>CM019707.1:12817465-13159965 GCA_009760885.1 Achatina immaculata
AAAAGTCAATGACAATTTTGACTGACCATCAGAAAAATCGACGGCAATTTTGACTGATCATCCAAAAAAGTCAATGACAATTTTGACTGATCATCTGAAAGATAGATGGCAATTCTGACTGATCATCAAAAAAGTCTATGACAATTTTGACTGATCATCTGAAAGATAGATGGCAATTTTGACTGATCATCAAAAAAGTCAGTGACAATTTTGACTGATCATCAGAAAAGTTGATGCTAATTTTTACTAATCAACAGAAAAGTCAATGGCAGTCTTGATCATCAGAACACCCAGTGCACAAATGTAATTATGTTTTATTGTCCGCTTACAGGCAAACTAAGATTATGTAAACGTGTTTCACAGACTTCTGATTCTCAAGACTGTCCCACTGACATGTTAACTGCCCCCCCCCCCCCCAAGTGTTTGTGAGTGAAAGACTGAAGTGAATATCTAACAATGAATGCTAGATTGTATAGGGCAATATTTGACGAACTGGAAAACAAACAGTTGGACTTGAAATGTCCCACTTTCTGCAAGTTATGTACTTTGATCAGTGTCAAAATGGAAGCTCTAGTCCTGACAGCTGGAGAGAAAAAAACCCACATAACTTGCCACATCATGCACAGACATTATGCCCACCGAGCCAATCAACCATAGAGGATCATTAGATCTACTGACGCTCAAGTTCTTAGTCTTGTGAATTAGTAGACTTTTCTAAAGCTCTTGAGTTAATGAACTAATTTCTACATGTAATGTTTATGGAATGCGTATGATTGTATGACTGCAACCCTTTCATGGACTGTACACCATTTGTGGTTTCTCTGAAGAAAGTTAAAGACACCGTCACAATAAAATAAAATGAAGAAATTTTGAGAGAGACCGATTCAAGAATACAAATAATTACAGCAGTCAGAAAAAGACAGCCTAAATTTACAGGACATGTCATGAGAGTCTTGAGCACATGGTGACAACAGGAAAGCGGGAGGGGGGAAAAGAGTCCGAGTTAGACCAAGGGAGAAAATCCTGGATGGACTGGTAAGATGGCATGGGAAGAGGACACTAGAACAACTCATAGAGGCAACACACAAGAGAGTGTGTTGGCGAGTCATAACCGCCAGCGAGCAGTTGGCACGGCACTTGACAGACAGATAAGACACTATCTGTCTTCTGCCTGTGCATAGTATTACCAGATGTCTTTTGTTTACGGGTTGGCCACAGGTGTTTTAATTTTTATGGACAATTCACTGACCGTTTATTGTTCATGGATGTTTATTGCCTGTTTACTCTTTACCGACTGTTCACTGGTCGTCTACTGTTTATCACTTACAATTCAATGTTTACTGACTGCTCACTGGCTACCTTCTGTTTATTAACTTTCACTTACTGTCAACTGCCTGTTTTACTGTTGGCTGTTTAAAGCATAATCAACTACCGCTTACGGTTAATAAAACACTTGCCAGATAACGATCTGCCTCCTCCATCCCTGCCTCCCTCCCTCCCTTCAGCTCTACATCAACGCTAACAAGGAGTGGCTCCTCCACCTGATCAATAAACTCCCAGAGTTCTCCATTCGCCGAAAAATTTCCTTCCGCTTCCTTCACGACCCAGAAATTCTAAGCTTGGAACTACCCAATTACCAGTTATCCCCCCTTTCCTTTCCAATCGCCGCGGCTCGAAGGGAATATTTGAATAACGGATATTACGTTTGTCTGGTTGCCGATCAATTCTAGCCGATAACTTGGACATACTGCCCCTATCTGCATTTTCACTTACACCACATGGAAGAATCATGGAAAGAAATAAACTGTGTTCTATCCGAGGAAAGTGTACAGGAAAACTGGCTGACGTGCCGTATTCCATTCCTTCTCTAAGTAAAGATAATGTGGGGGCATAATACAGAAAGTATGGAGAACTATCACACGTGAGATCTGAAAGGGTTGTAGAGGATAACAGTTTTATGAGGATGCCATAAAGATTGTACTAGGGGCTACAAGAAAGCCTTATGGAGAATACCAGACAGATGTGAAAGACTTACATGGCAACTATACATCACATAATACACGGCTCTCTTGCTCTGTGTAATGGAGGCACAGATTTGTATCTGTGGAGAACATATTATAGCTTTATACAGAGACAGAAAGAGAGATAGAGGGAGAGAAAGAGACAGAGAGCGAGGGGGAGAGAGAAATCAAGAGGGGGGGAACAAAGCAACAGACAGACAGACAGACAGACAGACAGACAGACAGACAGACAGACAGACAGACAGACAGACAGACAGACAGACAGACAGACAGACAGACAGACAGACAGACAGACAGACAGACAGACAGACAGACAGACACGACAGACAGACAGACAGACAGACAGACAGACAGACAGACAGACAGACAGACAGACAGACAGACAGACAGACAGACAGACAGACAGACAGACAGACAGACAGACAGACAGACAGACAGACAGACAGACAGACAGACAGACAGACAGACAGACACAGACAGACAGACAGACAGACAGACAGACAGACAGACAGACAGACAGACAGACAGACAGACAGACAGACAGACAGACAGACAGACAGACAGACAGACAGACAGACAGACAGACAGACAGACAGACAGACAGACAGACAGACAGACAGACAGACAGACAGACAGACAGACAGACAGACAGACAGACAGACAGACAGACAGACAGACAGACAGACAGACAGACAGACAGACAGACAGAAAGCAAAAGAGAGAGAGAAAGCGAGTGAGAGATAGTGGGAGCGAGAGAAAGCAAAAAGAGAGAGAGATGCGAGAAAGATACATTAAAATAGAATGGGAGTGGGAGAAAGCGAGAGACAGAGTGAGAGAGAGAGAGAGACCGAGAATGCGAGAGATAAAGAAAAAAAGCGAAATATAGAGAGAGGGGGAAACGAGACAGAGAGAGAAGGAGAGAGGAAGAGAGAGAAGAGAGAGAAAGAAAGAAAGAAAGAAAGAAAGAAAGAGAGAGAAAGCGAGAGAGAGAGACATCTGTCAACATTTGAGAACGAACACAGCTCTAACACATTTTTTTTTTGCGCCATTTGCTACTAACTACAAAGAGTCCTTTACACGCATATCTCTAAACAGCGAAATATATTATTGCATACACCACCAGTAACACGCTTTACAAAAACAATAACCACTTATCGTAAAACACATAGTAGCACTATTTACTGATTGTATCGCAAACAGCGTTAACTTTTTTTGTCCTCTTGTTTTCTAAACTGAGTGACAGATTAAATGACAGATACAAATATTTAGATACAGTCGTAACATCTGACAGCAGGTGCACCGAAGAAATCAGAACCAGGATAGCAATGGCAATGACACCTTTCAGAAAAATGAAGAACATATTAACAAATCAAAAGCTGTCATTGGAAATAAGAAAGAGAGTTCTAAAATGCTATATAGAAACTATTCTACTTCATGCAGCTGAAACATGGATCATGAATAAACAATTAGAACAAAGAATAAAGGCTAACTGACATGTGGTTCCTAAGAAAGAAGCTTTACATACCAAGGACAGCCAGAAAGACAAATGAAAGAAGTATTACGGCAGGCTAAACAATATTCCAAAATGGTGCCATACACAAGAAAAAGACAATCAAAGTTTCTCGGACACATCAGCTGACATGAGGGTTTCGAAAAATCGGTCATGACTGGAAAGGTAATGGGCAAAAGACAGAGAGGGCGAAGAAGACGGACATACTTGGATGGCCTGGATGCATGGCTTGGGGTGACAACTGATTCGAGACATGGAAAAGATCGAGCGAGATGAGAGATGACCGCCTACGCCTATCGTCATGGCACTGATCTGATCTGATCTGAATTTAAGCGACCACTATCAGAACGTTTTGACTGACTGTACACCGCTGACAGCAAAATGTATTTGACTGACTGTACACCGCTGACAGCAAGACGTATTTGACTGACTGTACACCGCTGACAGCAAAACGTATTTGACTGACTGTACACCGCTAACAGCAAAATGTATTTGACTGACTGTACACCGCTGACAGCAAAATGTATTTGACTGACTGTACACCGCTAACAGCAAAACGTATTTGACTGACTGTACACCGCTAACAGCAAAACGTATTTGACTGACTGTACACCGCTGACAGCAAGACGTATTTGACTGAGTCTACACCGCTAACAGCAAATGTATTTGACTGACTGTACACCGCTAACAGCAAAACGTATTTGACTGACTGTACACCGCTGACAGCAAAATGTATTTGACTGACTGTACACCGCTGACAGCAAAACGTATTTGACTGAGTCTACACCGCTAACAGCAAAACGTATTTGACTGACTGTACACCGCTAACAGCAAAACGTATTTGACTGACTGTACACCGCTAACAGCAAAACGTATTTGACTGAGTCTACACCGCTAACAGCAAAACTTATTTGACTGACTGTACACCGCTAACAGCAAAACGTATTTGACTGACTGTACACCGCTAACAGCAAAACGTATTTGACTGAGTCTACACCGCTAACAGCAAAATGTATTTGACTGAGTCTACACCGCTAACAGCAAAACTTATTTGACTGACTGTACACCGCTAACAGCAAAATGTATTTGACTGACTGTACACCGCTAACAGCACAACGTATTTGACTGAGTCTACACCGCTAACAGCAAAACTTATTTGACTGACTGTACACCGCTAACAGCAAAACGTATTTGACTGAGTCTACACCGCTAACAGCAAACCGTATTTGACTGGTTGTACACCGCTAACAGCAAAACGTATGTGACTGAGTCTACACCGCTAACAGCAAAACGTATCTGACTGGGTCTACACCGCTAACAGCAAAATGTATTTGACTGACTGTACACCGCTAACAGCAAAATGTATTTGACTGAGTCTACACCGCTGACAGCAAAACGTATCTGACTGAGTCTACACCGCTAACAGCAAAATGTATTTGACTGACTGTACACCGCTAACAGCAAAATGTATTTGACTGAGTCTACACCGCTAACAGCAAACCGTATTTGACTGGTTGTACACCGCTAACAGCAAAATGTATTTGACTGAGTCTACACCGCTAACAGCAAACCGTATTTGACTGCGTCTACACCGCTAACAGCAAACCGTATTTGACTGCGTCTACACCGCTAACAGCAAAACGTATTTTTACTGAATGTACACCGGTAACTGCTTATGCTGATGATTAATCAATATGTTTTCAATACGAGCCTCGAAAGCCACCAATACCCTTCCTTAAAATAGGGGATACCTCCCGGAGCCCTGTATCAATATACTGGTTATACAACTCCACCCTCCCCTCCCCTCTGCTTTTTAGTTCCACTCTGGGACTGAAAAAAAAACCGGTCGTCGTGACCTGCTGCAAATAAGACATCATGTTATGCTTCAACATCTTCACCGCGTAGGCTAACAAGAACACCAGTTCGCAGTCGAAAGAAGAAAAAGAAGAAGAGAGGGACGAGGAAGAGAAGAAGAAAAGGAGGAGGAGTAGGTGGTGGTGGAAAAGAAGAAGAAGAAGAAGGAGGAGGAGGATGAGGAGAAGAAGGAGGAGGAGGAGAAGAAGAAGAGAAGAAGAAGGAGGAGGAGGAAGAGAAAAGAAGAAGAAGAAAGATGAGGAGGAGGAGGAGAAGAGAAGAAGGAGGAGGAGGAAAGAAGAAAAGGGAAGGAGGAGAAGAAGAAGAAGAAGGAGTAGGAGGAGGAGAAGAAGAAGAAGAGAAAAAAGGAGGAGGAGGAGGAGGAGAAGGAGAAAGAAGAAAAGGGAAGAAGAAGAAGAGGAGGAGGAGGAAGAAGAAGAAGAACAGGAGGAGGAAGAAGAAGAAGAGGAGGAGGAGGAGGAGGAAGAAGAAGAGGATGAGGAAGAAGAAGAAGAATAAGAAGAAGAATAAGAAGAAGAAGAAGAAGAAGAAGAATAGGAGGAGGAGGAGGAGGAGGAAGAAGAAGAGGAGGAAGAAGAAGAAGAAGAGGAGGAGGAGGAGGAAGAAGATGAAGAAGAAGAGGAGGAGGAAGAAGAAGAAGAGGAGGAGGAGAAGAAGAAGAAGAACAGGAGGAGGAAGAAGAAGAGAGGAGGAGGAGGAGGAAGAAGAAGAGGATGAGGAAGAAGAAGAAGAATAAGAAGAAGAATAAGAAGAAGAAGAAGAAGAAGAAGAATAGGAGGAGGAGGAGGAGGAGGAAGAAGAAGAGGAGGAAGAAGAAGAAGAAGAGGAGGAGGAGGAAGAAGATGAAGAAGAAGAGGAGGAGGAAGAAGAAGAAGAGGAGGAGGAGGAAGAAGAAGAGGAGGAGGAGGAATAGGAAGAAGGAGGAGGAGGAAGAAGAAGGAGGAGGAGGAAGAGGGAAGAATAAGAAGAAAATCATCATCAACTTCGAGCATCCAAACCCCAGAAATAAAACATAAATAAACCCGCTTAACAATCTTCTACAGTTACCCTGTAAATGACCACCACGCGACCACTGCAACTCTGCTCACCCCAGCAGTTGAACATGCACGGAGATCGATACAAAAGCAGAGTCATTTTCTCCATGAAAAAAATGTTACACAAGCTGTGCGTGGTTGTCCTGCATTATCGGAATGAAAATCAGAGACGAAAAAAAAAAGTTTCTGAGGCTTCCACTCATTTATAAAGGAAACAATGGCGTCGCAGCAATTCGCCTAATGAACAGATTATAAAGTGACAGAATAAATGCAAAAAAATAAGTGTTATATGAAAGTCTAATGAGAGCATTGGGTTATTATTTAAAGAAGAAAAAAGGTGAATTATCGATCCAAAATGGAGCAAGGTAAGGGAGAGAAATCCATTGTTCAGTACAAAAGTTTCCGTCAATGGTGGAAACTACTCTTGTTGTTTAAAATTTCATAAAACAATCGACCGCGCGAAAAGCGCTGTGTCTGAATTTTTTTAGCGGAAACAGAGAAGGTCCACCTGGCTTGTGATTAACAATAAAATAAGCAGAGATTCTGTGTCAGGCAACGGAGAAGTGGGACAGAGGAGAAGAGCTTGTGGACCTTTACAGGAAGCAGAACCTTGCAACTAAGAAAACGTTAAGTGTACACCGAACAAAACCTTGCGATTAGAAAACGTTATATGTACACTGAACAAAGCCTTGCACATAGAAAAACGTTAGATGTACACCAAACACAACCGTGCGATTAGAAAGCGTTAGATGTACAACGAACAAAACCGTGCGGTTAGAAAACGTTATACATAGAACAAAACCGTGCGGTTAGAAAACGTTATACACAGAACAAAACCGTGCGGTTAGAAAACGTTAGTTATATACAGAACAAAACCGTGCGGTTAGAAAACGTTATACACAGAACAAAACAGTGCGATTAGAAAACGTTGTACACAGAACAAAACAGTGCGATTAGAAAACGTTAGTTATACACAGAACAAAACCGCGCGGTTAGAAAACGTTATACACAGAACAAAACCGTGCGGTTAGAAAACGTTATACACAGAACAAAACCGTGCGATTAGAAAACGTTAGTTATATACAGAACAAAACAGTGCGATTAGAAAACGTTAGTTATACACAGAACAAAACCGTGCGGTTAGAAAACGTTATACACAGAACAAAACCGTGCGGTTAGAAAACGTTATACACAGAACAAAACCGTGCGATTAGAAAACGTTAGTTATACAACGAACAAAACCGTGCGTGTAGAAAACGTTAGATGTACACTGAACAAAATCTTGCACACAGAAAACGTTAGATGTACACCGAACAAAACCGTGCGGTTAGAAAACGTTATACACAGAACAAAACAGTGCGATTAGAAAACGTTAATTATACACAGAACAAAACCGTGTGATTAGAAAAAGTTACACTATTATATATCTCTCTTTATCTCTCTATTTCCCCCCCCCCCCCAATCCCACCCCCTGTCACTTACACATGCACGAAAATTCCATAACGTGGTGATTCCCGCCAGGGTTATGAACTTGGAATCAGTTTAGGATAGAGTCGAATAAAATTCAACATACCGATTCCACAGATCATGTTTCTGCGTAACGGATCCATCCATCATCAGTGATATTTGTAAGCCACATAAAGTGTATATTCTTTACATTTTTTTTTCCTATAAACATAAGGCATAGTCGTGAAGCGCTTAGAGATCAATAACTCGATTCCAGCTAGTATCATGTATTCGATTCCAGGTAGAAGATCACCGATTCGATTCTAACAAGAGAGAATCGGAATCACCGACTCAATTCCAGCTGAAGGATTGTTGATTCGATTCCACCTAGAGGATTGTTGATTTGATTCCAGTTGAGGATCGCTGATTCGACTAGCTAGAGGATCACTAGTTCAATTTCCGTGTAATTCAATTCCAATCAGAGGATCACTGATTCCAGTCAGAGGATCACAGATTCGATTCCAGTCAGAGAATCACTGATTCCATTCCAGTCAGACTGACTCGATTCCAACTTGAGGCTCCGGTTCACCGGGTGTAGAAAAGGACACCTAACTCCTGTGAAGAAGAAGGCCAGACACAATGCCGACCACATCTATCTATCTATCTATCTATCTATCTATCTATCTATCTATCTATCTATCTATCTATCTATCTATCTATCTATCTATATCTATCTATCTATCTATCTATCTATCTATCTATCTATCTATCTATCTATCTATCTATCTATCTATCTATCTATCTATCTATCTATCTATCTATCTATCTATCTATCTATCTATCTATCTATCTATCTATCTATCTATCTATCTATCTATCTATCTATCTATCTGATAAGCTGGCAGGTCAAGGTGAATATGTACACTAACACAATATCACTTAAGTGCTTCCAAGAAATGCCTGACTCAGTCAGCTGGTAATGCGGTGTCCTCCTGCGACTAGGCGGTTGCTCCCTCTACTGAAGTCCGTGGTTCGAGTCACGGTCATTCTCTTCTATTCTCTTTCCTTTCTCTCACGCATAAATTGCTTTGTCCATTTTTTTAAAAGCCGTTGCTTTTGCTTTTACTTTTACATGCAGATAAAAGAGGCACGGTTTAAAAGGGAATTTAAAAGCTGCAGCAAAAATGTTCTGATCTATTAGCAATGGGTGGAAGTGTTCTATGCGTGAACTGTGGATAAGATGTTAGGGAAAACATTTGAACTAAACTGTTCTGCTCGCTTATTGCACAAACCACACTGAATACATCGCTGTGTGGAACCATGGGCGATTTTCATTCCACTGTAGAGGATTAGGACTCGCGACGACGCCTCCGTGGACTATTCCCTCCTACAATACAGTACTCTGTCCACATTTTCCTGATGTCCTTGGCTACTGTACATTTCATACATCAGTTTTTCTTATTACAGCTCCTGAAAGTTTTATACGCCAATTTTCTACTAAGTTCTGAAAGGTTCACACATCAGATTTCCACTAATTCCTAAGTTTTGTGTAGTAGTTTTCCACTATTTTCTAAGTGTCGTTTAGCAGTTTTCCCACTATTTTCTAAGTTTCATGTAGCAGTTTTTCACTATTTCCTAAGTTCTGTGTAGCAGATTTTCACTATTTCTTAAGTTTCGTTTAGCAGTTTTCTACTATTTTCTAAATTTCGTTTAGCAGTTTTCCAATATTTTCTAAGTTTCATGTAGCTGTTTTTCACTATTTTCGTATCAGTTTTCTTCTAGTTCTTATGTGACAGTATTTTGGTCAAGGGTATCTATGTAACAGAATTCCTTAATTCTGGATTTCTGTTCTTGTATTTAACGTTAGAGGAGGAGTTAACCAGGGATTTATTTGATAGACTGATGTAGTGGTTAGCGCCCTTAGTTATTTTTTTAAAGTACAGTTCAACTATAGGTCAGGTTTTACATGTTGAAGGCCATTTCTTGTCATGTCCAGGCACGGGATTTTTTACAGCTAACTAAAGTTAATTAGATACGTTTGTTTAATTCGTTATTTTTAGTTACAGAAAAGCTTGAAATAAGACTGTTGTTTTTAATTTTTGCATGGATTGAGAAATGTTTTAATCACGATTTTTATCTTCCACGAGACAGAATCTTCAGAAAGATTTAAGAATAGGAACTGTCGTCTTATTTAAGGAGAAAACTCTTAAGCAGTCAGAGAATCACTGATTCCATTCCAGTCAGACTGACTCGATTCCAACTTGAGGCTCCGGTTCACCGGGTGTAGAAAAGGACACCTAACTCCTGTGAAGAAGAAGGCCAGACACAATGCCGACCACATCTATCTATCTATCTATCTATCTATCTATCTATCTATCTATCTATCTATCTATCTATCTATCTATCTATCTATCTATCTATCTATCTATCTATCTATCTATCTATCTATCTATCTATCTATCTATCTATCTATCTATCTATCTATCTATCTATCTATCTATCTATCTATCTATCTATCTATCTATCTATCTATCTATCTATCTATCTATCTATCTATCTATCTATCTATCTATCTATCTATCTATCTATCTGATAAGCTGGCAGGTCAAGGTGAATATGTACACTAACACAATATCACTTAAGTGCTTCCAAGAAATGCCTGACTCAGTCAGCTGGTAATGCGGTGTCCTCCTGCGACTAGGCGGTTGCTCCCTCTACTGAAGTCCGTGGTTCGAGTCACGGTCATTCTCTTCTATTCTCTTTCCTTTCTCTCACGCATAAATTGCTTTGTCCATTTTTTTAAAAGCCGTTGCTTTTGCTTTTACTTTTACATGCAGATAAAAGAGGCACGGTTTAAAAGGGAATTTAAAAGCTGCAGCAAAAATGTTCTGATCTATTAGCAATGGGTGGAAGTGTTCTATGCGTGAACTGTGGATAAGATGTTAGGGAAAACATTTGAACTAAACTGTTCTGCTCGCTTATTGCACAAACCACACTGAATACATCGCTGTGTGGAACCATGGGCGATTTTCATTCCACTGTAGAGGATTAGGACTCGCGACGACGCCTCCGTGGACTATTCCCTCCTACAATACAGTACTCTGTCCACATTTTCCTGATGTCCTTGGCTACTGTACATTTCATACATCAGTTTTTCTTATTACAGCTCCTGAAAGTTTTATACGCCAATTTTCTACTAAGTTCTGAAAGGTTCACACATCAGATTTCCACTAATTCCTAAGTTTTGTGTAGTAGTTTTCCACTATTTTCTAAGTGTCGTTTAGCAGTTTTCCAATATTTTCTAAGTTTCATGTAGCAGTTTTTCACTATTTCCTAAGTTCTGTGTAGCAGATTTTCACTATTTCTTAAGTTTCGTTTAGCAGTTTTCTACTATTTTCTAAATTTCGTTTAGCAGTTTTCCAATATTTTCTAAGTTTCATGTAGCTGTTTTTCACTATTTTCGTATCAGTTTTCTTCTAGTTCTTATGTGACAGTATTTTGGTCAAGGGTATCTATGTAACAGAATTCCTTAATTCTGGATTTCTGTTCTTGTATTTAACGTTAGAGGAGGAGTTAACCAGGGATTTATTTGATAGACTGATGTAGTGGTTAGCGCCCTTAGTTATTTTTTTAAAGTACAGTTCAACTATAGGTCAGGTTTTACATGTTGAAGGCCATTTCTTGTCATGTCCAGGCACGGGATTTTTTACAGCTAACTAAAGTTAATTAGATACGTTTGTTTAATTCGTTATTTTTAGTTACAGAAAAGCTTGAAATAAGACTGTTGTTTTTAATTTTTGCATGGATTGAGAAATGTTTTAATCACGATTTTTATCTTCCACGAGACAGAATCTTCAGAAAGATTTAAGAATAGGAACTGTCGTCTTATTTAAGGAGAAAACTCTTAAGCAGGATTATGATAAGGAGTAGACTGATTAGTAATTTGAGGTTCATTATGATTGTAAATTCATTATGTAGAGTTTGACTGAGAAGGATGTTTCAGACAGGACTCTAGGATGTGAACTGGTAGTTAATTTTTTTCCTCATCGATCCAATGTGTATATTTTTGATGCAGCTACGAGTTGTTAGAAATAGTCTGTAACCGAAGAAATGTGAATTAGTTGTATTGAGATTTTTGAAGACTAAGTCCGATATTTTCGATGATATGAAGTTGTATGTAAGGATCCATGGAGTTTTCAGTGAGTTAGTGAGTTAGTGAGTTAGTGAGTTGGCTCTTATTCCATCATGCTGAATGCCTGTTTTTCCTAGCTGAGAGTGACTGTTGTTCACTCCCTCCCTACACAGCGAACTAGTTCTCGTCGGGAGAGGAGCTGGATTATTCATCTGTTTACTCAATTTATTGCTACATCCTCATTTATTCACCACTAATTTTTCCCATAATAAATATGTGCAACTGCTATTATCAATGACAGTGTTAGTGGTTCTCAAACTGCTGAGATGTGTTCGTTCTCAGTTACACATTAAAATTCCTCAGATGTAATCAGTAGATAGAGTAAGAAAAAGTAGTACAGTTTATCACTTGGGTGGCGAAGTAGTTTAATTAGTGCCGTGACTTGGCACATACCATACTATACATTAAACCTATTACTACTATATCTAACCCTTGATATAACTCTGAATCAATATCTCAGAGTTATGCCTATGATGGTAGTATGTTTTGTAGAATCTTCTATATTGTTGTGTCCATGACTTCAAGTTCATTCTTTGCTCGTAAAAATTATGTTTTGTGGTCTGGGCGTGAAACGAAAGTTTCATCTCAGATCTTTCGGTGTTTGACTGTGAAAACGTGGATGTTGTGTTAGTGTGGTCTTGGTAGAAATGTTATTGTCAAATTAGTGTAAGTCTGAAGATAGATGAAATGTACTTGATTCTCGTGGTGCTAGATTAGTATTAGCAGCCCAGAATCTTATTCGTGATGGAATTCTGTATTGTCTGCTCGATGCATCTTCATCATCATCATCATCATCGTGTTCCACGTAATAAACGGTTGTGAGTGGTAAGATAATGCGGCCCTGACTGATAATCCTACGTGCCAGTTTGAGGACGTCCTGGTATGGCCTATGAAGAGTATATCACTACAGGGAATGTTCGTCGTCTTGTGACTGCAATATCTCCAACTTAGTCGCACCACAACGTGACACAGTCAATAGACGTGTTTAGCACCAGCACTCAGTTACAACACTGCTTCACCTACAAACTTCAAACACCAGTTTTCTATTAGTTCCTGAAAGTTTCATACACCATTTTTATACTAGTTCACATGGCAGTTTCGTGAAAGTTTCATACACTACTTTTCTATTAGTTCCAGAAAGTTTCATACACCAGTCTTATACTAGTTCCCTTAAATGTTCATAGGCCAGTTTTCCACTAGTTCGTAATAAATTCCATACGCCAGTTTTCCACTAGTTCGTAATAAAGTCCATACGCCAGCTTTCAACTAGTTCGTAACAAAGTCCATACACCAGTTTTTCGTTGGAACCATCATCATCATCAGGTGCCGTGCTGACTGGCGTTGGCTATTATGCTTCTCCAGATTACACGATCCTTCATGCAGGCCATCAGTTCAGTTGGTGATCTCCTCTCACACCATACCGTCAGACTCTCCAGTATCATTTCTCTTGGTCTTCCTCTTGATCTTCTTCCTTCTATTTTTCCTGTTGTTATAATTTTTTTCAAATTGGAACCACGTTGGAACCACGCCACATAAATCTCCGTGAGAAACGTCAAACAACGTCATCAGCCGGGTGCCTATCCGACCGGCAAGTTAGCTAATAACTCCATTATTAATTCGCTTATACAGCGATTAGTGCTTCGAGTGTTTTTCTTTTCATATTTGTAGACAAAGAAATCATGTACTTTTTGAAGGGTAGCGTGAAACGATGTGACTGATGCCTGCTGGACTTCAATCACAGAATTATCGTGATTGGTTTTATTATTGTGATCCCAGTCAGCGGCGACTTGAATAGCGGACTTTGTGCTGTGATTATTCAAATGTGTAAGTGTGCAAGCAGTGGTAGCAAATGCATAAAGCGACAATCTATATCGTATAACGGTTTTTGGGGAGGGATAAGAGAGAGAGAGAGAGAGAGAGCTATAGGGGAAGAATCTGCAGGCCGATAAGACGAGCGATATCAGTTGGGTATCTGCAGGGTAGTGGAGCCTATCGCCGATGAAATGTATGCGTGTGCCCGTGTTCGTGTGTGAGCGAGAGGAGACAGGTGGTGAGCGTTCTTTCGCTGATCTGATAGTGCGCGGTGATGGTGGTGATGGTGATGATGATGATGATGATGATGTGCTGGAGCGACTTAAAGGAAAGACTGGTAGTGGTCAGCCATGAGGTAGAAAGGATGAATTAAGACAAATGATTCTGTTCTTTTATTGCTGCTCTGTTTTTCACACTTTTAATCTCTCATTCCCTCCTTCCACCCATCCATCATCCATCTCACATGGATACATTTTCACAAATTATTGAAATTTATGGAGGGAAAAGGGGGTGGAAGAAGAAGAGGAGGAAAAGAAGAAGAGGAGAAAAAGAAGAGGAGGAAGAAGAAATAAGAAGAGGAGGAAAATAAGAAGAGGTGGAAAATAAGAAGAGGAAAATAAGAAGACGAGGAAAATAAGAGGATGAAAAGAAGAAGAGGAGGAAAAGAAGAAGAGGAGGAAAATAGAAAGAGGAGGAAAAGAGGAGGAGGAAGAAAAGAAAAAAAAGGAGGAAAAGAAGAAAAGGAGAAAAGTAAGAACAGAAGGAATAAAAAGAAAAAGAGCAAAATGAAGAGGAAGAAGAAGAGGAGGATGCGAAAGATGATGAGGAAGAAGAAGAATGAGTATTTGCCAGGTACGCTGCTAACGCTAAACAGAAGCCACAAATAAACCATTACTTTAAGCGCCAAACATCCCTCTGAGACCCCCATACTTGGCGAGACTCTATACTTGTTCGACACTAATCTCTAACATATACTTTATCCAGCTGTAATGGCTCTGCCGCCTAAGCTACTTACACCCCATTTCTTGGTGTCCTAAAGTCTATTCACATCAACGGCTTCTATTCATTGGCTTCTCCGCCCGAAAATGGCTTCTGGAATCCTGTTACAGCTCACGAGTCTGTCCAAAATCGTTGGGGTTTCTTTTCTTAATTATCTTTTTCTTCGCTTTAAAAAAAAAACAAAACCTCATTTGGACTTCCTATTCAAGCTACACGTTTCCAATACTATTTTTTTTTCCTTAAAATATGATCTAGTTTTCTGTAAGACTTCCATATCTCAAAAGTATTGAGTTTTGCTTTCACTGTCTTGTTAATTGCCCATGTTTGTACACTCCTCTAATGATATCCTGCTTTTCGTCGCTTATCAATTATAATGAAGTTTCAAACTTTCGTTGCTGCCCTCTCTTTCGTCGCCTTTATTAATCGACGCGACGCGAGCCATTTTTTTTTTTTTTTTGGTGATGTTAACTTTGAAGAGAACCCATTCGGTATGCACTGGTTTTTTTTTTTAAAACTGGATCTCTTGCATTTGTGCTTAAACATATTATTTGTGACAACGCTGTGATTAAAAGTATACAATGTTTATCATTACATACTACAACTGTAAACAATTCATAATAATCTTGCACTGGCAGCGTAATTACAGAGCTCATATGTACCATTTTTAGTGATATAAGACCACTTATTGCAGGATCTGCAATAGTTATTTTTCAGCTTATATTTTGTCCTTTTATATATTTAAATCAAGTCGTAGGTATAGTAACAATTTTAAAGGAGCCCATACTTTGAAATAGGAGCGAGAGGTTATAAATATTAATGACCAAGGCATCTCTAGGGTTGAAAAAAAAGAGGACCCAGGAAGATATGTCTCGCTCTACCTTTAGTAAAATAGTGAAGAATAAAATGAAAGTGTTGGATAAGATACAGAATAAAATGAAAGTGTTGGATAAGATACAGAATAAAATGAAAGTGTTGGATAAGATACAGAATAAAATGAAAGTGTTGGATAAGATACAGAATAAAATGAAAGTGTTGGATAAGATACAGAATAAAATGAAAGTGTTGGATAAGATACAGAATAAAATGAAAGTGTTGGATAAGATACAGAATAAAATGAAAGTGTTGGATAAGATACAGAATAAAATGAAAGTGTTGGATAAGATACAGAATAAAATGAAAGTGTTGGATAAGATACAGAATAAAATGAAAGTGTTGGATAAGATACAGAATAAAATGAAAGTGTTGGATAAGATACAGAATAAAATGAAAGTGTTGGATAAGATACAGAATAAAATGAAAGTGTAGGATAAGATACAGAATAAAATGAAAGTGTTGGATAAGATACAGAATAAAATGAAAGTGTTGGATAAGATACAGAATAAAATGAAAGTGTTGGATAAGATACAGAATAAAAACGCCGCATGTTTGACTATGTACTGTATCTGAAGGTAAGGCTTCTGTTTACAGCCTGTTTTAATATGCTTTTATCTCTGTCCGTTTTAGCAATCAGCGACTCATAGCCGACATATTAGCTTCAGGGTTATAGAACCATAGCCTAAATAATAGCTTAAGAGTTAGAGGACCAAAGCTGACATACTAGATTCAGGGTTAGAGGACCAAAGCTGAAATAATAGCCTCAGGGTTAGAGAACAATAGCCGACATAATAGCTTCAGGGTTAGAGGACCACAGCTGACATAATAGTTTCAGGGTTAGAGAACAGTAGCTGACATAATAGCTTGAGGGTTGGAGAACTATACCTGACATAATAGCTTGAGGGTTGGAGAACTATACCTGACATAATAGCTTCAGAGGTAGAGAATCATAGCCGACATAATAGCTTCAGAGTTAGAGAACCATAGCCGACATAACAGCTTCAGAGTTAGAGAACCATAGCTGACATAATAGCTTGAGGGTTAGAGAACCATAGCTGACATAATAGCTTCAGAGTTAGAGAACCATACCTGACATAATAGCTTCAGAGTTAGAGAACCATACCCGACATAACAGCTTCAGAGTTAGAGAACCATACCTGACATAATAGCTTCAGAGTTAGAGAACCATACCTGACATAATAGCTTCAGAGTTAGAGAACCATACCTGACATAATAGCTTCAGAGTTAGAGAACCATACCTGACATAATAGCTTTAGAGTTAGAGAACCATACCTGACATAATAGCTTCAGAGTTAGAGAACCATACCTGACATAATAGCTTTAGAGTTAGAGAACCATACCTGACATAATAGCTTCAGAGTTAGAGAACCATACCTGACATAACAGCTTCAGAGTTAGAGAACCATACCTGACATAATAGCTTCAGAGTTAGAGAACCATACCTGACATAATAGCTTCAGGGTTAGAGAACCATAGCTGTCATAATAGCTTCAGGGTTAGAGAACTATACCTGACATAATAGCTTCAGGGTTAGAGAACCATAGCTAACATAATAGCTTCAGGGTTAGAGAACCATACCTGACATAATAGCTTCAGGGTTAGGGAACCATAGCTAACATAATAGCTTCAGGGTTAGAGAACCATAGCTGTCATAATAGCTTCAGGGTTAGAGAACCACAGCCGACATAATAGCTTCAGAGTTAGAGAACCATACCTGACATAACAGCTTCAGGGTTAGAGAACCATAGCTGACATAATAGCTTCAGGGTTAGAGAACCATAGCTGTCATAATAGCTTCAGGGTTAGAGAACTATACCTGACATAATAGCTTCAGGGTTAGAGAACCATAGCTAACATAATAGCTTCAGGGTTAGAGAACCATACCTGACATAATAGCTTCAGGGTTAGGGAACCATAGCTAACATAACAGCTTCAGGGTTAGAGAACCATAGCTGTCATAATAGCTTCAGGGTTAGAGAACCATAGCCGACATAATAGCTTCAGAGTTAGAGAACCATACCTGACATAATAGCTTCAGGGTTAGAGAACCATAGCTGTCATAATAGCTTCAGGGTTAGAGAACCATACCTGACATAATAGCTTCAGTGTTAGAGAACCATAGCTGACATAATAGCTTCAGGGTTAGAGAACCATAGCCGACATAATAGCTTCAGAGTTAGAGAACCATACCTGACATAATAGCTTCTGGGTTAGAAAACCATAGCTGTCATAATAGCTTCAGGGTTAGAGAACCATACCTGACATAATAGCTTCAGAGTTAGAGAACCATAGCTGTCATAATAGCTTCAGGGTTAGGGAACCATAGCTGTCATAATACCTTCAGGGTTAGAGAACCATACCTGACATAATAGCTTCAGGGTTAGAGAACCATAGCTGTCATAATAGCTTCAGGGTTAGAGAACCATAGCTGATATAATAGCTTCAAGGTTAGAGAACCATAGCTAACATAACAGCTTCAGGGTTAGAGAACCATAGCTGACATAATAGCTTCAGGGTTAGAAAACCATAGCCGACATAACAGCTTCAGGGTTAGAGAACCATAGGTGACATAATAGCTGCAGGGTTAGAGAACCATAGCTGACATAATAGCTTCAGGGTTAGGGAACCATAGCTGTCATAATACCTTCAGGGTTAGAGAACCATACCTGACATAATAGCTTCAGGGTTAGAGAACCATAGCTGTCATAATAGCTTCAGGGTTAGAGAACCATAGCTGATATAATAGCTTCAAGGTTAGAGAACCATAGCTAACATAACAGCTTCAGGGTTAGAGAACCATAGCTGACATAATAGCTTCAGGGTTAGAAAACCATAGCCGACATAACAGCTTCAGGGTTAGAGAACCATAGGTGACATAATAGCTGCAGGGTTAGAGAACCATAGCTGACATAATAGCTTCAGGGTTAGAGAACCATACCTGACATAATAGCTTCAGAGTTAGAGAACCATAGCTGTCATAATAGCTTCAGGGTTAGGGAACCATAGCTGTCATAATACCTTCAGGGTTAGAGAACCATACCTGACATAATAGCTTCAGGGTTAGAGAACCATAGCTGTCATAATAGCTTCAGGGTTAGAGAACCATAGCTGATATAATAGCTTCAAGGTTAGAGAACCATAGCTAACATAACAGCTTCAGGGTTAGAGAACCATAGCTGACATAATAGCTTCAGGGTTAGAAAACCATAGCCGACATAACAGCTTCAGGGTTAGAGAACCATAGCTGACATAATAGCTGCAGGGTTAGAGAACCATAGCTGACATAATAGCTTCAGGGTTAGAGAACCATACCTGACATAATAGATGCAGGGTTAGAGAACCATAGCTGACATAATAGCTTCAGGGTTAGAGAACCATTGCCGACATAACAGCTTCAGGGTTGGAGAACCATAGCTGACAAAATAGCTGCAGGGTTAGAGAACCATAGCTGACATAACAGCTTCAGGGTTAGAGGACCATAGTTGACATAATAGCTGCAGGGTTAGAGAACCATAGCTTACATAATAGCTTCAGGGTTAGAGGACCATAGCTGACATACTAGATTCAGGGTTAGAGGACCACAGCTGACATAATAGTTTCAGGATTAGAGAACAATAGCCGACATAATAACCTCAGGGTTAGAGGACCACAGCTGACATACTAGATTCAGGGTTAGAGGACCACAGCTGACATAATAGTTTCAGGATTAGAGAACCATAGCTTACATAATAGCTTCAGGGTTAGAGGACCATAGCTGACATACTAGATTCAGGGTTAGAGGACCAAAGCTGACATAATAGTCTCAGGGTTAGAGAACAATAGCCGACATAATAACCTCAGGGTTAGAGGACCACAGCTGACATAATAGTTTCAGGATTAGAGAACCATAGCTGAACCATAGAACCCTGTCCCACACGCTGGTATTCTCAATAACAACCTGGCTAACGGGCCACGGATCGCCATAGTCCCCATGGTGGTGGAGCCTGCTAAAGAAGTACTGCGCATCCCTTGATTTTTAAGCTGTACTCTGGAACTGAGAAAAAAAAAATAACTGCCATAACCCGCTCCCATGCCGATACGCTGCTGAACTTGACCTTCTCCACAGCATCGGCTGCGAATAACTCCAGTTCACAGCTCTAGGGCGTTAGAAGACACGACAAGACTAGATATTTCTGGTTATTTAGGTCCTGGGGACCTTCGTAATTGTTATATATAACTGTTTTTTGTTTTACGTGGCCTAATACATCTGCAAACTAAACAAAGGCTGTACTTCTTTTTCGTCGATTTTCGCCTTTCATCTGCGCTCTAGCCCACCAAACTGACGAAAGAGCGGGGTACGCCTGTATATAGATAAACCAAGAGGCAACGCACTTGCTCTGTTTTATTTATGGCCACACAGACACCAGGTCAAGAAGAGAGCCGCCGTGGTTATTTATCGCACAAATGTTTTTAACAATAATTTCAGCTATGTCATATCTTCTTGTGGCAGTATTTGTTCTTACAACAGATTGTTCCATCAGCCGTTCAATAAAAACCGTCCCCATCCCTCCTCCCCCCAACCATGGTCGCTAAGGAAGACGCAAGAAGATCCTCTACAAAAAAAAAAAAAAACAAGACGTGCATCCTGGTAAGGGATCGATCTTCGCTTGGAATATTCGCCCGCATGAAAACAAGGGCCGGCGAATACGTAACGAAGACAACGTACACACGTGCACAAATCTGTCCATAATGGGCGGCAACGGCTGAGCTGGAACTGCGCAGTGGAAACGATCGAATGTTAGGAGAGTATATAAACAGTAAAAATCAATGCAAAGATTAAGAATGTCTTCTTCGTGCACATTTACTGCCTGTATCTCCAGTTCTGTCCCTCGGATAAATATGATTTTCTTGTGTGGTTTGGTTTCACTGAATCTCAGTGTTTTGCAGTTCGCGCAGTTTGGAAGATGGGTTTCACATTTTGAGAAGCCTGGACACATGTAGACAGAAAAGAATTGTCCACCTCCTAACCCTCCAAACACATGACTTCAAAGTCGGTTATATCCTGTTCTGAGATGGGCAATGATGGCTTATTCATTTTTGTTTCGCATGCGGTAGTCATTACGTGGTAGTGTTTGTGGCTTTCTATATGTCGTTGTTATGTTTCCCTTCTAGTTGTAAGTTACATATATGTCTGATTACTCCATTTCAATTCGCTCTTAGGTCAGATGGTCGGCCTTCTCACTGCCTGGTCACCCACAGTGTGATGGAGTCCACTACAAGGTGACATACTGTGGGCTAACCTTCGACGAGGTGTCCTTAAGGTATAGTAGTTTGAAGCATGGAAGAGCTTTTTTTCTTTTCAGCTGCAGCAATAATTACTCTAACTTCGGCATTGGAGTATTCCTTGTATTCCTTAGTGGTATTCTCAGGAAAGTCGAGATTATATATAAATATATATATGATGTTCAATCAATAAATGTCGGGACTTAGATGTTGATAGCTAAACATCATCACCATCAAAGTAGTCTCCTTCTGAATCTTGGCAACAGTCCCAGCGGTGCTGTCACTTTCTGAAGCACACCCTGGAAGAAATTTTTCTCCCAGTGTGTTGAGAACAGACTGCGACATTGATTGAGTTTCCTCCACCTTCTGAAATCCTTCCCCTATTCAGCTTCATTTTCACCTCTTGGAAACAAGAAAAAGTCGCAGTGTCCATGATCTGGTGAACAGGGAGGATGGGGCATCAGAGTCATGTTGTTACTGACCAAAAAACACCGAGTCTGGAGGGCAGCAGTGGCTGGTGCATTGTCGGGTTGGAGAAGCCACGTCTTGTTCTGCCATTTGTCAGATCGCTTTCTTCGCGTATTTATCAATGGTTCGATGACGGTCTTCGTGGATACTGTGATGAACTCTTTCAATCATTTCTTGCGCTGAACTTGACAATGGTCGACTTGGGCGTTCGTCATAATCAACCGATATTCTACCCCTCTTAAACCTGGAACACCACTCAAATGACTTGAAATGACTCATAGCCTGTTCCCAAAAGCCGTCTTCCATATCCGATAGATTTCTGTAGCCGTTTTTCCTAACTTAAAACAGAATTTCATGCAAACTCGCTGCTCATGGAAATCCGCCATGTCGCAAATCGCAGAGAGAACATAACATGTGTTTTTTTTTTTTAAAGAACTTTCGTTGTGCCATTTCCGCTGCACACAAACTGCCCATTTTCAGCAAAATGGTCAGTCATACACCAGGGGAGGGGGGTGTCATGATACTAGAGGCTGGTGTCTTAACTATTCTCAGATCGAGAGCAGGAAAATTCAGCCCCGGTATTTATGGACTGCACCTAGTTCTAATTAAGAATCAAGACATGTTAAGAGTGACACAAAAAATGTCGATATCTACTACCTCCATCAAGATCTTCAGTTTTGTAAACGATACTACAGACAGGATAGTAATTATGCTCCAAACGCAACATGACGTGACCAAACATCTTTTAAACAACACACATTTTCTGACACTGCTATAAAGTGACGCAGATAAGGGCAAAATATGAACATGGCGTGACACTGAACTGTGCATGAACACACTCTGAACTGAACATGGCGTGACACTATGTCGTATAGTATCAAGAAAACTTGCTATTTTCATGGAACCATCGGATGAGAGCAATGAACTACAAATGAAATTTCTGATATCAAGTTGACATGGCAAAATGAAAACACACAAATAAAAGATCTACAATGGCGCGTGACACGGAAACGATAATGAATACACCCTGAAAGAATGATGGCGTGGGAGAGATTAATATATTTTAAACAAATATGGCGTGACACTATAATACTCAAGTCCGGACGAAGGCATATCAGTCACTCCACTGTAAACTCCCAGCTGTAGAAATGGGTACCCGACTTCTTCTGGAGTTGGGGAAGGAAAGGCAGCCAGGCGTGATACTGACCATATCACCCTCCAGTGTGCTGACAGGTCAAGGAAAATATGGGCACTAACACCATATCCCTATGTGCCTCCAAGGCATGACAGGGTCACCTTTACCTTTTTACCACTGTAAACTGGGTACCTGGCTCTCTTTTTGTTTTGCTGAAGAAGTAACGGCGGGGTAGGCATAAAAATGATCACATTATCTTCTAGTATGTCTTCTTCTTCTTTTAATCGTTGCTAAATTCAGCAGCTTTCCGAGCGATTCAGGCTCATTCCTGCTGACAAGACACGTCTCCATTCCCCTCTGTTCTTCATCTTTTCTCGTCAACTGTCCATTCCAAGAGCGCGTATATATTTTCTTCCAGTTTTTCTCGTCTACCTCTTGGTCTATCCCCTTTCATCATCTCTGTATAGACCATCTTTGCTTGTCCATCTATATTCTCTTTATCTGCCCGAGCCACCTCAGTCTGGTTTTTTTTTATAATGGTTGATACAGACGAAGAGTTAAACAATGCGTAGATTTCTTTGTTACTTCTTATGAACCACAAATGTCGACTAATAAAGGAAAAAAAATATAGGCACTGTCAGGGGATATGCCAGTGGGGAACTGCACCCCCCCCCCCCATATCCCACCTCCGCGGGTGAACTCTGGTCACAGAATGACATAGTCAGACTGTTGGAATATTGATCTTTTTACAATATAGATCAATATTTAAGCAGCTTGAGTATGTCAGTCTGTGGTCCCAATGCCCTCCCTGGAAAGGGGTAAGGGGAATTCCCTCACTGGTTGATAGCTCCTGAACCTGTGCCTTTATGGTTATGCCAGGGCCACCTTTATTTTTCTGTCACTGTAATAATCGCATGCAGATAAAAGTACATAAAATAATTAAAATAACTGTAAACAACAATGGCACTACTGTTCCCTCGCTAAATAAAGCAAACAGCTGCGACGTTTTTTACACGTAGTGTGTGGGGATAGATCACGAAGCAGACTTGCCACAAAGCAGGTTTGTCATAAAGCAGATTTGTCACAAAGCAGACTTGCCATAGAGCAAATTTGTCACAAAACAGACTAGCCACAAAGCAGGGAGCGGCTATTGAGATTACTTAAAGGCCACCCTTTATAGCTGTGAAATCTCGGTCCAGAGTTGATGACAAAGAAACTGTCAAGGGAAACTCTAAAGCTCTAGTTCAGACTAGGAGCAAAAAAAAATAATTACACGCCAAGAAAAAAAAAACGTGGAAATTATCCAAGCCACTAATGACTCATAACTCACCGTTTGTGGACGTGGCGGAATGGCGGGATAATGAGCTGGGATGGAGAAAGCCGTGGGAGGGGAGGATCTTTAATTTACAGCACAAACTGAAAATGGGCATGGATACAGTGGGCCAGATTTAGTCAGGGCCCAGAACTCTAAGATAAACTTAGTAAAGGGCCCCTACCCCCCTCCGACCTACACCGTCCATCTTCTGATATATGGTCCGATTCTCTTCAAGGTTTAATCTGTACTAATACTACATTCCCTTCTGGTTTTGAGCTGTACTTTTACTAGATTTCCCACCAGTTCTGAGCTGTACTTTTATTAGATTTCCACCAGTTTTGATCTGTACTATTACTACATTCTCCAGCAGTTTTGATTTGTACTATTGCTACATTCCATTTTTTCTGGTACCACCACACCAAGAAAAATCCCTAGGGTCCACCCAGCCTCTAAAAAAAAAAAAATAGATATCAGAGAGAACTGTGAAGGTAAATGCAGGCCAGGCGTGACAATGACCACATCACACTTTCATGTGCCAAAGGTCGTGGAAGTATGGGCCTAACACTGTATCCCCAATATGACTTAATGACATGGAAACAGGGATTTTACCTTTTACTACTTGGCCGAAGGGCCTAATGTATCATGATCAGGGCATATGAAGAACAGAACATCGATCCGGACCTCTTGACCTCGGTCGCTGTACGCCGATACTCTAGAAAACATTCGGACCATCTTTGGGCTTGTCAGTGGAGATGATCTTAAATAAACAGCGTTGTGTGGGAGTGTGTGTATGTAGGGGGGGTCAAGTTCTTTTATAATATATGCCTGCAGCATTGATACTGTGGGGCGTGGGAGGTAGATTCAGCTGTTGTTTTTTTTTGTACGTTGTAACAGCTGTTACCCTCCTATAGGTTGTTACGTCAGCACTGGCGAATCACAGCCGAGCAGCAAGACCATGTTCTACCCGTCGCACCCATCCTGGAAATGGCAGTCTGGTTGAGTGAAGGAGAATCGAAACAGGAAAGCCAACCCGGCCAAAGAAATAAGCTGTGCCGAAGTCGAGGGTGTCCAGTTCAAAAGTTGCAGATATCACACCCTAGCTGCAAACTGTGACACGATATAATCCACGCCCTTATGATGGTGAAAGAAGAAGAAGAACAACAACAACAACAATGCAAAAAAAATGTTAGAAAAAATTAAGTCTGGTGGTTATCGACCTGATAATGCCTTTCATCCACCGAATACATTATCAGACATGCGGGGAGATAAATCCAGCGGTAGGATCAGTTCTTCAAATATTTCTCTCTCTCTTTTCCTTCACAAACATTATCAGCTAGTAGCCCTATATTCATCTCGGGAAAACATCGCATGTATCAATGAGGAAAAATTCGGAAGAGGTGGAGAGTTTTTGAATATCTTGGATCACTACTAACTAATAATAGAGATACAATGAGGGAAATTAAAAGGAGGACATCTATCGCTCTTCAAAAAGTAAAACAACTAAAGAAGCTGTAGAAAGAAAGGAAGACCAAGGCGAAGATGGCTGCAAGACATCGTTGATAATCTGCAAATGGATGCATCAGCAACAAGGCATCTTGCTTACAAGCCGAGAGACCTACAGGAGAGCTGTTAGGGAGGCAAAGTTCAGCAAGGGACATGCAAATGACTGACTGACTGAAAACATCGCACAGCATCTGTTGGAAACACTGTACAACCTTTGTTGAAAATACTGCACACCCTCTGTCGAAAACACTGCACGATCTCTATTGAAAACAACATCAACCGATGGCCCATCGGTCAAGTCTCTAACGCAGAAGCAGGAATGATGTCATTCCCAAAATGGAAACATCTCATCTAGTCACGGATCCAGACAGCTCGTGCGACAACCGGCTCTTTATCTGTCAGACCAGACCTGGTCTAATCAGCTATCGGGATCAACAGATATTTCTCCAACCAGAAGCGGTTTCAAAGGCCGGGTGCATTAACAGCTTTTCCACAGTGTCCATCGTTAACCTCCACACGTAGTTATTATTGCACTCCCCATGCCCTCGTTCGTGACGTCTGAGAGCATAATTGCATATTCGTAAGCGCTGAGACTGAAAGGGTTTATGGGCAGCTTTGGGGAATAAGATTTTCATTTCACGTGCAGGACTCTCGTTAAGGAACAAGCAAGCTGTAACACATCAAAATTGACGGGTAAAGAAATGAAAATGTGAATGAATTTTTTTAATCGAATCAGTTACTTTCATAATAACATTTTACTACCCATTAGATAATAACAATAAGAATCTCTAAACTGGTAAAAAAAAAAAAATATATATATACATCATCCTAATGATTATCGCTTTTCAGCATCTGGTGGCACGTTTCCAAGTTCGGCTCATCACAACTAGTAAAGCAGAGATAATCAGAGGTGTATGGTGCAGCTTTACAAAGAAAAGTTAGACAGAAGTAAAGAAGAGATGGAACGGCAAAACAAGCAATGTCAAAGTCGTTACTTGTTTGACGTCAAAACATAGAGGTGTGTGTTCATTTGTTGTTTCGTAACTTTTCGTCTTCCTTGATAAAGGCATATTGCCAAAATATTGGTCTGTTACGGTCCGTTCCACATTTTAACTGCTCGTCTCTGCCTCATGAAATCAACAAAAATAACAGAGAGGGAGAGAGAGAGAGGGACACGGAGAGAGAGGGGAGGAGAGAGAGAGAGAGGAGAGAGAGAGACATAACACTGACCTGGTTTGGTCCTGCGCCTTGACCTTTCACAGCTGCCAGATCCTTTTGTCCATCGCTGTTCTCCTCATCGACACCATCATCTACGTCATCATCTTCGTTCATAAAGCAGATCTGCATGCCGCTTGCTGCAGCTTGCAGACGATCCTGGAAATCAGATTTAATGTCATGTATCTGACGTGTTAAGCTGAGAAAACACCTGGTGTCCTATTATTCTCTCTTCCACAGACAATCAGAGGATACAAACATTCATGAACTACTGCTTGGGGAGGATTTTAAACATTAAACGACAGGACAAGATCAGGAACGAGGAGGTCTGGGAAAGAGCAGGACAAGAACTTATGAACCTACAAATCATGCCTAGGAAACGGAAGTGGATTGGCCACACTCTGAGAAAACCGAACACCAGCAAAGCAAGACAGACACTGACATGGAATCCTCAAGGAAACAGAAAACGAATAAGACCTAGACTTACTTGGAGAAGAGAAGTTATGACAGTGCTCAGAGGCAAGGGATACACACGGAAGGAAGCAGAGAATAATTCCAACAACAGGGATGAATGGACAGCCTTTACCGTGGCCTATGTTCTCAAGGGAGTGAAAGGAGATGATGATGACGACGACGACGATGATGATGATGATGATGATGATGATGGACAGCCATGTTTGTACAAGGTGATCTGGTCTGTCTCATCACGCAAGTATATGTTCTCCGTCCTCGAAGAATGTTTGCTTCTAGTGTGCCAGACACCCATTTTTTTTAAAGGCTGGTTCAATGACGGGCTTCGGTGGTGGGTCACCGACCGACCCAGAATCTTTTGGGTCAGAGGATGGATCACTACTGACTGGATAAACCTTCCCTCCCCTTCTCCCACCTTTCTTCCCCCCCCCCCCCCCGCCTCTCCCTCCACCCATTTTTCATGCATCTAATCTCATGCCAGGGGGTAGGGAGAATTGTAGAGTTTCGAGGAAATGGGGAGAGAGGGATGGGACAAGGAGAGAGAAGGAGGGAGAGGGGGAGAAAGTGAGGGGATAAAAGGAGAGAGAGGAGAAGAGGGAAAAGGAGAAAGAGGGATATATATATGATACTGTTAAAAAAAAAAGAAACGTAACACTGCTGTAGTCGTAATGGACACCAAATTTCAAACTTCTATCAAAATTTTATTTTATGGAATTAATATTTCATTCTTGGCAAGAAGAAACTTTAAGACATTAACAATGAAATAACGTTCATTAAATTTGGTTTGGACTTTTATTCTTTTCCATGTCAGGCCTACGTTTCAGTAAGGTGTATGGCCTCCACTGGCCTGTATCAGAGAACTACATCTCCTTAACATGGTTTCCGATTAGCCGTTGGATCTGTTGTTGTGGGATGTGTGAAGGGCCACTCGGGTCTCCCACTAGTGTACGGAGTGGGGGAGAAGAGTCACTCGTTACATGATCCGGAAGTGAAGGACCTATTTATATCGAGGAACGCTATGGTGAGAAAGGAGTGTGCTGGTAGGCCATGGCAGGCAAGTCAATATCGTCTGTGTAGGTTGCATATGTAGCACTTAGCCCAGCCGGCCTGATATCTGTGTTATATATAATTGTGATTCATGATGAATAATGTTCAATCCTGTGAATTCATACATAATGTGCAATGTGCAAGAATAAGTAGGTGTACTGCACGATCATTGTGGAGAAGTATCTCGGTGATTGATTCTAATATCGTTCTCTTGAAGGGAACGAGCGATGCCCGATATGCTGTTATATTCACGTGGATTTATTGTAGGCGATTCAAGATGTATGCTGAGATGAGGATCCTGACAACAGCTACATTAAGGATGTAGTAGCAATGGAGCCGACGAAGTGAGGCTGAGAAATAGTGCGTTAGCACATAGTGAGATGGAGTGGTATTTCAGCGCGTTAACACACGTCAGGGGATTATGTGTGGTGGTATTTCAGTGCGTTAGCACAACAGAAGATCATGTGTATTATGGGGAGAGGGGCGTGGCAGCAGTTTGCTATAAGTGCAAAAGTGCAGTTGCACATCGCGATCCAGTGAGATGAGAGTTTCATAAGAGCAACAATAGGCAAGGCTAGATAAGAGCGATGACACAATTAGATGAATGTGCGTGAAATTGTTTATAGGGGCCAGAGGAGCCCAGGCCAGCATCAGGCACATACGTATTTTAGCCTATCCTTAGAGAGCTAATATGTTACATTGTTGATACATGTCATGTTTTAATATGTTACATTTATTGATACATGTCATACTTGAATATGCTGCATTGATGATACATGTCATGCTTGTTATTATCATGATGGTACATACTGATGTCCTGTGTATGTAATGTCTGTGGTGGTATCACTATGATATATGTAGAGAATGTTAAATAAATGGATGAAATTTGTTGGCTGACTTGGTGATATGTATTTCATGTTTATGTGATGTGTGAAGGATGTATATGTGATGTGTGGAGGATGTATATGTTTTGCATGACTGGCCTTCAGTATCCTGGAAGGAGAAACCTGGGTTGTAGAGTTGGTTTTAGGCAGGCCACTCCAGTACGGTAGTATATTGGGCCATGGATTTGTGGGTTTCATCTGGGTTTTGGTTCATGTCCCTTCCCCAGATTGTTCCCAGTTGTGAACTTAGCACTCTGCTATATTTACAGATGGCTGCCCACTCTTCCTGCAGTGCAAGGAACAACTGTCTGAGACTGATTGGCGCCACGTCTCGCTGGCGGACTTGTCTGTTAAGTTAATCCCATAA
Organism: Achatina immaculata; assembly: GCA_009760885.1. Classification (NCBI taxonomy): domain Eukaryota; kingdom Metazoa; phylum Mollusca; class Gastropoda; order Stylommatophora; family Achatinidae; genus Lissachatina; species Lissachatina immaculata. The sequence goes on from CM019707.1 coordinate 12,846,916, forward strand.
GTGTTCTATTGGGTTCATGTCTGATGACATGGATGGCCACTGAATGTGCTGGACGTTGTTGTCAGCGAGGAACTGGGTGGTGAGTTGTTCCTCGTGCGTTCGAGCGTTATCCTACTGAAAAATCGACCCTGGTGCAGCCAGAAGTGGAAGGACGTGAGAACGAAGAATTTCAGCGATGTACTGTTGGGCATTCAGGCGTCTTCAATTTGCACCAGGTCACCTCTTCCCATGAAGATGATCGTCCCCAAAACCAGTACACCTCCATCACCATTGTGGAGTAGCCTCATCCACGCAGTTCTGGACGTAGCGCTCATGGACTCTGCGGTAAACTCTTCTCCGTCTATCGTGTCGCTGGAGCATAAATAATGATTCATCAATAAACTAAACCCTTCTCAAATCATTCCCAAGGGTCCATTGACGATGCTGGCTCGAACATTGCAGTAGGTTCTGGTGATGCCGGTCTGTAAGAACATGGCCTCTCTAAGGTCTTCTAGCCCACAGACCGGCGTCGTGCAGCCAGTTCCTGACTGTTTGATCTGAAATTCTACGAATGCTGTCATTTACTGGACTGTTGAGGACGCAGATGCAAATCGATTCCTGAGGTGACGCAGGCGTATGAAGCGGTCTTCGGCAGGAGTTCTAAGTATGGGTCTTCCACTGCGCGGCCGGTTTCTTGAAATCGCCTCCAATGGCGACGAACAGTACTTCTTACCACATTAAATTGTCTGGCCACTACACTCTGTGACTGTACAGTCGTTAACGTCCAATGATGATGAGTCGTTGTTCTGTAGTGAGATGAGCCATACTTGCGCACTGATTTGAAGAGCGTCAATCTTTTATAGGCATTCAATAACACTGTCATTGCGTTTTGCGGTCAGTAAGTTTCACGGGATTCTCGTGAACCTGTCATGAGTTATTGTCAAAAATGCTATTTTCACTAGCGTCGCTTTTCTGTGCTCATGAATCATCTGTTAAGTACAATTCAGGTCAGCACGTGAAGTTGATATCCAAGTGAACGTTTCAGGCAATTTGCCCTTGTCTGATCAGCAAACTTCAGTTTAAATCGCAAGATCATATTTATTGCGTTTCTTTTTTTTAACAGTAGAAAGATAGATAAACAGGCGATCGGGCCATCGGACGGACAGACAGACAGACAGACAGACAGATAACTGGGGCCACAGACTAGCAGACTCAGACTTTTGGAATATCGGATCGCCATTGTGAGAAGTTCAATATTCCAATAGTTTCGGTGTGCAAATGTATGTTCCCAACTCCACCCTCTCCCTCACTTTTCTCCTCGAAACTTTAAAAGTTCCCACCTGTGGGGGAGGGGGGGTGAGGGAGGGGGGGATGTTTGAACCCCTGGTCTAATGTGTGAATCTGAACTTGATTCCCTGAGTTAGCATGACTGAGATCAGGACATTCCAGTATCTGCTCTCCTGCCCGACACACCAGCCAGAGTTCATAAAGTGCGTGTACGACTGTCCCCGTGCCACGATGATTAATGGTTTCATCGATGGGAATAAAGAGCATACGACATATGTGTGACATACGACAACAACAGGCCAAGCGCTGGTTTATAGCCATTCCTCGTACGCGCATGTCTGTCAACTGGGACGTTGCTTTATCTATTGTTCTACCACACCTGTGGCTCTTCCTGGGGATGGTTGATGTCTGACAAGTTCGTTTTTTTTAATCTGTGTCTTCATGCAAGTTACTGTGCTCCACTTCCAATCCGACACGAAGACAGTAATCCACCATCATCACAGAATCGGTTGATAAAAAAATATCCTACCTGCCGTTTCGGGAGACAGATATATAACACTATCACATAACCATATTCTCAGATATGTAACACAATCACATAACCATATTGTCAGATATGTAACACAATCACATAACCATATTGTCAGATATGTAACACTACCACATAACCATATTGTCAGATATGTAATACAATCACATAACCATATTTTCTGATATGTAAAACAATCACATAACCATATTTTCAGATATGTAACACTGTCATATAACCATATTTTCACATATCTAACACTATCACATAACCATATTTTCACATATCTAACGCGGAAAATATGGGCACTAACACCATATCCCTACGTGCCTCTAAGGCATGACAGGATTACCTTTACCTTTTTTTTAAACGCTATCACATAACCATATTTTCACATATCTAACGCTATCACATAACCACATTTTCACATATCTAACACTATCACATAACCATATTTTCACATATCTAACACCAAGTTACTCCATTCAAATCATACAGCACATATATTTTAGACATATTTTGTTATACCTCTCATAAAAATCATTAAAATCACAAGCACAGTAACCCATTATGGTTAACATTCATTCATTCATTTCCATGTCCCTTGCGGAACTTTGCCTCCCAAACAGCTCTCCTGTAGGCCTCTCGGTTGTAAGCAAGATGGCCTGCTGCTGATGCATCCATTTGCAGATCATCAACGATGTCTTGCAGCCATCTTCGCCGTGGTCTTCCTCTCTTTCTTTTTCCCATTATGTACCCCTCCAAGACGGTCTTCTCTAGACTACCATGACGTTTAATGTGTCCAAAATATTTAAATTTTCTCTCCCTGATCCTCTTTACTAGCCAGCCTTCTTCAATATTAAGTTCTTACAGTACAGATATATTTATTATTTTTTGTGTCCATGATATTTGAAGAACTGTTCTGTAGCATTTACATTCAAAGGCATTTATGCGTTATTTATGCATTATTATTTATGCGTTATTTATGCAGTTGTCATCAATTTATGGTTAACAGATGAGCCAATTTTATAAAGAGTACCTAGCCCCCCTCCCCTTTTCCAAAAAAAACTACCTTTGTATATGAGAAATGATCAATATTTACCTGAAACTTTCCTTTTTTTTTTTCATTCTGCCGCCGTGGTGTAGTAGTTAGCGCACTCGGCCGTCCATAAGAAGTTACCTGATTGAATTTCACAATCGGGTGAAATTTTTTTTTTGGACTGACTGGCACCGGAGTCAATCCAGCCTCAATGGGTGCCTGGGGTTTCCCCAGGGAAACAAAGACAATAAGGACAGGTGCTGGCATCCCTACCTCAAACGCTGTAGCGGGCTAGAAACGTGAATCTGCTGACCACCTTTGTTGATTCGATAACAACTTGCAGCGATGTCTTGTAAAATTATTAGGAACTAGGTCTGCCTGATTTTCTTTCCCTGTACTCCCAGTGGAATGCATCAACAGAGGTACCCCCAGCCAATCCTGTCTTTGGCCAGTCGAGATACATCAAATCATGTCTTTCCGGCTTCCTTTAGTTCTTCCTGTATTGTGCATCTCCATGTCCACAATGGCCTTCCCCTTCTTTCTTTTCCTTTGAGGTGTCCAAGTCAAGGCGGTATAAGGGCGACGTATTTTTTTTTCCATTGGTAGTATGTGGCCCATCTATTTTCGCCTTGGTCCCTTGACCTCTTTAGTAATGTTCTCAATACCCGCTCGTTTGGTTGTTTCCAATTATGGTCCAAACCCAACATGACGTGACTATTACTACATTCGCCAAAAAAAAACCACATTTTTTAGAAAACACACATTTTCTGATACAACTATAAAACAATGACACACATAAGAACAAAATATGAACATGGCGTGACATCGAATTGAACATGGAGTGACATATATATATATATATATATATATATATATATATTGTGAGTTTTCTTTTTTATCTTATAAACTTTAGCAATCCATTTAGGTGAACTGGCTGAATGGCACAACAGACTGCTTGCACACAAGTAGACCGACATGCCACTGCATTAGTTTTTTTAAAGTGTTTGTCACAGTTCTGTAACGGTTTTGTGAAACAAAATTGTCACAGATCTACTCCGTGACCTCACGAAACTGACAAGTCACAATCTCTGACTAACCTGAAGACGCTTTCTTGGTCCGAACGCAGCATCCGGGTCTTGCTCTTCGCTGTCAGCTCTTTCAACATATTCCTCATCTGTAGACATGGCCAGGCGACGACGAATTTCTTCTCTATCATTTCTGCAGGCCTGAGAGAGGAGACAGGGAAAAGAAAGCCAAGCAAATTAGCGTTTGTTTCATCTCATCACATTTGTTTTTGCCCGTGAAATGAGTAAAACTCATCACATTTTCATTTCTTAGCCGTCATTATACGATCGTTGTGTTTTTTTTCAGAGTTGATCACCCATGACAGAACAACACAAGCAGGAAAACGCCAACATACTCTAGACCAGTGGTTCCAATTGGTTGTCCGCGGACCCTTCCTTGGCGGTCCGTGACAAAATTTCTGGGTCCTTAAATTATTCTTACTGTGAGAGGTTTCGGGGAATCTTGCGCGGGGGAAAGATTTTTTTTTTAATCAAATTTAAAAATATGAAATATTGAACCAGATGTGGAAGCGATTGTTCGGACTAAAAAAATAAAAAGAGACATGATTTCTCTCACCATATCCAGGCTGGTTAGCTGTCACACATTTCATAATCTGTTCATTTGTCAGAACAAGTAGGAATGTTAACTGCTGTCTATTTTTTTTTTTTACTACATTACTGTCATTTTGAAAATTCATCAAGTTTGTACTGTTTGCGTTTTTTTTTTTTTTTTAGCTTAGTGTAGTGTACCGTTTGCTCATTAAAAGTTACCCACAATTTCTGAAAAAAAATTATGTTGCATTTAATGCACTACAGCTGTCATACAGACATGACACTTTTCCAAAGTACAAGAGTCTGTGGCTGGATTCTGAAACAGCAGGGGGCCCGCGGTCTGGATTTTGAAACTACATGGGGCCCGCGGTCTGGATTTTGAAACAGCATGGGGCCCCGCGGTCTGGATTTTGAAACAGCATGGGGCCCGCGGTCTGGATTTTGAAACAGCAGGGGCCCGCGGTCTGGATTTTGAAACGGCAGGGGACCCGCGAACTTTTGTTAATTGGGAACCACTGCTCTAGACTGTTGGCGAGACAGCCAAGGACGGGTCTCTACGATAAGACCATGGCAAGGGCGAGCAGGAACCACTAAAACACATTAATTTATATATCTTATCTTATATCCTTCCCGTGTCGTTAAACGTCACATAAGACTTCTATAGTAGTTCGCCAATCTTCGGCGAGTCTTTCAACCTCATCAAGGGATTTTATGCCTGTTAATTTTATATAAATTTATACATAGACAGAAAATTTGCCAGCGCATTCTTGAAAGTGGCAACACTGCTATCAGTGGCCCATTCAACCCGCGCGGCCAATCAACAGACGCGTGGAAAACAAATAAATAATGATTAAATTGTCACGCTTCAGTGCAGGCAGTCGTGCGAAGGTATATAACCCAAGAAATGCTTTTCCATAAATTACCTCCCTGGAATGGGTGAACTGTTTCCCAGCTTACGTGCACTGTTTCTGCAGATGTGTATTCAATTTTACCCGTGACGCATCATTTTTTTTTTCGTAAAATACCAGCGTTAAAGTCTCAGTGGGAAAACTGATCTAAATTATGGTGAGAAGTGAATAATCAAATAAGCATAGAAGGCAATGACTGTGGACTCGATGCATTATTCAAATCACTGGTCGTAAACTCAGTGCATTACTCAAATCACTGGCCGTGGATTCAAAACATTACTCAAATCACTGGCCGTGGATTCAAAACATTACACAAATCACTGGCCGTGGATTCAAAACATTACACAAATCACTGGCCGTGGATTCAAAACATTACACAAATCACTGGCCGTGGATTCAAAACATTACTCAAATCACTGGCCGTGGATTCAAAACATTACTCAAATCACTGGCCGTGGATTCAAAACATTACACAAATCACTGGCCGTGGATTCAAAACATTACACAAATCACTGGCCGTGGATTCAAAACATTACACAAATCACTGGCCGTGGATTCAAAACATTACACAAATCACTGGCCGTGGATTCAAAACATTACTCAAATCACTGGCCGTGGATTCAAAACATTACACAAATCACTGGCCGTGGATTCAAAACATTACACAAATCACTGGCCGTGGATTCAAAACATTACACAAATCACTGGCAGTGGATTCAAAACATTACACAAATCTCTGGCCGTGGATTCAAAACATTACACAAATCACTGGCCGTGGATTCAAAACATTACACAAATCACTGGCCGTGGATTCAAAACATTACACAAATCACTGGCAGTGGATTCAAAACATTACACAAATCACTAGCCGTGGATTCAACACATTATACAAATCACTGGCCGTGGATTCAAAACATTACACAAATCACTAGCCGTGGATTCAACACATTATACAAATCACTGGCCGTGGATTCAAAACATTACACAAATCAATGGCAGTGGATTCAAAACATTACACAAATCACTGGCCGTGGATTCAACACACTACACAAATCACTAGCCGTGGATATTACACAAATCACTAGCCGTGGATTCAACACATTACACAATCATTAGACGTGGATTCAAAACATTACACAAATCACAGGCCGTGGATTCAACACACTACACAAATCACTGGCCGTGAATTCAACACATTACACAATCATTAGACGTGGATTCAAAACATTACACAAATCACAGGCCGTGGATTCAACACACTACACAAATCACTGGCCGTGAATTCAACACATTACACAAATCACAGGCCGTGAATTCAACATATTACACAAAACACTGGCCGTGGATTCAACACATTACACAAATCACAGGCCTGAATTCAACACGTTACACATATCACAGGCCGTGGATTCAACACACTACACAAATCACTGGCCGTGAATTCAACACATTACACAAATCATATGCCGTGGACTCAACATACTACACAAATCACAGGCCGTGGATTCAACACACTACACAAATCACTGGTCGTGAATTCAACACATTACACAAATCACTGGCCATGGATTCAACACATTACACAAATCATAGGCCGTGGATTCAACACATTACACATATCACAGGCCGTGGATTCAACACATTATACATATCACAGGCCGTGGATTCAACACATTACACATATCACAGGCCGTGGATTCAACACATTACACATACCACAGGCTGTGTGTTCGATTCACTAAGCACACCTCTGCCTGCAGGCTAAACGTTATGAAAACGTGTAACATCTAAGTTAAAAAACAACAACAGTAACAATAACAGCAACAACAACAATAACAAAAACAACAACTGACTGCAGAAAGCTGCAAGAACGGACGACAACTACATCCCTAAGAAAATATTTCATGACAAAACTTGAGAAGGGAAAGGACGCCGAGAGACAAACCGGAACTAAAATACGAGGACATTTGTTAAGACATTCATCGCTTTTCCCCATCAAGTTAGGCTCTGATGATCTAAGAAAAAGACCGTGTCGCATGGGAAGCCACTCGGCATAGACCAGCCTTGATCTTGCACCATGTGAGGAGAAAATGTAGGGGCCAAACTTGAAGAAACACGCAGGGGCAGAAACAATAATCATAAACACTTTTTTTTTTAATGTTGGTCATCTGTGTCCTTAAATATTTGGCAGAATCAGCGATAATCCTGGCTGATCAGCAAACGGTTCTGGATAAGTTCCATGAAAAAGAATAATAATAATATAATAATAAAAAAATAATAATAATAACATCTTTCTGCTTCAAAACATCATCAAAGACCAAAAGAGCCATTACTGTATGCAAGTCAGCAGACAGGAAATGAAAGCAATCCAAAACCTAGACGGCTTTCCACATACTGGAGAGTTCTTCAACGTCTGTCCTCTACTTCATTCAAGTGTATCGGTCGTTTAACTTCTTCCACTTTAACTATTCTTAGTCTCTTGAGAATATGCTGAATTAGTTAGCGGACTCGTAGAAGTTTGCGAGTAGTGTACGTGTTTTTTTTTCGTTTCCAGAATTGTAATGTAACGCCAGTTTTCTACGTTGGATTTTTACACTGTTACTATCAGCTAAAATAAAACACATTCTTCTAGGCTGGATCTTTACACTCTTTCTATCAGCTAAAATAAACCACATTCCCTTAGGCTGGATCCTCACACTCTTACAATCAGCTAAAGTAAATCACATTCTCCTACGTTGGATCTTTACACTCTTACTATCAGCTGAAATAAACCACACTCTGCTACGCTGAAACTTTACATTCTTTCTATCAGGTAAAATAAGTCATTCTCCTACACTGGAAATTTACATCCTTTCTATCAGCTAAAATAACCCATTCTCCTACACTGGAAATTTATATTCTTTCTATCAGCTAAAATAAGCCATTCTCCTACACTGGAACTTTACATCCTTTCTATCAGGTAAAATAAGCCATTCTCCTACACTGGAAATTTATATTCTTTCTATCAGCTAAATAAGCCATTCTCCTACGCTGAAACTTTACATTCTTTCTATCAGCTAAAATAACCCATTCTCCTACGCTCGAACTTTACATTCTTTCTATCAGCTAAAATAAGCCATCATCCTTTGCTGGAACTTTACATTCTTTCTATCAGCTAAAATAACCCATTCTCCTACGCTGGAACTTTACATTCTTTCTATCAGCTATAATAAGCCATTCTCCTACGTTGGAAAATTACATTTTTTCTATCAGCTAAAATAAGCCATTCTACGCTCGAACTTTACGTTCTTTCTATCAGCTAAAATAAGCCATCATCCTTTGCTAGAACTTTACATTCTTTCTATCAGCTAAAATAAGCCATCATCCTTTGCTAGAACTTTACATTCTTTCTAGCAGCTAAAATAAGACATTATCCTACGCTAGATCTTCGCATTTTTTCAAAGTCAGATCTCCTGCTGCGCAGAAAAGGAGACAAGAGCAAAAATTTAAACGCTCCACTTTTCCAGGCACTTAAGTTCGGACCAGGCTGAGTTTGGGAGGCTTTTCATTGTAATAAATAGCTTCATGTTCTGTCAGATTATATGGAACAGAAGCAGTCTAGACAGAGTAACAGGATCATGTTGCATTAACAGATAACAGACAACAGTGCCGGACTGTCGCGAACATGACGGAACATTGCAGCTGTGAAATACAAAAGGGTTGGGAAGGATGAGAGGAAGGACGGGATGAACGCCAGCCTGAAAAGGCCAATGTTTTATCTGCGTGTTATTACGTGTAGAGGGCTACGTCTCTATAGTAAGAATGTTTTATCTGGGTGTTATTACGTGTATAGGGCTAGGTCTCTATAGTAAGAATGTTTTACCTGTGTGTTATTACGCGCAGAGGGCTACGTCTCTATAGTAAGAATGTTTTATCTGCGTGTTATTACATGTATAGGGCTAGGTCTCTATAGTAAGAATGTTTTACCTGTGTGTTATTACGTGCAGAGGGCTACGTCTCTATAGTAAGAATGTTTTATCTGCGTGTTATTACGTGCAGAGGGCTACGTCTCTATAGTAAGAATGTTTTATCTGCGTGTTCTTACGTGTAGAGGGCTATGTCTCTATAGTAAGAACTTTTTATCTGCGTCTTATTACGTGTAGAGGGCTAGGTCTCTATAGTAAGAATGTTTATCCGCGTGTTATTACGTGCAGATGGTTGGGTTTCTAAAGCAAGAATGTTTATCTGCGTGTTATTAGAGGGCCAGGTCACTACAGTAAGAACGTTTATCTGCGTGTTATTAGAGGGTTGGGTCACTATAGTAAGAATGTTTATCTGCGTGTTAATACGTGTACAGGGCTAGATCACTATAGTAAGAATGTTTATCTGCGTGTTAATACGTTAGCTGGCTAGGTCACTATAGCGAGAATATTTATCTGGGTGTTATTACGTGTAGCGGGCTAGGTCACTATAGTAAGACTGTTTTATCTGCGTATTATTAAGTGTAGCGGGCTAGATCACTATAGTAAGAATATTTTAAATGCGTGCTATCACGTGTAGCGGGCTAGGTCACTATAGTAAGAATGTTTATCTGCGTGTCATTACGTGTAGCAGGCTAGGTCACTATAGTAACAATGTTTTATCTGCGTGTTATTTTGCGTAGAAGGATAGGTCACTATAATAACAATGTTTATTTGCGTGTCATTACCTGTAGAGGGCTAGATCACTAGAGTAAAAATGTTTTATCTCCGTGTTATTACGCATAGAGGACTAGGTCACTAGAGTAAGAATGTTTTATCTGCGTATTATTACGCATCGAGGGCAAGGTAAGTATAGTAAGAATGTTTTATTTGCGTGTTATTACGTGTAGCGGGCTAGGCCTCTATAGTAAGATGTTTATCTACGTGTTATTATGTGTAGAGAGCTGGGTCTCTATAGTAAAAATGTTTATCTGAGTGCTATTACGTATAGCGGGCTGGGTCTCTGTAGTAAGAATGTTTATCTGAGTGTTTTTACGTGTAGAGGGTTGGGTCACTATAGTAAGAATGTTTTATTTGCGTATTATTATGTGTAGAGGGTTAGGTCACTATAGTAAGAATGTTTTATCTGCGTGTTGTTATGTGTAGATTGCTAGGTCACTATAGTAAGAATGTTTTATCTGCGTGTTATTACGTGGCTGGGTCTCTATAGTAAGAATGTTTATCTGCATGTTATTATGTGTAGCGGGCTGGATCTCTCTCTCTCTCTCTCTCTCTCTCTCTCTCTCTCTCTCACTCTCTGAACCGTAAGTGCCCAGGGCACATGGGGCTTCCACAAGGGTTTTCCACGAACGCCTGTCCTTTGCCTTTTTTTCGCTATTGCCCAGGTGAACAAAAACATAGTCAACGCTTAAGCAATTGTATTCTCCCAAAACCAAGGCTTGACATGTTTTAAAAAGCTTATCTTACTCACCTGCCCACCTTTGGAATGCCCTACCAATTCACGTAAAACTTATAAGTAATATTCGTTCTTATAACTTTAAATTTTGTCAACATCTGTTTGATATGGACTATATGCCTCCCTAAGCATAGTTTAAAGTAGTTTAAAATACTTGAGTATTGTATTTTTTTTTAATACTGCTTTTCTATAAATTTGTTGGTTTTGAATGAATGTAAGAATACAAGGTTATTTCATGTTGTTGTATAAATCAGAATGCAGAGTGTATGAACATATGAGATAAGTTTATTATTTATTTATGCAACCATTTAATGTGTCTTCATGATTATTATGCTCATTAACAAATGGTGAATGACTGTGACTGAATGAAAGCTGTATGATGAAGGGCAGAATATCAAACGGGCCTGCATGCCCAATTCTTAACCCTTTGAAAATAAAGTATGTTCGTTCGTTCGTTCTACTGCTCAACATCCTCTCTGTTGTTCTTCTCCATGTCTCTTTTGGTCTACCCTTACTTCTGTTCCCCTGTGGTGTCCATCTTAGTGCTATTTTTTGGTAGTGAGTTGTCAGTCATTCGGAGCACATGTCCCAACCATCGCCAGCGTCTTTCCTCAATAACTGCTGTCAGTGGCTACAACTGCATTTCTGCCAACAAGATGTTATTTCTTATGGTGTTTGGCCAACATATTTTCGTTCTAATTCTTCGTAAACAATTAGTCTGGAAAGAAATCAGCTTGCTTTCTGTAGTTTTGGTGATTTTCCAGCATTTACTTAAATAGAGTAGTACACTTAGAACATTACTCTTAAATATCCTGATTTTCATCTTCACGTTTAGTTTTTTTTAGATTTACATATAGTCTGCAGCATTGCAAAACCCTGGTTTGCACTAGTAAGTCTGCTGTTGATGTCCTCTGTGCTGTCTCCATTTTCTACTACTCTACTACCAAGATATACAAATTCGTTGACCTACTCTACTAATTTGCTACATTTCTGTTGTTTACATTTTGCTTCATTAACTTTGTCTTTCCTATACTGACCTTTAATCCAATGTTGTTTGGATTTTGAGTTAGCTTGTTTATTTTTGGGTCTCTTTAGCAAGAATGTTTATCTGCGTGTTATTACTTGTAGAAGGCTTGGTCTCTACAATAAGAATATTTATCTGCGTGTACGTGCAGATGGCTGGGTCTCTATAGTAAGAATGTTTATCTGCGTGTTATTACGTGCAGCGGGCTGGGTCTCTATAGTAAGACATACACACGGCATTTCGTATTAACTCTTTCACGCCAGAACAACACAAGCAGTGGTGGTACACATCTTGCACACTTAGGAAAACCAAAGCTCAGAGTGATATGTAGACAAGGTCTAAATAAAATGAAAATTAGCATATTTATAACGCAAGCCATAATTTTAATCTTTAAAAAATTACAGATTACTCTCTTTCCAGATTCTTTCTATCAAAATTTCTCATAAGACTTTATTCTCCATCTGGCAGAGCACTGAAAATAAATCTGGGGTCAAAGAGTTAAAATAGCAGAGCCAGTAAAACAGAGAACAGGCTGGTTATAATCCAGATTACGACCCTTTCCTTGCGATAGAGACACAGTGTCCAGCGTCGGGATACAGGCTGCAGCAAATGCATATATAAATCTTAAATAGTCAATACAGCGTTACATGACTCACAAGAAGCTAAATTAGTCGAAATTTACTGTAAAAGTTTAACAAAGCTTTGTGAAGGAAGGGAACAAACTGAATGAAATGAGCCATACTCGTTACACTAACATGACATATGAAACTTGAATAAATATGAGGCAAGATTATGGTTCCGCCTAATACATCGAAGAAACATTTTGTTCATTATAAAGTACCAACTGCTGCGTCAGCGGCATAATGTTCCAATCCATTCTCTTCCCTCCCTCCAACTCCTTTGATTAAAAAATATCTGGAACGGCAATTTCAAAACATTTTCATTCTTCGTGCAAAAACCCTGCATCAACATGTTGGTTCCCAACGATCCCACCTCTGAATTATTCTGAATCCCAGAAACACGACAAAACAAAATGAAAAAACAAAACATTCATACATCATACATCACAAACAAAACATTCATACATCATACATCACGATCATGGGCCACAGTGTCGCGTTCTTCTGAAGCAGAGATATTAAGATCAAAGTCAAATTCTGCAATTCTGCGCTGTCAGAAGAATGAAACCAAACTGGCAGCAGGAAGCATCGATTCGGGCTGAAAATAAAACCGGAAAATATCAACCAACAAAACAAACAGTGCGATAGGGATGTGTACTATCTCCATACCTTCTTTTTTTTTCCTCTGTACAGCGAGAATATTCCAAGGACGATCATTACAGAAACAAGTATAAAAGCCGGAGGATACAATTTTAACAACCTTCGGTATGCTGACGACACAGTACTGATAGCTGAGAGCCAACAAGACATGTACAAACTTTTGATTAAAGTTGCTAAAGAAAGCGAACAAAAAAGAGCTTACTCCTAACATGAAAAAACCAGAGACTATAGTTATGTCTAAGAACCAGATCCCATCAAAATATAGTATAAAATTGAATGGAGTTATTCTAAATCAAGTGCAGAAATTCACATACCTAGGACCAGTAATAACTTCGGATGGGAAATGCAAAACAGAAAATAGGAACAGAACAAGCTAGATAAAGACTGCATTTCAGACAATTATGCAGCGCATCCTTATCAATTAATTATAGGAAAAACATCATAAAATGCTATATTGAGCCCACCTTATTATATGGAAGTGACTTTATGAACAATAGGCAGGTCCGCACAAAGATCACTGAAAGCAAAAGAAATGTAATTTATCAGAGGAATGTTGCGAATTTCCTGGACAGCTAAGATAACTAATGAAGAATGTATGAGAAGAGAGGGAGAGGCAAAAAAGATCATGTGTGTGTGTGTGTGTGTATATATATATATATATATATATATATATATATATATATATATATATATATATATATATATGAGAGAGAGAGGTTTACTTTCATAGGACATGCAATGAGAAGAGGGGACACTGAAAATAACAACAGGAAAAATATAGGGAAGAAGAATCAGGAGAAGGCTGAGAGAAATGATACATGACAGTTTGACGATATGGTGTGAGATGAGATCACCAACTGAAATGATGGGCTGCATGAAGGATCGGGCGCTGTGGAGAAACATAACAGCAACGCCAGTTGGCACTGCAGATGATGATGATATTGATGAGGAGGAGGCGTTTTTCTGTTTGAGTTAATCATGTGGCTCGTTGAATGCTTGACTTGTGGAAGCAGTAAAGGGTGATGATGATGATGATGATGATGATGATGATGATGATGATGATGATGACAGAGGAATGAAGCCTAGTACTGGGAGAGGACGGATCAATGCTAGGTTGATCACTCAGCACATTCTCTCCACGCCGTCATCATCATCATCATCAACATCATCATCATCATCATTATCATCATCAACACCCTTTACTGCTTCCACAAGTCAAGCATTCAAGGCGCCACGTGAATAACTCAAACAGAAAAACTCCTCAACAAGATCTCCAGCAGAACAACTCCCAGATACAAGACATCTCGTGGTTTCACGAAACCGCCGCCCGCGCCAATCAGAGCCGCCATCTCATGTATTTACTTCTACGTAGCCACATCCGCCACAATTCTGGTGTCGTATTTCTTACTTTCCATTTTGCCACGTAGCAATTCTGGAATCATTTTATGTTTGCCTATATCAGTAGTTCTCAACCCTTTTCAGGTCACGGACCCTCAAAAGCTATTCTCCGCCATCGCTTGGTACTGAATTTTTTAAACAAATAAATTTCAAATATAAGTATTTTCAGAACTTATGAGCATAAGCTCTTTGATGTGCAAAAACAAAAATAACTTTTAAAATAATAATAAATCGTTCGGATGCGAAACGCAGGCGCTTAGCAAATCATCAGAAAAGAGAATGATTGCATCTGAAATGAAATGTTACAGAACGGAATTCATCATGGACAGAAAATCAATCAGATACTGATGGGATTAGGTTTCGCAGAAAACCGGCTTGTAAACACCATAAAAATTAGAAAGCTGAGATACTTAGGCCACATCAAGAGACACAGAATCTTGGAGAGGTTGGCAGTAGAAGGCATAGTGCCCGGCAACAGAGAAAAGGGACGACCTCGCCGAAGATGGACTCAGGACATCAGGGAAAGTCTAAATACTGTATGTCATTGCTAGACGCTGGTCAACTTGCTCAAGACCACATTGCATTCAGGGAGGCAGTGAGAGGGGACATCGTTCTGAAAGGACACGTCACGTGGTAAACACAATAATAAATCTAAGCTAGCTATGCAGACAATATGATCCTTCGCCAACTCCCTTATGGCTAGAGGAAGCTGGTTAGGATTATACCAGTGATTTCCAGTGTTAGCGGTACTGGTCACCTGAGGGCTTTGATAAAATCGGGGGGGGGGAGGGGTGGAGGTGGAGATGGTGTGGGTTGAGGGAGTGACGGAAAAGGGGTAACAGAGAACATCGAAAGCAACTTAGCGACAACAATTTTTGGAGATGATGAGAGGCTATGACTGTTGCCTGGAAGATTGTGGCACAAGGCTGAGGTGACCGGAAAATATTTGGTAATCACTTTCTATCCAATCAGTGCCCCAGTTTTGGAATTCATGATTCTTCTTGTCAGCACAAATATACCTGCAGCAAGTAGGTCCTTGTCACACGGCATATTCACACTGTTTGAGTGTGTGTTGATGAATATAGTACCTGTATATGCACGGTTATTTCATCACAGCAGATTAACGAATGTCGTTATCTTTTTATTTTAACTATAAATGCTAATTTTCCCGCATAAAAACGAACAAACCCACCTCGGCTTCCGTGGGCACACTGTCATGTTCCTTCAGAGCAGAAACGCTGAGATCAAAGTCAAATTCTCGTGCTATTTTGCGTAGCCAGAAGAATGAAGTAGGTGTGGTTTTAGGTAATTCTACGCTCATGACTGGACAATGCAACTGTCATTCATACTAAATCAGACCATGCCCTCTACTCAAAATCACGAAATGACTGGTTATTACCACTCACTCGGTCATGGATTTCTGAAGTGTGAAGATGAACTTTCATACAGTCTGGATCATTGTTGAGCGACTGCGTGCAGACTTGTTAGTCAATCTTGCCTGCAATTTGATATTCACTAAATATAATCTGTCATCAGCTTTTCATTGTCAGCAAGATCGTACGTTTATCATAAGAAATGTCAAATCGCGAGGAAGATCTCCATGGCTTACTACATACAAACTACCATTGGCACCGTGAATATTCGATGTAATAAATCTTCTGAAGTCGAGAATATATTGTAGCAGTAACACGGGGCACCGCTCAAGACATATTTGAATAAATATTGAGGAAACAAACTGTACTTCAAGAGGCAGTGAATCAAAATGAATGCGCAAACCGTTGGCGTCAACACTACTCCCTTAAGTTCACAAATCTTACTACAGATTTAAGACCCAAAAAAACCTATCAAACAATGCGCTACATTTTTGCTACAGCACTTTGTACTAAATTCAGACCCCTTACATTCTAACTTTGTACTAAATTTAGAACTCCAAGATTCCACACCAGACTTCGTTAAAATCTAAAATATCTTCAGTTTTGCTGCAATTAACTGCACACCACTAACTACTAGGAAATTAACTACGCTGTATCTAAGATATTGTCAGTTTCAACTTCGCCTACAAGACTTTGGCTACACAATTTCGGCTACACAACACTGCCACATCAACCTCAAAAGTCAGTCCGCCTACGATGACACAACCATCACAAACACACGAAGAACACCGTAGGCAAGGAGGTTACGTTACAGGCACAGAGAAACCTCAGCTGAGATCTCGTTATATCTAGACACTAGAGCAAGTAAGCATTCACAGAATTCTCCCCCCGTGACGTGCAGTGTTATAACTAAGCCTACAAAACAGGTGCCCTGAGCTAACCAGGCTCGCCTGAACACTCACTCTCCCCCATCCGCACGCAAATTTATCACAAACCGAAGTGAGCACAATCACTACACATGATATTTTACACGTTCTGTTTCTAAGTAGCGCCGTACTGCTCGTGTGTTCCTAGTGCTCACGACACACACTCACACAAGAACATGTTGAAAATAGGAACAGGAAAAAAGAGACCAGATGGTAAATAAAACTGCTTGCTAATGCGAATTACCCATAAATAAGTAAAGTGCTTGCACATTTGAATCTAACATAAAACTGTCACGATAATGACGCACGCGAAAACAAGGACAGCTGAATAAAGACATGAACTAAAATCAACTGTGCTCTACGGCAAATATCAAAGTCCAACACATTGTCCTACAAGATCAAGACAACCAAAAGTGAAACCACTATGAGACCAGCAGCCCTGTATGACTCAGACCAGTAGTTCCCAAACTTTTACAAACTGTGGCACACTTGGTAACACAGATTTCTGCCTCGGAACATGTTTCCTTAATGCTGGACTTTCATGCAGTTGACTATATATTTTAGCATTTTCAAAGAAACTTCATTTATTATCTTATTCGAAAGTTATTACAAAATTAGTTACTCGCATGTCCCTTGCGAAACGTTGCTTCCCTAATAGCTCTCCTGTAGACCTCTCGGCTGTGAGAAAGATGTCCTGCCGCTGATGCATTCATTTGCAGATTATCAACAATGTCTTGCAGCCATCTTCGCCTTGGTCTTCCTCTCTCTCTTTTCCCCATTATGTACCCTTCCAAGACGGTTTTCTCTAAATTCTCATGACGTTTAATGTGTTCAAAATATTTAAGTTTTCTCTGTTTAATCCTCTTTACTAGCCAACCTTCTTCAATATTCAGTTCTTGCAGTATGGATATATTTGTTCTTTTTTGTGTCCATTATATTAGAAGAACTCTTCTGTAGCATTTACATTCAAAGGCATTTATGTGTTTCTCATCTGTTTTGTTAAGTGTCCAGGTCTCACAGGCATATGTTGTGATGAGAAAGATGCATGCCCTTAAAAATCTTATTTTTGTAGTTCTGTCTGTTCCTCTCTATAGCTTATTTAGTTGTTTTACTTTCTGAAGAGCGACAGATGTCCTCCTTTTTATTACAAAGTATAAAACAAATAAATAAATAAATAAAAATTAATGACTTTATTTTAGGAATAAAAACTGCTCCAACAATTCGATACTTAAGACTGATATAGCTTGCAAATCTTTTCAATTCTGGGTTTAACATGGAACTCTAAGATTGGCTTCAGCGTTAGACAGACGAATCCTGAAACTTGATTTTATATTGTTCTATGCTGAGAATAGTAAAGAGGAATGAACTACTGACTGGAGTAAAGTGGGTTTTTCTTAATTCATGTGACGAAATTTCAAGGCTCATTTCCAAAACAAATTCTGCGGTACGTTAAGGTGCCGCGGCACACCGTTTGGGAACCCCTGACTTGGATATACGGAGTTATATCAAAGCAAAATGAAAAGCAAACAAGACATTCACTTTGACAAGTATCTATTCTCTCACACACATGGACAATTATTCATTCTCCCACGCACACAGCCACTCGGGCCCAAATGGGGTGGGGTGGGGAGAAAAGAAGAGAAACAGGGCTGAAGTTATACCGCAGGGGCCCGAACAGATGAGGGGGTCTGATAGCCCCGTTTTTCCCCCTATAAGACTATATGAGTGCTACTTTCTGTGTTTGGACCGAAGGCCTAATGGTAACTGACCTCGGCCCGGCCTGGCTCTCCAAGGCCCTGCTGGCAGGCACTGTGATTATTAATCGTCCTCCTCCACCGTGGTACTCACTCTATCTAGTACTCATCCTCTATTGTCAACTTCCCACAGAGAAATTTCCTCTAACTGCGCTTATTAAATCACTACATAAACCTAATCATCTTTATTTAAGTTCAGATACGGGACTTGCTCAAGCGAAGGAAAAGAGAGGATACAGAGGAGGAGGAAAGAAGAAGAAGAAGAAGATTGATTGATCTTTATTTCAAAAGGGTTCAGAATTGGGCCCATCTGACATTCTGCCCTTTATCATACAACTTTCACTCTGTTCCAGACATTCTACAAATATGCTGCTCATATAACAAACATAATTAACAATAAAGTAACTACATAAGCATAAAATGACAGAAGAAGAAGAATAGACCTTTAATTTCGATTGGTGAACCATAGCTGACCAAGACCCTGTCCCATCTCTCCGCTCGTACTTCCAGTAACACGTCTAGCCTGGCTAAAGGGGCAGTGATCGCTATAGTCTCGATGGATGTGGGGTCTGCTAAAGAGCATTGCGCACCCTCTGCTTTTTAGCTCCCACGTCGACACGATTCTGTCCTTCAGCATCTTCCCTGCATCGCCTGCAGACATCAAGCTCGCAGTTCCGAGGAGACAGAAGAAGAAGAAGCCTGCCTTACCCTCCATCTCGTCCGAGTCCTCCCCAGAGACTTGAATAGAGAGAGAGTGAAAGTCGGGCAAACCCAAAGTGATTATGATGTACCATTCTGAATGTGAGACACCGATGCATCTTGACTAGTCTTGAGACAGCTAATCACCTTGACTAGTCTTGAGACAGTGATGCACCCTATCTAACCTCGAGACAGCTGTAACAGAATAGGATAGGTAATTAGTTCGGATATGGGAAATATAGTAGTCTCCAATGTAGAGAGTTAATTTTGGATACTTATAGGCGTGCGCAGCGGGAAAATATGTTGTAAAGCTCGCGCGTATTTGTACTCATAGTGAACGAATTTGGAAGAGACGCACAGAAAATAGGCAGACGAAAAAGATCAACGGTTGAGATAGGCAAGAGAGGAGGTTCCAGAAATGTAGGCACGCAAGTTTTTCAGCACTTTAGTTGAGGTGTCGAAATAGTAGAATGTAGATTGCAGTTTGTCCTTTGTAGGAATGCTTAGTATTGGTTAAATGTGTCCTTTTTTAGGACAGTTTCTTCTGAATTCAGTTTTTGAGAGAGTATGTGATATTGTCTGTAGTAAGAAGCAAAAAATGTCCTTCAACATCCTTGCCGTGTGAGAGGTCGTCCCATGGCACTATTTCATGTATTTGTAAAATTCCATCAGCCTTTTCACGCCACTTCCATTTGCCAACATCCACCAACAAATGTGGTCTCATCAATAAATCTGTTCTAATGTTACGTCTGGAGTTAAGTGATTACTGACTTATATTTTGTATCACAACTGCGGAGTTGGAATGATCAGTTAATTTTATTCATATAGTTCACAAGTCTCGCTTCAACTCTGATTAGTGATCCTGGGTTATTGAAGTTGCACACAGCATATCAATGTAACGAAATGAAGCAAGTGTAACACCTCTATGATGTCATGGAAGTTCCCCAGAACTTTCAAGGCACTATACAGCCATCAGCATAAAGAAAAACAACATTTTAGTGGTACAAACATCAGATCAGTCAAGTTTGTCTATATTGTTAACTAACTAGTAGCATAAACAAAAATCTATGTTACAGCGATGCACTCTGTCTAGCCTCGAGACAGCGATGCACCCTGTCTAACCGCGAGACAGCGATGCACTCTAACCTTGAGAGAGTGATGCCCCGTGTCTAGCCTTGAGACAGTGACGCACTCTGTCTAGCCTCGAGACAGCGATACACCCTGTCTGACTTCGAGACGGCGATGCACCCTGTCTGACTTCCAGACGGCGAAACACCCTGTCTGACTTCCAGACAGCGATGCACCGCTGTCTAGCTTTGAGACAGCGATGCGCCGCTGTCTAGCTTTGAGACAGCGATGCACTCTATCAAGCCTCGAGACAGCGAAGCACTGTTGACTATTCTAACACAAAATTCCAATCATGGCTATCCATACAAACACTGAAACTCCCATTTACGTAGCAAAACGATCAAAGATGAGAATACGGGACAATAAGGAACACGCGTTTAAAAAAAAACAGAAGTCATTTAGGGGCCGCGACAGAAATAATACGATCCACGGGACGAATCCTTAAAATACTGGACTGTCTCGTATAATACGGGAACCGTTGGTCACTACATAAACATGGAAACATCGGTTTCACCAACACCCAGTCCTCTCTATAGTCGCCTACGGGCGCAGACTGAATACGAAAACCTGATTATAAATCATTTAGTTGATTCACTTGACTCTTCGATCAGGTCGTCTGGGATCTTTGAAAATCAAATTTCGCCATCCCTCGTCCAATTCATTAAAGGGAAATCACCGTTGTATTATCGATCTCGAGTTTGTCTCCAGGTTGAAACAAAGTCGTAGAAGGAGGAGAAAAATATGGCTATGGGGATCTGTTTCCAAGGTGACGAAACGGAGTTTGTCAATGACCTGTCTTACTTTTTTTTTCAGAATTGATAAGAACAACTTGACTCACAACAACTCAAATAAATCCCCTTGCATGTGTTTCCACAACAAATGGAAGACTTCTCTGACAGAAATAATGCTAGATTCACAAAGCCAACCTGTCACACTGCCCTTGTCTTGAAAACTCAGATATCCACATCATAGCACAAAAAAAAAGTATCCTGTAAACTAAATATTCATACCCGTTTTTGTTGTGTTTTGTTCTGTTTTGTTTGCTACTATTATCGAACTTGGACTATGGCAAAAAACAACAACAACAAAACTATGAGATGTCACCAAAAGACCAGAAAAGAAAATAAGTCCTCGCATAAATATAAAGATAATTCAAAGTAGTTTGGATATTTGATCACACAAAGGCCATATCAAGCAACTGCAAAGCCAGAATGCACCGGAATGTGAACAGTAAAAAATCAGGGGAAAAAAAAGCACCCGAATAAGACAGATTAACCCTGTAAAAGATATCCCAGGGCTAAGGTGCTGAACCCTGGGCATATGAGCCAAAAATAGCACACATAAAGATTTTTCAGACAATAAAAAGGTAGTCCCATAGCAAATGTCGTAGGGGATGAAGCTTTATAGGTTTCACTGTGCTCGGCCATCAAAGTATGAGGTAGGGTGGCCAGTTCCTTTCCTCGCTGCTTTTCCTTCTCAGATTTTCAGACATGCGAAAAAGGAAAAAAAAATTAGCATAATGATCTACCTATCTATTGCCCTGCCGACTAGAGCTGACAATCATGCTTTCCCACAATTCTCTGTTATGTGTTCTGAATAAAGAAACTGTGGAGAGGAACAGGCAGAACAATTTAAAAAATAAGATTTTTAGGGGCATTAATCTTTCCCATCGCAGCATATGCCTGTGAGACCCGGACACTTAACAAAACAACTGAGAAACACATAAATACCTTTGAATGTAAATGCTACAGAAGAGTTCTTCAAATATCATTGGCACAAAAAAAGAACAAATATATCCATACTACAAGAACTTAATATTGAAGAAGGTGCTAGTAAGGAAGATTAAAGAGAGAAAACTTAAATATTTTGGACATATTAAACGTCATGGGAATTTAGAGAAGACCGTCTTGGAAGAGTACACAATGGGAAAAAGAAAGAGAGGAAGACCAAGGCGAAGATGACTGCAAGACATTGTTGATGATCTGTGAATAGACGCATCAGCAGCAGGGCATCTTGCTTACAACCGAGAGGCCTACAGGAGAGCTGTTAGGGAGGAAAAGTTCCACAAGGGACATGCAAATGACTGACTGACTGTGCGCTGAGTATAAGCTGTACTGGTGTTCTCTGTCCATGCCATAGTGTCAGTCCATCAAGCATTTTCTCTCTGTCTACCTCACTCTCTTTTGCCCTTTATCTTTCCCATTGTCACAATGTATTCCAGCTTACCTCACCATTGAATGTGTCCTGCGAATTTGGATTGTTTTTCTGGTTGTTGTTACTGCTTGCCTCATCTTTCCAGCCTCTCTCGGAACTTCCTCATTTGATATCTCTGCTGTCCTTGGTAACGTATTGATATGCTGAACAAAATTCCTAGGTTTTTTTGTTTTTTTTTAAGAAACTGTCAATTTTCATTTGTGTGCTCAAAACAAAAGGGTCGCCTCCCCTGTCCTAAGTGATCACAGGCACGTAAGTAAGAACATCTCACGCTATGAAGACAGATCCTCTTAAGACTTTTAATGCTGCACATCATCAGCTATAAACACAAGAAAAACAGAAAAGAACACTGACTGTGAACAATGCATTGTCTACATAAATGATGGGCACCCAAGTGGCAAAGTAGTCAGGGCATTAGTCCCTTGTGGCAAAAGGTTGGTGGCTCGAATCTGGCCAGAGGTGTCCCAGTAACCCATGTGTAGAAATTAGGTACCTGGTTTCTTCTGGTGCTGAGGAATGAAAAGGCGGTCAGGCGTGATGCTGACCACATGGCGCTCTAGTGTGCCAACAGGTCAAGGAAAATACGGGCACTAACACCATATCCCCCAGCTGCCTCTATGGCATAACAGAGCTATCTGTACCTTACCTTACCTTTCACATAAGAACTGTATATGACGACCAATATAATCTTTAAGTCAATTATGGACATACAACAGAGTGTCTGTGTGGGCAGTCCTTTGCCTGAGCATCCAACTCATCTTGCTTGTGAAAGTATCCTTTACGTCACTCTTTGGGCTTCTTTTGCCTTCTTCTGCTGTCGAGTGTTGGTTGGTCATACTGTATCTGCAGCCCAGTCGCCCTGGCTAAGTCTGCCGTCTTTTCCAGTGGAGGTCCCTTGACTTTTCTTTCAGTTCATCTCCCTCAGGCCAGATCAGTGCTCGGAGGTTTAACTAAGATCCCTTTGCTCTGTCATTACAGATATTCTAATAACATAACCCACGCACCCCACAGAAAGTTATAGTGCAAAACATACAGTAAACACATCACTTATTCACTGGCCTGTCATCACATTTTTCGTTGTCACTTTACTCATATAGAAACATGCAGACTTCTCAGTTACATTTCATATGCAAGATGAGGTGTTCTTATAAATGGTGGGAATAGAGACAAGAAGGTGGGGAAATGTAGAAAGATTCTACATTCTTGAAAACTGTCAGTCACAGAAATTTCAATTTCTCTTCTACAAAATATGACAAGGACAAAGCACACAACATACAATTTGTATCAAATTATAATATCAGCATATGATATAAATTAAATAATTTCATCTATGAACTTATACCAGCAGCACCTCAACAAACTATGAGAATGAAAATTTAAGACTGACCTCCAACCTGCTGACTGCCTGAAGCTGCTCCTCCAGCACATGCCAGTTCATCTGCGTCATCACGGCTGTCTCAATGTTGTACACTTCAAAGTCACCCTCACAGTCACCGCAGCCTTCAGCAGCAACCACATTCCCCAGCTCATCTTGAGCTCCAGGATTGGTTGTTCTGGTTTTCTGTGAAACACCAGGAGAGTTTCCACAGCGGTCTGTCCTCATGTTTGCAGGAAGATCTGTATTTGAGTTCCTTCTGCGAGCTTCGTTGACAGGCAAGTCCTCTGCAGGGGGTACGCAGGCTTCTTTTCCCAGTAACTTTCGTTCAATATTTTTCGGCAGCGATGGGTGGGATACTGTTGGCCCACCACTAGCATCATTCATATTACCAATGTTTTTGGGGTAATCTCTTGATGCAGATTTCTCTGGAAACCTCATTGGACTTTTGGAGTGTGTTCGGTTACGTTTTCTCTCTAATGAATGACCTCTAGATCCAAAAGGACTGCATGTACGAGGAAATGTTTTTGCGCTCTGATTTCTGTGAAAGTTTATTGGACATGCCTGAGAATCAACTTTCTTCAGCTCAGCAAATTCCTGGGCCAGGCTCAGAAAGTTGATCTTCCTCAACCTCCACTCCCTCTCTGCCTCTGTCTCTTCTTCACCTTTGCCGAGATCTTTACTTCTCACATTCCGTACGCCGCCATCTATAGGGGGCAATGCATCTTCAGTTCTCAGAGCATCTCTGTCTATGTAATGCAAATCTCTCTCTATTTCCTGAAGTGGACCGCCGAGCTCTGAATAATCTGAAGTGACTGACTCACACTCTACATCCAATGATAGTCTGCTTGGTGACTGCTTGCCTTTCTCGACACTTGAAAGAATCTGCTGAGGACCATAAATTGGTTTTGGTCAACAGCACAAGACAATCAGACCAGACACAGTAAAAGAACTTTTGTAAACTATGAAAGATACAGGACTGTATCTGGGGTAAGAAAAACTGTTTTTAAAAAATGTGAAACACTGAAACTGTACACAAGCACACGTAGTATACAAAACAATACAAAAATATGCTCTATGGCAAGAATGCGTCAGCAGGTTTGTGGAAAATATCAAGAATAATTTTGCAGAACAACTTCTCACATGACTAATTCTACTAAACAAAAGAATCAAAATGTAAAGACACCATAGCCTTTAATACTGGTTACAGTGAGTAAATGAACATAATAGTTATATCACTTCTCCACATTTTCCTCCCGCAGACTGATACACTTCTTGTATCATTATCCTATCTCCTTCATTCTTTAGGAGAAGCTTTTCAGCTGCTCCTAAATCCAGGCCTGCACCACTTTCTTAACCTCAGCAACCAGAGATGAACCCTGTGACCATATAGTGTCTCTTTAAGTGGATCAAAGATGTGATAACTGATCTATCTGTGACCATGGACAGTCTCTTTAAGTGGATCAAAGATGTGATAACTGATCTATCTGTGACCATGGACAGTCTCTTTAAGTGGATCAAAGATGTGATAACTGATCTACCTGTGACCATGGACTTAAAGAGACAAGTGGATCAAAGATGTGATTATGGCACAAGATCAGGGATGAAAGAGGAATAAAGATGTTCAAACCACAGCCTCTGCACTGCTTCAAACACTGTGGCCTCCACATGAAAACGTGCAGTGTCATGGTCAGCACTTGTTCTTCGCACTTTAAACTTTTTTTACTCATTCATAAACTTTTCATTGAGTCATGCTGTTTCCACCTCCATACAGAGCCAACATCCTAGAGTGAATTTCAGCAGGTCTCACTCCCTCTGCCCAAAGAAATCTCACTATGGCATGCTGCTCAAGAATGGTGCAATTCTGCAGTGGAGCATGCATGTTTATTTGACCTTGGCCTCACTTATACTAAAGGCAAGGGGCACTGCGATGTGTGTTCAGACCACCCATCAGCCATTGCAAATGTGTTATACTGCATCAGCTTTTATCTGCATAATTTTCAAAATTGCTTTATTCTTTGACTGTCCCTTGTATTTGAATAACATAATATGACAGCACATAAATAACAAACCACATCTGCAATATATTTTTATGACAAAAATATATAGTATGACAATATGTAAAGCAGAAAACAGTTAATGAACATTAAATATTCCAAAAACATAATTGAGACAAAAATGATGATTAAAACACTGAGTTTTTGACTTGTTTAAACATAAAATTAAAGTAGGTACAGAGATCTTGAAAGTTTAAAAATGTACAGGGATATGAAAGAAAGAAAAGCAGAAAATGTAAGACACAAATTTTCTTGTTGGACATGTAACCAATTTTCCATGTAAGAGCATCAGTAACATCAATGATTTAGTATGAATGCATCCTTTCATGGCTAACTGACTGCTCATTTTACTGAAATGCATAGTACAGTCACTTCTTCTTCTTCATCATCATGTGTCTTTGCAGGCTATATCTAAAGTTCTGTCTCTTAAATAAATTTGGCCATGTTTCTAATTCCTCTGTAAAACCACAGAGACTGGCTTTCTGGGTCACTCTTAGGCCAGTAAGTGCCGTAATGTTTCATTATCAGTGTCGTGTTCTAGAAGATGTGCACTACAGCACAGAGTGCTTCAGCATATGTACAATAGATGTAACTTATTATTTAAGTTTGTGTGTGTAGACACACATACACAAACACAAACATATGCGCACACATACACACACACACACACACAAAGGGATCCAAAAAGATATATTACACACTTCAATGCAATAAAAAGCTATATGAATGGTGTAAAACTAACTCCATACATCCACATACAAACGAAAATAGGCCTCTTTAGATTTCAACAATTACAACAGGTGCTCAAAGTGGTTACCGGGAGCATTTGAACACTTCTGAGTATGATGAACTACTGTTTGAGCAATATTACCCAGAATTACTAATGGCACTGATGCACATGCCGTTCCAATTTCCTCATGGAATGCCACCAGAGTAGCTGATCTTCTACAATAAACAACAGTGTATAAGGTCCATGACAACATTGTACTACTCTTTGCAACACTAAATGCATTAATCTTAATAAGTTCATAGATTTCTTTTGCTGGTGTGTGTATGCATCTTTTTTGCATCCCTCTCTATATATGTAAGAAATCTCTCTATTTAAAAAAAAAAGAGAAAGAAAGAAAAACAGAAAAAAAAAGGAGTCAATATGTGCATAACAAATACCTTATCATCTAACACAGGTTTCAGACTGGGAACTGGAAGAGAAGATGAAGGTAAAGGTGGAGAGAGGTCATCAACTTCAAGGCTCAAGCTAGCACTGTTCTGAACAAGAGTGGAATCCAGTTCATCTTCAGAATCTAAGGAATCACCACCGGGGCCACTGTCTCCTCCACCTGTAAGATATTTATCATCAAGGTTTTCTTTTCATTCATTCACAAGATAAAAGATTTTTTTTTAAAAACATAATATAAATGTAATACGCTGTCACTGTGTTGCTGAGTTCTGCTATCAAAATGATATCACACTACACTGCTTATTCTAAACAACTCCATGGCTTGGTCACCTGCAAGAACTGTGAGTTAATAAACCTCTCACACAGTCACTTTTGAGTGTAAATGTCAATTCAGTGAGTTACCTTTTGAGTTCAAATAATCATTCAGTAAGTTATCTTTCAGCTTAAATACCCACTCAATTAGACATCTTAGAGCTTAAATATCCATTCAGTGAATTATCTTTAAGCTGAAACACCCATTCAGTGAATTATCTTTAAGCTGAAACACCCATTCAGTGAATTATCTTTAAGCTGAAACACCCATTCAGTGAGTTACTTCTGAGGCTTGAATGTCCATTCAATGATTTATCTTTGAGCTTAAATAAGCTGTTAGTTGCATTTAAGCTTAAATAACTATTCAACGAGCTACCTTGAGCAACCTTGAGCATAAATACCTATTCAGAAAAGTTATATTTGAACTTTAAAATACCCATTCTGTAAATCACCTCACTTCTGAGATTAAACATCCACTTGATGAATGCTATAAGTGGTGAAATACCTGATCAATAACACAACAGGTAAAGACAGTAAGATCATCTCAGAGCACCAGCTTCAAACTTTCTCACCTTTACTCTCACTCCACACTTCATTTGTTCCTCCTTTCTCTCCATGGTTACAACAAAAGCACAACAGTTTAACACATCAGTTTAACACATCAGTTTAACACATCAGTTTTCATGCTTTCATTCATGTTCTTCGACTTTTGGCTGGTCTGCTGCTTCATATCTTATTCTTCCACAACACTCAGTTTCCCACCTTGATTTTCCTCAGGTGAAAGCTGCGTCATGGCGATGGCGCTCTCCGTTTCACTATTTTCATCTTCATGTTCAGTCTGTAAATCAACGGCCTTTGAGTCCAGACTGTCAGAATGGTCAGCACTCACACAAAACCTACTGTCTACGACTGAAATGGGCGCGGGTAATGCTGACTGTTTTTCGTGATTACGTCAATTTTGCACTGATGCTGATGTGGGTTGCTTGTTTTTCATTCACAAGAGCTGGCAAATGTCAGAAATTTTCCTTTTAGAATCTGGAATGTAAAAAAAAAAAAAATACAGATTTTACTCGTAAAGTGATTAGATGAATGGCTTAACAGCAAGCGGAATGAGAAAGTGAGAACTGTGGAAGATGTTGGAGAGGATGGAAATAGAATTTAACAAATTAACTAATCCTATACAAACAATGTCATGAAAAAAAAAAAAAAGTCCAGTGATTCAGTATTCAGCAATAATTCTACAGTCACACATCTTCACTTGCTGATTTACTGACTTCAATCTGAGTGATTCAATTCTGCTGATGTACTATGTCAAAGAGAATAAGCTAAGTTTTATGTGATCAACTAATTCAGGTCATTCACATAATAAGGTCTCTTTTTTTTTTTCAAAAAATGGTAACTATAACTGTTAAAAAAAAGGGGCCTAGCTCTGTTGCTGGTCCTGGGGAGTGGCTTCATTACACCTGGGGCATACCCATACTTGTTTGGCCTATATCAGGATTTGATTTCCTTCAGTGTTTTTAGGGAAATGACTCCAATGTTGTGCTGAATGTGTGTTGCCCTGGTCTAGCATTTAGTTAGGATTTGCAACCACTGGATTTACCAATGTAAGTTTGACATCACTACAGATTTTTACAAGTTTTATACACATTTGTATAAAAGTTACTAATAACATTACAAATATCTTTAACAATCATCATCATCAAGAGGTGTCATGCCAGCAGGCATTAGCAGTCATGCTTCTCCACAGATCTCAGTTCTTGATATTTTCTATCAGTTCAGACTTTTTATTGTGCCACTGCATTAGACTACTTTGGATTTTTTTTTCCCTTTGGTCTTCCCTTGTCTCTCTTTCCATTTATCTTCCCATTTATCTTGTGCAATGTACCTCTGTCACTGAATGCCAGAAAGAGAACTCTAAAGTGCTACATTAACCCTATACTACTCTACTATTGCAAGTCATGTGACATGGACAGACCTTTATTAGAAGAATACTAAGAGTACTATGGACAGTTAAGGTGACAAAACAGCTAAGATGTCTAACAAAAGCAGATGCAGAAAGGAATCTAATTAAATCATTAATGATACTAATCACAAATGAACATCACCATTACTGATGACATTAATGATAACAGTAGCACAGCTTGAACATTGCTTGTGTTGTTCTGAACTTGATGGTCCAAATGTGAAATATGTATGAGCAACAATTGAAAACTACCATGCAAGAAATGAAAAACTTGGTAATATATGGAAGAGAATGTTGAAGGTTTAGTCTTTTCAGTATTGTTCTTGTAGGATCTCTTTCTCTCTCTCTCTCTCTCTCTCTCTCTCTCTCTCTCTCTCTCTCTCTCTTTCTGATCCATGCCAATCAGGCGTTGGTCGTCACTGATTTCAACAACCATCTATCCTTTGCTCTTTCTATAAGCCGAGTTTTGAACTGTGCTCTGTCCCGCTCTTTTAGGCTGTCAAGTGTCTTGTTTATTTGTCTTCCTCTGTCCCCTTTTCCCTCCAGTTTTCCTATTGTCATTAAGTGTTCCAGTTTGCCTCTTCTTGAAACATGTCCTACAAATCTGGACTGTCGTGTTCTGAATTTTGCCTTCATTTCTCTCTTTTGCCCAGCCTCACATAGAACCTCTTCATTTGTTTTCTTGGCTGTCCATGGTATTCTCATCATCTTTCTTATGAACCACATCTCCACTGCTTCCAGTAGATCTTGAGCGCTCCCTGTTACTGTCCATGCCTTGCATCCATATAATAATATGAGTTCGATGTAACACTGAATCTCTCTATCTCTCTGAGCCTTAAGTGCCCAGGGCACATGGGGCTTCCGTAAGTGTTTTCCACAAATGCCTGTCCTTTGCCTTTTTTTCTGTTCTTGCCCAGGTGAGCCCTCTGTTGCTCAACATCCTCTCTGTTGTTCTTCTCCATGTCTCTTTTGGTCTACCCTTACTTCTGTTCCCCTGTGGTGCCTATCTTAGTGCTATTTTTGGTAGTGAGTTGTCAGTCATTCGGAGCACATGTCCCAACCATTGCCAGCATTTTTCCTCAATAACTGCTGTCAGTGGCTTCATTTGCATTTCTGGTAACACTGAATATCTTATCTTATATCTTATATCCTTCCCGTGCCGCCAAATGTCACATAGGGCTCGCAAAGCAGTTCGCCAATTTTTCCTGTCCTCGGCGAGTCTTTCAACCTCATCAAAGGATTTTATGCCTGTTAACTTGGCCTCTCTTAATAATGTCCTCTTCAGAGTTTCACACGGTCTGCCTCTTTTTCTTCGGCCTGTTGTGTTCCACTTGATAGCTTGTTTTGGGATTCTCTGATCATTTCTTCTCATCAAGTGACCAACATATGTCCATCTCCTTTTCCTGATCACCCATGAGACTGGTTGTTGTTCAGTCATCTGTCTTATCTCTGCATTGTTCTTGAATTCATTCCACTTGATGCCGAGTATTTTCCTTAGGCATTTGTTTTCAAAAGAGTCTAATTTCTTTTCTATTTCTTTAGTTGTTTTCCAGCTTTCGCATGCATAAATGAGGGTGGATATTACATTTGAATTGAATAGTCTTAACTTGGTTTTTGTGCTTATAACTTTTGAATTCCATATGTTCTCAAGATTCTTGAAGATTGATGCTGCTTTTGCAATTCTGATCCTAACTTCCTTTCTAGTGTCACCATCCTGGTCTATGTAGCTGCCAAGGTATGCAAATTGATTGACTTCTTCAATATCTGTCCCTTCTATGTGTATTTTTCCATTTTGATTGATGGGAATTTTCATTATTTTTGTTTTGTCCTTGTTAATTTCAAGTCCTATTTTGCTAGCCAGTGAAGACAGGCTATCTGTTTTTTCTTGCATGGAATTCACATTATTACTGATAAGAGTTATGTCATCAGCAAAATCAAGATCTTCTAGTTGGGTCCCATGTACCCAGTCAATACCTGTGTTACCTGTGCAGCATTTTTTCATTATGAAGTCTGTTGTAATCCCAAAAAGTAAAGGAGACAGTATACATCCTTGTTTCACGCCTGTTTCAATCTGGAACCATTCACTCATCCCTTCTTCTGTCTTGACTGCACAACCATATCCATTGTATAAGTCCTTAATGATGTTGACAATTTTAGATGGTATTCCATATAGACATAAAATTCTCCATAATGAATCTCTGTGTATGCTATCAAATGCCTTTTTAAAATCTATGAAGTTCAGTATTAATGGTTTCTGCTTTTCAATATGTTCTTCAAGTATTATTCTGAGAGTAAAGATCTGGTTGAGACAGCTTCTCCCTTTTCGAAATCCTGCTTGTTCTTCTCTCATTGCAGTATCCACTATATCTTTGAGTCTATTCAAAATGACCTTGCAAAATACTTTTGACACAACTGATATTAAGGTTACTCCTCTCCAGTTGTTACAGTCACTAAGGTTGCCCTTTTTTGGTATTTTAACAATGATTCCTTTCCTCCAATTAGAAGGGACCTTTTCATCTTTCCAAATCTTGGAAAAACACTGAATAATATCTTTATAATTGTGAAATAAAAGTTTCTGGCAATTAATGCCTAACAAAAACATCATTTTGGAAGGAAGTGTACATATCTAACATCTTACATCCTTCCCGTGCCGTTAAATGTCACACAGGGCTCGCAAAGTTGTTTGCCAAGTTTTCCTGTTTTCTGCGAGTTTTTCAACTTCATCAAGGGATACACACACAGCCTTCCTCAAAATGAATATGTGAAAATAACTACATTCCATATATTTAACTCTTACCCTCTCAAACAACACCCAAGACACACAAATATTTTTTGTAATAAAAATCACCTCAGTGCTGTTTTACTGAAAAATGATATAATACCCATGCTGAATGCATAGATAAAGGGTTCAACATAAGAGTTTTGCCATTTAAATTTTACTTATATTCTTTTCAGCTTTTATATATTATTATATTATTATATATTTATATATTGCACGCTAATATTCAGAGCTGAATATTAGCAATACAGTGAAAGTTGAAAAATGAAGAGCAAAATATAAAAATAAGCTTGAATGCCCAGTTCTTATGAAATTAAAGTTCATTCATTCCTTCACTTTCTGGTAGGTAAAGGTATGTAAAGGTGACCCTGTCACGTCAGTGCCCATATTTCCCTTGACCTGTCAGCACATATGAAACTCTAAAGAGGATACTGTTAAGAGAGGCCAGTTCAGTGGGCGTAACGTCCATTGATGAGATTGAAAAACTTGCCAAAGACAGGAAATCTTGGCGAACTACCATGCAGGCCCTATGTGACATTTAGTAGCACGGGAAGGATGTAAGATGTCAGCACACTAGAGAGTAATGTGGTCAGTATCACACCTGCCACTTTTTCTTCCCCAACTCCAGAAGAAGTTTGGGATCCCATTTCTACACCTGGGTGACTGGGGCATTTCTTGCTGGATTCAAACCCCTGACCTTCGCCATGAGACTAGTGCACTAACCACTTCACCACTCAGATGCCCATCTTTCTGGTGCTGACTTACAAAACAGGTTTCTAACACACTGTTCAAATATGCAGAACATTTCTTAATCCCTGGCCCGATGGTTAGTCTATATCAGAATATTCCCTCTTTCTAGAACAACTGCAGAAAACAGGAGAGGCCCATGGCCAGAAATGGATCTCAAGTACTTGTTTTATGTTACAAAAAAAAAAAGCTAATACTGATATCTTTTGCTCCCTTTGTTATGGACAAGAAAACAAAATGTCATCTTTTCTCCCCATGTTCTGCACATGACATGTGTCATCTTTACTCTCCATGTGTCATATATGAAAATAACACCATTAAGCTGCATTATTTTCCCCACTCTGCCTCTCTTAAGCCAATTAACCCTAATTACCCCCCAATACCTAGTCTCTGTGGAATAACTGGACCACCATTTACACCAGGGAAAAGCCTTGGAGAGAATGTCAGTGAGCTACAGGCATACTGGCCTGTTGACCTGGGTTAACTATTCTCCCTCAGGTATTGATTACTTTTAGGCCTGCATGGGGCAGCACCAGACATGAACAGTGCCAGAGGAAGTGTTGACAAGCCCGCCACAGCAGCAGATACCACAGGACTGAGCATTTGCATATACAGACAAGGTACACTAAATGCATCACACTACATATACTGCTGTGACAGTCTCCATGATAAATGTAACTCTATATTTGATAATATACAGTTCACAAAACATTCTGCTGCAGAAATGTGTCAAAGTTTCCTGTAAGTCATGACTGCACTGTTGTTTTTTTTTATGTAATATCTCTGAGACTGCATAATTAAGCTTCTTTTTCTTTATGTTCCATGACTCTTGTCTTGGACATCCATATTTATTGTCTGGATAAAGTCCTTTGGAGGTCATGCTTTGAGCCCCAAAGTTTGTTTTTCAGTGCATCCAGCGTAGCTCCCTGTGTCTAGAGCTGGATTTGGGCTTCTTGGTAGAATGGGCAGAGCTGCAGGATGTGCACTGGAGTCTGGATGCCTCTTTCACATGTGCAGTCAGGGCTGTGTGACAGGCTGAGGCAATACAGGTGTGCTTGCTGTGTCCTGTGTGTAGTCTGAAGATGGTGGTTTGTTCTTGACATGAGAGTTATGGCACATGGTCATTAGAGGATGAGTTGCGCTGGGCAGCCCATAGCGTCTTGGAACTGATGCTTGACATATCTGAGCTTATAGATGTCGATGCTGTGATGGAGATCTTGATGGCTGATACTATAGTGAAGACCTTGGTGACTGACACTGTAGTAAAGATCTTGGTGACTGACACTGTAGTGAAGATCTTGGTGACTGACACCGTAGTGAAGATCTTGGTGACTGACACTGTAGTGAAGATCTTAGTGACTGACACCGTAGTGAAGATCTTGGTGACTGGCACTGTAGTGAAGATCTTGGTGACTGACACCGTAGTGAAGATCTTGGTGACTGACACCGTAGTGAAGATCTTATTGACTGACACTGTAGTGAAGATCTTGGTGACAAACTATAATGATGATTATGGCAACTGACACCATGTAAATGAAACTATATGTCGAAGATCTTGGTGACTGACACTGTGGTGAAGATCTTGGTGACTGGCACTGTCAAGGTCTTCAATTATACTGTGATGAAGATCATGGCAGTATGATGAAGAGCTTGGTAAATGATCATATAATGATGGTCATGGTAACAGATGCTGTGTTGAAGATCTAGGCAACTGGTGTTTCTGTGAAGATCTTGGTAACTGAATCTGTGGTTAAGATTTTGGAAACTAACACTGTGGTGAAGATCTAGGCAACTGGTGTTGCTGTGAAGATCTTGGTAACTGAATCTGTGGTTAAGATTTTGGAAACTAACACTGTGATGAAGATCTAGGCAACTGGTGTTTCTGTGAAGATCTAGGCAACTGGTGTTACTGTGAAGATCTTGGTAACTGAATCTGTGGTTAAGATTTTGGAAACTAACACTGTGGTGAAGCTCTTGGCTGCCAATGCTTTGGCTCACAGTTCAAAATTCAGACTCCAGCTTCACTGCATTCAGAACAACCCCATATGCCGCAGCATCCATCCAAGAGTTTGTTTTCTAATAGTTCCTGTCAAATTTTGGTTGTTTATGATGCATTTTCTGCCACACATTTCAGATTTTCTGCCAGCACCTTTTTTTTTTATGATGCATTTTCTGCCACACATTTCAGATTTTCTGCCAGCACCTTTAATTTGTCCTAGCTCTAGCAATCTCTTCATATATACATTCGATGCTTTGGTGTTTAAGGAAAGTGGCTTGCTGGGATTCTGACTAGGTTTCTTGGTGGATTCAGCCTCAAAAGGGACCATGGCAAGCCCCATTTTTTACCAAAGACTAGGCCAGCACATCAGAACATTGCAAGGAGAACCATAAAGACATGTCACATGATCTGGATCTTACCTCCACTATGATTATTTACACAACTTCACTATACTATGTTTCAAAATGCATAAACAATGCCACACATTGTACCAGGCACAGTTACTGTTCTTGAGAATTCCTCTATTCCAGTGGTCCTCAAACACTTTTTCAGATCATGAACACCTGCAGCCAGTGATAATTCCCTGCTGCTCACCTAAACACCCCTCTGCCCCCACTGCTCTCTCCTTCTCTCATCATTTGGTATTAATTTAAAATCTTCACACATTTCTGATTATTCTACACAATCTAGACATAATTGGCGAATTCCCACCTGACTCTTTTGCGGGCCTCAAGTATCCACAGACCACAATTTAGGAACCACTGCTTTATTCTTCAACATAGAACATTACCCTTGACTATCCACTTTTTTAGGTTTACTTTTTTTTTTTTAACTTACCTTGACTATCCACTTTTTTAGGTTTACTTTTATTTTTTTAACTTAGCTTTATGTGTGCATCTGAATGGATCATTTTCATTGGCTGACAGTGTCAACAAACCACAGACATATTGACAAACTGATCAATTCACTGACAAAAAAGCACTTAAAAAAAAAACTAAGAATTTCAAGACAAAATATCATGAAATCATTCACTTCAGGTTTAAAAAATTTACATGTGTAACAAACACGACAAAAACACCATTAATGAATGACCCAGAAGGAACAAATAGCCACAAAATGTATGGCAATCATTATGATATGAAATGGGTGTCTGAGTGGCGAAGTGGTTAGTGCACTGGTCTCTCATGGCGAAGGTCGGGGGTTCGAATCCGGCCGGCGGCACCCCAGTCACCCAGCTGTAGAAATGGGTACCCGACTTCTTCTGGAGTTGGGGAAGGAAAGGCGGCCAGGCGTGATACTGACCATATCACCCTCTAGTGTGCTGGCTGGTCAAGGAAAATATGGGCACTAACACCATACCCCTATGTGCCTCTAAGGCACAACAGGATTATCTTTACCTTTTTACCTATGATATGAAATGTGGCAGTCAATCTGGATACTAGGCACAATGCATTTCATACATAAGCTCTGAGTACTTTCTATGAGGATTCGTAGCAACATCAGCATATGACCTATGTAAGCAACTGGGCATAAAGGGACAAGCAAGAGCAAGGGCATTGAGAACGCTTTCAGAAACAGCAGAAAAGGCCTCATGCTGGCTGTGGAGTATGCGAAACAAGCATTGGGAACATAAGTAATTTCATTTGCCACAACCAATACCAGTCCTCCGTAGCTAAATCGCTAAAGACGCACTGTAAAAGTGCAGTGGCAACTGGAAGATCATGGGTTCAATCCCGGGACCGGGAAAAAAAAAGCAACAACTCACAAGACCTCTGGGAGTCATGACCCAGAGGGGCCCACCCCCCTTAGAGTGTTAAGAGTTTAATATGGCCGAAACACTTGTCTGAGGGGGGGGTACTTCCTCTGATGATCTGAAGGAGTTGTGTTGTTGTTCCGCTCTCTACGGTAGAGAGTTTCCTGCATATGAAGCACAGTGAGGTCAAGATTATGTGGCATGCATTATTCATAAAAGATCTTGCATTTCAAGGATTAAGGGGGGAATCTTACTTTC
Source organism: Achatina immaculata (assembly GCA_009760885.1). Lineage (NCBI taxonomy): Eukaryota > Metazoa > Mollusca > Gastropoda > Stylommatophora > Achatinidae > Lissachatina > Lissachatina immaculata. The sequence goes on from CM019707.1 coordinate 12,883,908, forward strand.
TTCCATTGTTGTTGTAATGTTTCTATGTCTAATACATCAAGCATCCTTAAAATACATGTATGAATACAGCATGATCAGTTTTAGCTTCAAAGTGATCTAACCCGGGACAAAAATTTGTGATGCCAAGTTGGAGTACCTCAATGCAAGAAACAGAGATTGACATAATTGATCCAGCTGGTCTTGTATACAGCAAAGATGACTTACAAGAAATGGAACGATTGTAATCACTACCTCTATGCAACATATAATTTACTAAACATCATAAATAACACAGTGATCACTACCGCCATGCAACATATCATTTACTAAACAGCAAAAATAATAGAGAGATTTAAGGTGTATATATTTTAAGGTACAGTTCAATTTTTCATATGATCCTGTCTTTTCCACTAAAAATTATAAAACAAAAATATAAGTAAAAACTAACATTTAAAACAATTGATTTGCTTTCCAAAATTATACTGAACATAATAAAAAGTAAAATAAAAAGTAATTCAGATGAGTCTCAGTAAATAAAGTTAATATAAAGTTACATGGTTACACAAACAGCAGTGAATCTAATGGCTAACAACAAAGCTGCAGGTGAAGATGAAATAACAGCCGAAATGTTAAAAGCTATCAACAGTGACAACATGAACCAACTACACAGAAAGTTTAATAAAGTTTGAAAAGAAGAAAAGGTCCATTCTAAATGGAAAAAAAGCATTATTGTTAAAATACCAAAACACGGTAACCTTAGTGATTGTACAATAACTGGAGAGGCGTAGCCTTACTATCAGCTGTGTCAAAAGTATTTTGCAAAGTTATTCTGAATAGATATAGTGGATGCTGCAATGAGAGAAGAACAACTAGATTTCGAAAAGGGAGAAGCTGTCTCGACCAGATATTTACTCTAAGAATAATACTTGAAGAACATACTGAAAAGCAAAAACCATTAATCCTGAACTTCATAGACTTTAAAAAGGCATTTGATACCATACACAGAGATTCATTGTAGAGAATTTTAAGAATATATGGTATGGAAAACCATCTAAGATTTTCAACATCATTAAAGACCTCTACAATGGATATGTTTGTGCAGTCAACACAGAAAAAAGAATGAGTGAATGGTTCCAGATTGAAACAGGCGTGAAACAAGGATGTATATTATCTCCCTTGCTTTTTGGAATTGCCAAAGACTTCATAATGAAAAAATGCTATACAGGTAAAACAGGCATTGATTGGGCACATGAGAGCCAACTGGAAGATCCTGATTTTGCAGATTACATAACTCTTATGTGTGATAATGTGAAATCAATGCAAGAAAAAACAGATACCCTGTCTTCAATGGCTAGTAAAATAGGACTTGAAATTAACAAGGATAAAACAAAAATAATGAAACTTCTCATTAACCAAGAGGGAAAAATATACACAGAAGGAACAGCTGTTGAAGAAGTAAACCAATTTGCATATCTCGGCAGCGTACACAGACCAGGATGGTGACACCAGAAAGGAAGTTAAAATTCAAACTGTAAAAGTATCATTGACCTTCCAAATGTTGAGAACATATAGCATTCAAAAGTTATAATCACAAAATCCAAGTTAAGATTACTCATTTCAAATGTAATATCCACTCTCATTTATGCATGTGAAAGCTGGAAAACAACTAAAGAAATAGACAACAAATTAGATTCTTTCGAAAACAAATGCCTCAGGAAAATACTCTGTATAAAGTGGAATGAATTCAAGAACAACAAAGAGATAAGACAGATGAGCAAACAACAACCTGTCTCATGGGTGATCAGAAAAAGAAAATGGACATATGTAGGCCATGTGATGAGAAGAAACAATCAGAGAATACCAAAACAAGCTATCAAGTGGAGCACCACGGGCTGAAGAAAAAGAGGTCGACTACGTGAAACTCTAAAGAAGACATTGTTAAGAGAAGCCAGTTCAGTGGGCATAACATCCCTTGATAAGATTGAAAAACTCACCGAAGACAAGAAATCCTGGCGAACTACCATGTGGGCCCTATGTGACATTTAGGGAAGGATGTAAGATGTAAGTTATACAAACTGTGGTTTCCATTAAAGTAATTATACAATGGATGAAACAAAACTGGAAACCCCAGTTTGTTTAACCATGCAACTTGTGTTAATCTTACCCACCATTTTACTGAAATTTATCTGAATTATTTTACTTGTTTTACATTTTATTACCCTCTATGTAATATTGAAAAGCAAATCAATATTTCTTTTTTAAAACTTTTGGGGGTTTTTTTCTCATTTTTTTTTAGGAAGGGAAGACTTCCTCTTGAACCCTATTTATGTACCCTATTCATTTGCCTATTTTTTGTTATCTTACATCTTACATACTTCCTGTGCCGTTAAACATCACTTAGGGTTTGCATAGTTGTTTGCCAAGTTTTCCTGTTTTCGGCGAGTTTTTCAACTTCATCAAAGGATTTTATGCCCACTAAATTGGCTTCTCTTAACAATGTCCTCTTTAGAGTTTCAGGTGGTCGACTTTTTTTTTTTTTTTTTATACAGAAGCCTTTTTTTCTGCACCATTTTAAAGTTGCTCTTATTGCTTTGTGAAATTTGTAAAGAGTAATGCTTGAACTGATACTAATATTGTTAAGAGAGGCCAGTTTAGTAGGCATAAAATCCCTTGATAAGGTTGAAAAGCTCACCGAAAACAGGAAAATTTGGTGAACTAACTTGCAAGCCCTATGTAACATTTAACGGCATGATAAGATATAAGATAAGATAAGAATACTAGAGATTTTTTTGTACATATATTTAGCAGAAGAGAGACACGTAATGACAAAATTCAGAAAGAAACAATCGAAATTCATAAGACATGTCATGACAGCAGGTGGGTTGGAAAAGCTGATAACAGGGATGACAGACGGCAAAAGAAATTGAGGCAGAAAAAGAGAGAATATGATAGATGGACTGATGAAGTGGCATGGAGAAAGAACACCAGTCCAGCTCATAACTAACATCTGGAATAGAGAATTGTGGAAAAGCATGACCACAAATTTCTTTTGGCATGGCATTGGATAGATAGATAGACAGACATATAATTAGTAAAAAACGTTTATTTTCAATTGAGCCATATCTAGTACTACTATGGGATTGACCATGGTGTTACAAGGTTAGGTTTAAAGAAATAGCCAAACTGATCACATGCTATCCTTTTATTGATAGCTTTTTGTTGTTGCCAATGAAAAAGTTGATCAACTTGCAGCAAGGGCTAACCCACTAGGAAACATCAGTTCAGACAAACAAGATGTATATCAATATTTCAAGCAGCAAATTGAAGAATCTGCACGAGAAACCTTCCTCAGAAGTACATACTACGCCTGTCTCAGTGAATTACAAGACCTCGGAGACAGTGAAAGCAAAATCCCAATTGTACGCTAGAACACAAACCACTCACAACCAGCACAATACTGGTATTATATCAGCCAAAGCACTAAAAAGACATCCGGATATCAAATGCAGAACACTTATGGGCATGTCCCAAGTGTAATGAAGCAGCTCCCTCAGACCAGCACAAAGGGCTAGGTCATATCCTGTATGCAGTATCCTTTTGTTGATAGGCAATTTCTCATCTTAACAGTGTCCATGGTCTGAGTCACTATTAGTCTCTTACTATTTTTCTTTCTCTCATGCCTCAAATACTTTGTATCTTCCAATTCTAACCTTACAGCACTGTGCTCTATTGCATTACTTTGTGCAAATCTCGTTTTCTATTCACTAATAAAACTGTTACCAAAATAGAATGAAAAGAAAAACTGGATTGTCTAATAAATATTTAATAAAGGAAACGGCTAATCTAAATCTAATGTACCTTGTACTTATTTTTTGGAATTCTTGTAAAAAGTGAATATAAGTAATATAAGTAATGTATTTCTAATGAACAAAATAGTAATATATTCCACAGCCAACCTGATTAACTATCAGTATACTTGTTCAGCTACCAATAACATAATAACTTTGCTACCAAAGATAAATGGCCATCTGTTTCCCATCTTTACCTACTTATTTCTTGTGTTCATAATTCTTAATTTGTTACTTGGAAAAAAAATTATTTCCTGTTCTTATTTTTTTTTCATGCTATTTGCCCAATACCATCTCTAGTGTAGTCTCATGTACACAGTATCAGTTTTCACATGAAAACCCAGTTTTTCATTAATATTCTGAAATGTGGTGTACAGTGTATTCTGCTATGTTTCATCTTGTAGTCAGTCAGTCAGTCATTTGCATGTCCTTTGTGGAACTTTGCCTCCCTACAGCTCTCCTGTAGGCCTCTCGGTTGTAAACAAGATGCCCCTGATGCATCCATTTGCAGATTATCAATGATGTCTTACAGCTATCTTCACCTTGGTCTTCCTCTCTTTCTTTTTCCCATTATGTACCCTTCCAAGATGGTCTTCTCTAAATTATCATGATGTTTAATGTGTCCATTATATTAAATATTTAAGTTTTCCCTGTTTAATCCTCTTTACTAGTCAACTTTCTTCAATGTTAAGTTCTTGTAGTGCGGATATATTGGTTCTTTTTTATGTCCATGATATTTGAAGAACTCTTCTGTAGCATTTACATTTAAAGGCATTTATGTGTTTCTCAGCTGTTTTGTTAAGTGTCCAGGTCTCACAGGCATATGTTGCGATGGGAAATTTGCATGTCCTTAAAAATATTATTTTTGTAGTTCTGTCTGATCCTCTCCACAGCTTCTTTAGTTGTTTTATTTTTTTAAGAGTGATAGATGTCCTTTTAATTTCATTCAATGTATCACTATTATTAGTTAGTATCCAAGATATTCAAAACTCTCCACGTCTTCCAGTTTTTCCTCACTGATATATATTTCAGATGCCTTATTTGTTTTGTCAGCTGTTATCAATTTAGTTTTCTTTGCATTAAGATAGAGGTTTTGCTCTTCACAATTCTTATGGACTGACATAATTAGTTTTTCCATTCCTTTTTGTGTTGTGGACAGTATTACTGTGTCATCAGCATATTTAATCTCTGGTATTTCATAACCTCCAATTTTTATGGCATTGTATGTCTACATTTTCTCCAACATTCCTCATTATGTTTTCAGTATACAAGTTAAATAAGTAAGATGACAATATGCACCCCTGACAGACCTCTTGTTTTATGTCAAACAAAGATGTTGTTTCATCATTTATTCTTACTGCTGCCTGTTTGTCTAGATACAGCAGTGATATTAATTGTATCACATGTGTTGGAAATCCCACTTTTTCCATTATTTCCCAAAGTTTCTGGTGTTATACACAATCAAATGCCTTTGAATAGTCTATAAAAGATAAATATATACTCACATTAAATTCTCTGCATTTCTCTTTAACTTATATTGAATATATGATCTCTTGTTCCTCTTCCTTGTCTAAAACCAGCTTGGACCATATTGACTTCTTCTTCCATTTTCTTACAAAGTCTACCCATGATGATTTTTAATACAATTTTACTGGCATGACTAATCAGGGCAATGGTTCTGTAGTTTGTGCATAATTTCAAGTTACCATTTTTTCGGCAGACAGATCTCTCTCTTTTTTTTTTTTTTTTGGATTTTTTGTGGCAGCTCCCTGATTGAAGTGTCAGGGGGCTTTTTTTATTGCTGAGTTTACTGGGGGAAAAAGTGAAGCCAGGTTGAGTGAGAAGCAGTCACGCTTCTGTCACTCATTGCTGCTTCATTTCAGATGCTCTCCCTTCATTTTATGGAAAATCCTGTTATGTTAAACTTATTGCCTTGTTTCATGTTTTCTTATAACCTGTTCCATTGTCTTCACTTTCATTTGTGTTTGTGTTTATCATGTAAAATGATACATTAGCATAAATCAACTAGTTCTTATTACTATTTTTAAAAGTTGGTTTTCTGTGGTTTCACTGAGTGAACGTACATCTGTCCAGGTGATTAATTTAACGTTTTGCCAAAATGCCCGAGTATCTGTTTCAGTTCTTGTCAGGTTTTAAACTGTCAGATATTTAAATGCTCAATATCCTGTTTTTCTGCGTCTACTTTCTGTCACTAATCTACAGCAGCTACTTCCAGAGCAAACTGCATACAAGAATAGACCTATGTTATTCTACACTGACAAAAAAAAGCCTGATATTTTAATACTTTTTGTATGTCCTTACTTGTCTTGGCCAGTCGTGATTACACAGAGCAGTTAGTTCGACAATTGAGACATTATTTGCCACAGTTCATGAAGAAGAATCGTTTCTGGCGTTGCATGTCCACATTGGATAACAAACGTAAAATATGCCCAGATGTGTCACTACACGAGCAACACGGTTCTTGCTTTACGTTGGGGCTAAAAGCGTTGCTAGAAATCATCGAGTTTGTAATAAGCAAATGTCAGTCGATAGCTGTCACTGCCTGGAACTTTTATATCAAGCTGGGCACTAATGATCTATGTGACATTTGTCGGTTTAAAAACGCTGTACTCACCTTATCTGAGGTTTCCCTGTGCGTCTGCCAGAACAGCACACATCAGCTACGTGCAGGCTATAGGAGGCTGAGAGTCCCGTTGGCTTTAGGTTGAAGTCCAGGCCTCCTCTTACCAGGCTGAATCAATTCACGTGACAAAGTTCCACCGTCTTCCGCCCTGCTCACGCCTGGTCTGGAACTAGGTAGCACACCACACGGGCTAACACTGCTTTAAGCACATGCTAACGATTGCCCGTAGCGCCAACAACCAGGGGTATTGATTGTGTCAGTTCTCGTGATGGTTGGGCGTGAGGCGCATCTTAAACCAGGGGCCACGAGAGGGCTAGCCTACGCCGAGAGCACTTTTAATATATATATTACACAAACAGGAAAATAAATAAATGCAAAGTAGAGGCCAAATAAAATCCCTTGATGAGGCTCAAAAGCTCACCGAAAACAGGAAAACTTGGCGAACAACCATGCGAGTCTTACTTGATGCTTAACGGCACGGGAAGGATGTACGATTTAAGTGCTCTTAGAATTTCACAAGTTAAAGGTATTTCTGCTATACTCCCTTGTTGAAATTCAAAGAATGTATACGAATGTTCAGATAAGACCGATGTGATAGTTAAAAATATAAATCTATAACAGAACCCCCCCCCCCCAAAAAAAAAGCTACCTATTGACTTCTGTTTAACGCTGACTTTGTTTAAAACAATATCTTTTCCTATCCTTGCATGCAGCTCGTCTTCATGCTTGCGTGCATAATCACATATGCATGTGTGTATACACTGCCCACGAATATATGCATATATAAGACAAGATAATGCATGTGCAGTCTGAATCACGCGACTGTGATAAATTGTGATATAGATCATGCTCAGCTACTTATAAACTAAAAAGAAAGACCAAACGTATACAAAAGCTCATTGAAACCAAATATCATCACCACAAACATAGTTCTAAGGAGAAAAAAAAAAGATTATTCCAACAAATTATTCAGTAGCTGTATGAAAGAAAAAATGTTGACGAAAGCAAAGTATACAATATGTTCCTTCCACAGAAAGAAGTACACTAGGAATAGTTTTATCAAAGAAAGTTCTGAAAATAAGAAAATAAAATCTTATAGGACTATTAACTCTTTCACTACAGAACAACACTGGTAGTACTGGAAGATCTTGCACAACTACTGAATCAATGGTCAGAGCGATCTTTAAGCAGATCTAAGTAAAATGAAAAGTATAACATTTCTAACACAACTCCTATTTTTAAATTATACAGTAACTTCCTTTTAGTTTCTTACTATCAAAATTTCTCATCAGAATTTATTCATGGAATAAATAAATTTAATCATGGAATGAAAGAGTTAAAAAGAATGGCTCCCAGATTCAAAAGACTGTCTCAGAAATAAAATTAGAAGCGTACTGGACTAGCCTACGCTGAACGATCCAACAACGCTGCTTGTCTTGTCTTGTACCTTGTCTTCAATCTCCCTGGAACTTCGAGCTGGTGCCGAATTTGTTGGGAAAAGGTGGGGGGGGGGGGGGTTATGGCGACTATTTTTTCAGTCCATGAGTGGAGCTAAAATGCTGGGGGGGTGTAATACTTCTTTATCAGACTCCACCACCATGGGTACTATGGCGATCCCTGCCCCGTTACATAGGCTATGCCTATTACTGGAGTTAACAGACAAAAACCTAAGGAAAGGTGGAACAGGGTCTTGGTCAGCTATAGTTCGCCAACCTGACCCCAGCATGGCGGCTCTGGGTCGCTGACTGCTACAACAGACAATCAATCAATCAAGTGCAGTGCCGTGTGGCGTAGGTCATCATTTCTCTCCACAATTCCCTGTCTTTAGACTTAATTATGAGATCCGCCGATGACTTTCTTCCTAGTCACACTGACAGCCTATCCAGTAACTTCTCTCTCTGTCTTCCTCTGTCTCTTCCTAACGACGTTAATGGGCGTTCCAGTGGAACACCTCGTCCAGTAGAATGTATAAAATCGGCTCCTACTTTTTTCCGATTTTATACATTCTAGTATCACAGCTTTACTGCAGTGTTTAGTGTATAGTTGTATACTTATACATCAATTATTGTGTCACCTCGTCCGGTAGGGACTATAACGTGCGACCAGATCGTCACCTAACTACTGTACGCAAAGAAAACACAAGTAACTCCAATGTAGAACATTAGAACACTAACAGAGCTTAGAAAACTGGAAAACCTTGAACAAAAAATGAAAAGAATGAAAATTGACATCCTTGGTTTATGTGAAATGAGTTGGACTGGAGCAGGAAGCAAAGATCATAAAGACTTCAAAATAATATATTTATGGGGAAACCAGTGTAGAAATGGAGTTGGCATAATGTTGGATAAGAAGACAGCAAGAATAGTGAAAGGTTTCTAGTGCATATCAGACAGAGTGTTAATAGTTAAAGTACAGGGCCGCTCAATAGACACAAATCTCATCCAAGTATACGAACCAACTTCAGAAAGCTCTGATGGTGAGATAAAAGAATTTTACAACAGACAGCGTGCTGCTAACAGGGGCAATATAAAAGCAACTGGACAACAAACTAGTTAAACAAAAGATCTAAGAGAAATGACGACTGCGGTAAAACTTGTTCTAGTAATAGAGGTAGATAGAGGTGTATGTTTCAGTTTTACAAAAAGATAGAAAGGGTGAGGAAAGTGGGCAGAAAAACATGGTAGAAAGTTAGACGATCGCATATAAAAATAAGGAACATACAACAATCCAATATTTCGGCAAAAACGCCTTTCTCAATGATCACATGCAAAAAACAGCACAGCAGATAAAAACACGAAAAATAGATGGTCTCCTTATAAGAAAGACAGGCACAAAATGCGCCGAGATAGATGTAGATAAGCAAAAAGTGGAAGGAAACGATTGGCTGAGAAATGAAGTAAAAGGATTATAACAAAGGATACCGTATGGTAAATAACATGCCGTTATGACCCAAAATGGCCCAAAGTCGCTCCATTCGTATACCTATGGCCTAAACAAAAGTCGCCCAGTTAGCGCAGGTGATAAAAATGAAGAGACAGTATAGGGAAAGGTGGGTGAAGGAAGGTTCAGAAAGAATAGAGAACACTGAAAGGACAAGACTGCTGGCTAAGGACGCCTAGACAAGAAAGCTGCCAAAGCCTACTAGGAGAAACAGAAGGAGGATATAAAGGGCTGCAAAATGAACGTAAAATCGCCTGCGGCAAGAATGAGAAATTGTGACGAAGTGAGTGAGGCTAAGACTTTGACTTCTGAAATCAAGAGTGAGACTATGCCCTAACACTAGTCTCGTTGGATTATATTTTTCTACCAGGTACGTATAAGGTGCTCTTACATAAGATGGCGATGATGTTTTCATTTGCACACGCTGTTGTTTAATATAACACAATTTAATGCAATGGTTCCCAAAGCTTTTCGGGTTGCCGGCCCCATGTAAGTCCACTTAAATCAACGGGTGAGGTGCCCCATTCATCCAACTGTAAAAATACACACATGGTTACTTCTGGAATTGGGGAGGGGGTGGGAGGCGGTCAGGCAAGATACTGACCACATCGCTCTCTCTAGAGTGCTGAAGATAAAAAAAAATATAGCCACTAACACTATATGTCCTAGGTTCCTCCATGACCTAATATTATTGCCTTCACCTTAAAAAAAACTAGATAAAGAAATCAATACTTGAATAGGAAAAGCAGCTGATACATTTGACAAACTAATGTAAAGGGCACAGAGCAACAGAAGATTAACACTGAAATAAAGTCATTAACACTCTTTTATATAGCTCTAGAGCCTAGAACATGGGCAACATACTGTATTAAATACAAAGTGGGGAGTGGAGGATATAGAAGACTAGCGAAATAACAAATATCAAGTGGTAGGACTAAGTCACGAAATTTGAGACAATGCAAAATGATAAACTTCCATCTATGATAACAACGCTCATCAGCCTACAAGAGCATTAGTGACATAGCTCTTACCGAGCAACCATATTTTTAACACTGATATGCCTGTTGTGAGACTGGGTGGCGAGGATGTGATCAGAACCAACTTGATGGCATACTTGAGAGTGAAGTTTGATCGCTGTGTTTCTAAAAATAATGTTGACCACGTGATTTAAAAAAAAAAGCTCGCAAAGGTCTATCAGCTGTGAAGGCGGCTGACAACATTGAGCAGAGGATACTATTATTTCTGTACCAGGGACTGGTCCTTGCACTCAGTGAGTACGTCCTAGCCATCTTCACTGTCAGCGCTGCTCAGATATAAAAACTCGAAAAGGTGCAAAATGAAGCTATGCGCATTATCCTGGGGTGTACGAGAGACACTTCCTGTGTAGCGATGAGATACCTCCTTGATCTCCCAACCATGAATCACAGGATCAAGATCTGGGAGGGCGCGTGCCTACCTCACAGTGAGGACAGATAAGGAGCACCCATTGCATCAAGAGAAAAAGACAAGAAAAGGTGACAGGCTAAAGATGAGCAAATCATGGATGGGTCGTGCAGAAGATGCTATCAACCAGGTCTGTGAACCTAACAACATCAACCTCGGCGAGGAATGTGTACCTGTGCCTCCAGCGTTTAGGGACGTCTTCTCTTGCATTGTCAGCTTTGACAAGAGAAGCAGGGGGCAGAATCCACTTGCTGTGAATGCAAAGGTCAATGCCCTCATCAGTGAAAACTCCAGTGAGACAGATGTAATTTACAAAGATGGATCCGTTGTACGACATGAAAGGAACGTATGGGGATTCTCAGCACGCTCAGCGGGCAGAACAATCCAGGGAGCCAGCGATGCCTTCGCAATGACCACGAGCAGCAGCACGACGATGGAAACGATGGCATGACAAAAGCACTCATTTGGCTGGAGTCACAGGACTATGCCAAGGTCTGCATACTAAATGATCTGATGAGTATGATCCAGAAGGTCGAGGCAGGTTCTGTACGCAGGCAGTGGCTTGAGTCATTGCAGACATCAACGATTCGCAGTCACGTTCATCTACGAGTATGTCCCTGGGCACGTGGGCATCCAGGGAAATAGAGCTGATAGACTAGCTGGCTCTGTCATTACCGCAGATGGACAACCACTGGATCGAGGTGATACTGTTACTGCGCCCAGAGAGATAGGCAGAGTGGAGTACTTCGAGAGCAGTGAATCCACATCTCTGCTTAGAATGAGAAAGCTGAGAGTACAGAATGGCACGGCCAGGAACTAAAGACATACTGTTCACACAAGACGGGTTGTCAACCAACAACAGCTCAATATCAGCAGCAGAACACTGATGGGTATTTTTTTTTTGTGGGGGGGGGGGGTCTGAACATCTACGGACATGTCCGGAGTGAAATGACGATAATCGAGACTAGAAGCTTTAAACACTCATCAAAAGAAGATTAAGACGCCTGTGCTATCTTGCAAAAATAGATGACAGCCTATGCCCCAAGAGGGGAAGTAAGCCACAAGGAAAGCCAAAGCTGAGATACAATGATATTTGCAAAGCATCTGTGATACATTTTTCTATCAGTCATGATAGTAAACTAGGAAAAACTAGTAAAAATTATGTCAAACTGCGGGGGACTCTGTATACAGATGCTGCATTATTCGAGGGGGAAATGAGGGCCAAAACTGAAGAGAAACGGCGTAGGTGGGAGGAAGGGGGGGGGGAGGCTGGACTGCAACACAGACACAGTTTGTTGCTGCTTTGATCAATTATCTTTCTTCCCAGTTTTGATTTACGCATGACCTTTTTTTTTCTGAAAGTTAGTCGTATAATGTTCAGCTGGGGATTCGTTGTCGTTAATTATGGCAACATGCCTCAGCCCACCGTGGCCTTGTATTGGTGATTGCTGTCCTGATGAATGCAAGTTTAGCATGATAAGTGCCTCTCAGTTGGTTACTTTGTCCTGCTTCTTGATATTCGTTACTTTGTGCAGACAGGAAGATATTTTACATTGTACTGCTCATGTTAACAGTGTTTCGAACTGGCATATGGCCACATGTCTGATAAATAACGTTAGTCTTTTGTGTCAATCTTTTGCTTTTCATTTCAACAACAACAGTAATAATAATAATGACGACACATTTCTTGAAAGGGGCGTCAGGAGCTTCGTATTGCACACCCGCCCCCCGTTTTATCTGCTTGCCAGCTGGATCCTATGAAGCCAGACAATTTAGCTTCAAATTGAAGTCTGTATATTCATGCCTGGTGAAAGAACTGAAATGAGTTGAAAGAGTGGGCATAATGTCACTTTAAAGAACAAAAATATTAATATAAAGAGAAAGGAAATAATTTAGTAGAGAATACGCCCACCCTCGTAATGAAAACCATAGATCTTTCAAACTTAAAAAAAAAATCTTCTTATCAGCCGACATTGTGGCTGACCTCAGCATGATGACTGACTAAACCACTGGGAATGATTTAACCAAGAGGGTTCAGTAAACAAACCTGTAATTGTTAGCAAGATTTAAAAGTTTCATTTGATGGCTGTTTTACTTCTCCTACCCAAGAAAAGTGAAATGGCATGCAGAAAAGTAAAAGCCTGGTATTTCCGGTTTATTTCATACTTCCGTTTTATCCTTCCTAGGCTAATGGATGCAAGGCTTTTATTTTTAATTGAAAAATTACAGTAGCGCACTAAAGCTATTGTTCTGTTGTATGAGCAGGAGGAAAGATCATTTCAGACACTATTTAAAGTAAAATATCAGTACTCATTCTTTTACATGGAACATATACCATGACCTCAATGCAGTGGCATTTGGATGCAACAACAGTTGAGACCCGATATTGATTTTAAAATACTTGATTGTGCTGGCATGCCGATGCCATTGGCAGTCGAATGGATTTGAATTTTTAGCGAAACGTGGAGATTTTAATCATAATTGTATAAAATGTGTATATATAACAGTGCCGCAGCAGCTGAACTTGCTAGTTGTATGCTTTTGCTTATACTTTATAAATAGTGTACATCTAAATAAATTGTGCCTTGTAGTTGGTATTTGTGTAGCATTTGTTGCCATTCTCGACCAAATTGGACATAAATTAACATTCGCCAGATATTTTGTTCTTAAACAGATAGAATGCTATGCCTGGCTGGATTTAAGTGATGTTAATATCTCGAGCGAGCCATGGTTTCATTTTATTGAACACCATCTTAGGCAATGACAGATCTGCCATGTTGAAATTTAGAGCTAAAGGCTAGCGTGTTTCTGGGGACTTGTGTGACTGTCACCAGGTGGCAAGTGGTGGAGCTTGTGCAGAATAATCTTTTAACAGCATCAGAAGCAGAAGAAGTGAGTCAAATGACTGGGGCACAGCATCCAATCTGTTCTTGAATCATTTAGACTACATGTGTCTGGTCAGTTTTACATGTCCCAGGAGAGGATTGTGGAACTGCTGAAACCTGATTATTGTGCATGTGAAGCAGCACAGTGGTGAGCATGGAAGTTGATCCACCCACATCATCATCATCATCCAGCCCAGTACAGAACAGCAGCACACTGAAGCGATCCAACAGTGCTCCAATGATAAACATGCTGGTCACATCCCAGGCTGATATAAGGTAGTTTTTTTTTTTTCAATCTCTGTGGAACTGTAAGGTGGTGTTCTTTGCAGTCAGTGCAGTGAAGATTTTGTCAACTTGGGAGTGGGTTATGGCAGCTATTGTTTAGTCCCGGAGGGTGCAATATTTCTTTAGCAAATTCCACTACCATGGGGACTGTAGCGATCCCTGCCCATTGGCCACTGGGGGTATCAACAGAGAGGCGAGATAGGGTCTTGATCAACTATGGTTCACCAACCCCGACGCCAGCATGTCAGATATAGGTTACTGATTGCCAGAATGGACAGTGTCTTCAGCCCCATAAGGTAGTAAACTAGCTTAATAAAGGATCACTAATGTAAATCTGTATAAATATTAGTGGCAAAAGTGATAGAAGTGATAAGAAAACACTGTGATACCTCCAAGATGTGAGCTTAAACTTATATTGTTGTCCTGTTTTCCTTGTGGGTTTCAGTTGTTGCTATTGTTCTGTGAAGTCTGGGAGCTTCTTGCTTTTTTGTTTTGTTTTTTTTTTTAGGTTGTCCAGTAAGTTTCTCCAGACCCAAAGTATCTGTTATAATCTGTTTGTTTAATTCATTTATTTCTAGATCACACATGCTTAGAACAATATTGTCCAGGTCTCACATGCATAGAACAGTATTATTAAAGTCTCACATGCATAGAACAGTATTGTCCAAGTATCACAGACATTGAACAATATTATCCAAGTCTCACAAGCATAAAGCAGTGCTGACTCAGTACAGAAGTCTAGTTTCTCTCTCAGCACTGTGAGGAATCTGAGGAAGGGAACAAGATAAGATAAGACATTACAGAGAGTAAAAATATCAAAACTGCAGCATCCATGAAAATGGAAAAAATGCTGACACACCAAATAAATTAATTCTACCTGAGAAAACAGTAACAGCACATGGCAGATGCAAAACTTTGAAATCAGGTCACAAGATAAGAAATAATATTTCTGTCTTAACTTGTCTCCTTCCTCAAATACCTTGCAGTTTTGAAGAAGAGGGTGGGGAGGGAGGCTAATACACTTCTTGATAGTAATTGACAGTTTGCTTCATACAGTGATATATTCAAGGTTTCTGCTATTCCTCATTCTTCTTCATTCGCTTCTACCTCCAAGATTGCCCAGTGATCCTACTTAATTTACTCCTGTGGTTCTCGCGATAGTCTCATTTAGGATGGAGACTCAGAGCATCGTGGGGCTTTGGCCTGTATTCTCGGTGGGTCACAGAAGCAGCATTACGTGACACTGTGGTTTTTGTTGCACCAGTTTAGTCTAGAGTTTGACTTTCTCACTGGAAAACCTCAACGTGATTTGGATATCTTCTTCTTCTTCGTTCGCTTCTACCACCAAAACCGCACTGTGATCCTACTGAATTCACGCCTGTGGTCCTCGTTAGGTCCTGTGGTCCCCGAAAAGACCACACGAGATCCACGAGAGGACCACAAGGGGTTCAGAGTATCACAGGGCTTTAGCCTGTATTCTTGGTGGGTCTCGGAAGCGGGATTGCGTGACACCGTGGTTTTCATTGTACCAGTTTAGTCTAGGGTTGGACTTTCTCACTGGAAGACCTCGATGTGTTTAGGATATCAGTGCATCCCCGCTGGGTGAGAGGCGGTAGCCCACCCAGGCCAGAGTTGGACTTTCTCACCGGAAAACCTCGACGTGTTTTGAGATACCCGTGTATCACTGCCGGGTGAGAGGTGGTTGCCCATCCAGTCCAGAGTTGGACTTTCTCACCGGAAAACCTCAGCGTGATTAGGATACGCAAACATCCCCGCCAGGTGAGAGGTGGTTGCCTATCTAGACTTCCCTGTTCCAGTGTCTCCAACTTCAGCATTTTGCGGTCGTGGCCGCTACCCTTCCTAGTTGTGACCAGGATGGAGCTTTTGTCCAGGAGGACAAATCCTTGCCACTAGTGACTTCTACCCCTGGGTTGAGCCGGTTTAGGCATTATCCCAGTATGGGCGTGTTTGGGACGAGACCAACCTCTAGAGCAGAGGTACTGTGACATGCATAGCCTTCAAGATTCACCCCTGGTATGAGCCGGTTTAGGCAAAATTCACCAGTGTAGGTGTATTTCGGACGTGGCCGGCCTCTAGAGCAGAGGTGCCGTGGTATAGCTCTCGTAGCGATACTACTGGACATACAGGTTAAACTTCACTTTCCACCACCTTTTCCCATCGGCGCCACACAGCAACCTTTATTTCTTTTCCGCATTTCTTCCTTGACCAGGAGGAGCTTCACTCCACGCGCGGCATTTGAAGAGTCTCGCTGGCAGTGTCTTAACCTCTGGGACAAGCCGGTTCATGCATTTCACCCGATATGACTGCACTCAGGACGTGGCCGACCTCCAGACCAGAGGAGCCGTGATTTGACTGTTTGCTTCGCTTTATCCTTTCTACCACCTTTTCCGCAGTGATGCTGCGTGGCAACCTCATTTGCAAATTTCTTCATTGGCCGGGAGGAGCACCTCTCCACGCACGGCAGCTGAAAATCTCGCCAACAGCGGCAGATGAGCTACCAAACGTGCCACTCATCTGCCCTAAGTAACTGGTTTTCAGGCGCCAGATATTCGCCCTCGCCCCTTCTCCTGTCAGTTTAAACAGTTCTGCCACGGGAAGGCCAGGAGCTGGACTTGACTGCCAGAGGCTGTTTGAGGCGCGTTTGCAGTCCTTAGAACCATTTGGATATAATATATCCCTGTTGGGTGAGAGGTGGTTACCTATCTAGACTGCACTGGTCCCATGTCACCGACTTCAAAATTTTGTGGTCGTGGCCTCTACCCTTCCTGGTGGTGACCAGGATGGAACTTTTGTCCAGGAGGATGAATCCTCGCCACTATTGAGTTTCACCCCTGGGTTAAACCGGTTTAGGCGTATTATCCCAGTATGGGTGTATATAGGACGTGGCCGGCCTCTAGAGCAGAGGTGCCGTGGTATGAGTAAACTGTCGCAGTGAGACTACTGGACATACCGATTAAACTTCATTTTATCCTTTCCATCACCTTTTTCATAGTGGTGCCACATGGCATCCCTAATCACATTTTCACGTTTTCTTAGTTGGCCGGGAGGAGTTTCACCCCACGCGTGGCAGCTGAAGAATCTCACCAGCAGTGTTCTGCTATTCCACTCACCACCTCTATGTAGACAGTATAAACTAGGAAAAAAGTAGGAACAGCTTTATTATTTAATGAATACAAAGTCGTGACATTTTGATGCGACCTTACTTTTTTTTCCTATTTTATACATTTTGATATCACAGCTTTACTGCAGTGCTTTATGCATAGTTGTATACTTATACACTATTTATTCTATGTAGACAGTCTCTCTTTCTGTTTCTATTAGTGCTGAATGTCTTGTTGTTTAGCTTTGGTTATTTTATATTTATATTGTCTTATTTATACTTTGCTAATTTTTGTAAACTGATTTCATCCTAAATAAGAAGACGAATGAATGAACACTTGAACTGTATTTTCAAAGAGTGAAGAAGTGAACGCACAAGCCCTTCTGACATTCTGCCCTTCATCACTCAGCTGTCATTCATGCACAGTCAGCCAGTATTAATTTGCTAATAGTATTATTGTGTGTTCTTCCATGCCTTCTTTACCCCTTTTTGGGGTATAGGCCATCAACAAGGGCTCTCTATTTGCTTCTAACCTAGGCTGTTTCTTCTGTCTGTGTCCAAATGTAGTCTTTTTTAATCTCTGCTTCAGAACTCCTTCAGGAGGTGTTTCTAGGTCTTCCTTGTTTCCTCTTTACCTGGGGATTCCAAATGAAAGCTTGTGGTTATGTCTGTGGTAGGCTTTTGAAGTATAAGTACTGTCCATCTCCAATGTCTTTTCATTATCATTTCTCTCACAGTGTGCACATATAAAAGTAAAATAAGGTAAAATTCCCATTTCCATGCCATTAAGGCTTATTGGGGAATACAGTATTAGGCTCATATTTTCCAGTGACCTTCGGCACATGAAAGTGTTATGTAGTAAGTATCATGCCTGATAATATATTTATATATTCTGGCGGAGAAGTAGGAGGAAGGAATGGAGTGGCTTTTTATTTGGACAAATCAACATCAAAAGCATTACTAGGCTACAATCCAGTAAGTGATAGAATCCTAACAATCAGACTTAGGGGCATTCCTAGAAATGTAACAGTCATCCAGGTATATGCACCTACATCAGCAGCAGAAGAAGATGAAGTAGAACATTTTTATAACACACTGCAGACGACAATGGACCAGGTACGGAAAAATGATATTGTATTTATAATGGGTGATTTTAATGCAAAAATTGGTACAGAAAGAGCAGAAGATGAAGGACATGTTGTAGGGAAATTTAGCATAGGACACAGAAATGAGGCAGGTGACAATCTAATGGCGTTTTGTATGGAAAATGAGCTAATGATCACTAACACACTTTTTAAACAACATCCAAGAAGACTTTACACATGGACATCACCTGATGGGAAAACCAGGAATCAAATAGATTACATTTTAGTGCAGAGAAGGTGGAGGTCAAGCATAACATCAGCAAAAACTTTACCAAGTGCTTATTGTGACACGGACCATGAGTTATTAATAGCAGACATGAAGATAAAGATAAAAAAGATAGTTATGGGATCAAGACCACTCCGCTTTGACCTTACAAATATACCAGAACAATACGGTATAGAAGTGAAGAACCGTTTCGAAATCCTGATGGCTGTACAGGAAGAGATGACACCAGATGAATTGGCTATGCAGGCCAAAGATATCTTAGTAACAACAGCTAAAGACATGGTTCCAGTAAAGAAAACACAAAAGAATAGATGGATCACAGCAGGTACACTAGAACTGATAAAACAATGTAGAGAAATGAAGACGCAATGGAGAGTGACAAACAACAACAAAGATAAATATAAAACTTTAACAAAAGAAGTACGAAGAAACATAAGAAAAGACAAAAAACAATACATACAAGATTGTTGTGAAAGAATAGAAGAACATCAGAGGTGTGGAAGAGATAGTGAAATGTTTAAAGAAATGAAGACATTGACGAGAAATGTCACACCTAAGCTAAATGTAATTTGTGATGAGATGGGGAATACCCTGACAGAGACAGAGGAAATTCTGGAAAGATGGAAGGAATATTGCAAAAGAATGTATGAAACAACTGACTGTGGAAGCAGAAATCAACAGTGTGAATTATTATTGGAGGAGAAAGAACCCGAGCCGACAATGGAAGAAGTTTTATGGGCAATAAAGAGTCTGAAAAATGGTAAATCACCAGGATGTGATGAGATAACCGCTGAATTTATTAAAGCAGGAGGAAAGGAGTGTGCAACAATCTGTCATGCACTATGTAAAAAGATATGGCATTCAGGTATTTGGCCAAAAGAATGGAAAAGAACTGTATTCATACCACTGCCAAAAAAGGGTAACCTGAAATTATGCACCAACTACAGAACTGTTGCCCTGATTAGTCATGCCAGTAAAATTCTGTTAAAAATCATAATGGGTAGACTTCGAAAGAAAATAGAAGAAGAAGTCAATATGGTCCAAGCTGGCTTCAGGCAAGGAAGAGGATCAAGAGATCATATATTCAATCTAAGATTAATAATAGAGAAATGCAGGGAGTTTAATGTGAATCTATATTTATCCTTTATAGACTACTCAAAGGCATTTGATTGTGTACAACACCAGAAACTTTGGGAAATAATGGAAAAAATGGGATTTTCAACACATTTGATACAATTAACATCACTGCTGTATTTAGACCAACAAGCAGCAGTAAGAATAAATGGTGAAACAACAACTTGGTTTGACATAAAACAAGGGGTCCGTCAGGGGTGCATATTGTCACCCTACTTATTTAACTTGTATACTGAAAATATAATGAGGAATGTTAGAGAAGATGTAGACAAAGAATATTACGATGCCATAACAGTTGGAGGTTATGAAATACCAGAGATTAGATATGCTGATGACACAGTATTGCTGTCCACAACACAAGAAGGAATGGAAAAACTAATTATGTCAGTCCGCAAGAACAGCGAAGAGCAGAACCTCTATCTTAATGCAAAGAAAACTAAAGTGATGACAACTGACAAAACAAACAAGGCAACTGAAATATGTATCAGTGAGGAAAAACTGGAAGAAGTGGAGAGTTTTGAATATCTTGGATCACTACTAACTAATAATGGAGATACAATGAGGGAAATTAAAAGGAGGACATCTATTGCTCTTCAGAAAGTAAAACAAATAAAGAATCTGTGGAGAGGAGCAGACAGAACCACAAAAATAAGATTTTTAAGGGCATGCATCTTTCCCATCGCAACATATGCCTGTGAGACCTGGACACTTAACAAAACAGCTGAGAAGCACATAAATGCCTTTGAATGTAAATGCTATAGAAGAATTCTCCAAATATCGTGGACACAAAAAAGAACAAATATATCTCTACTACAAGAGCTTAATATTGAAGAAGGCTGGCTAGTAAAGAGGATTAAAGTGAGAAAACTTAAATATTTTGGCCACATTAAACGTCATGATAATTTAGAGAAGACCGTATTGGAAGGATACATAATGGGAAAAAGAAAAAGAGGAAGACCGAAACGAAGATGGCTGCAAGACATCGTTGATGATCTGGAAATGGATGCAGCAGCAGCAGGCCATCTTGCTCACAACCGAGTGGCCTACAGGAGTGCTGTTTGGGAGGCAAAGTTCCGCAAGGGACATGCAAAGGAATGAATGAATGAATGAATGAATCATGCCTGGCCGCATTTACATTCCTAGATTTCTCTGGTACCCATTTTTAGAGGCTGGGTGAACCCCGGGGCCTTTTTTGGTGCGTACCAGAAAAAAATCCCACTGCTGGGACTGAACCCAGCATCACTGGATTAGTAAACCAAACAATTCATTCATTCATCCATTCATTTGCATGTCCCTTGCAGAACTTTGCTTCCCTAACAGCACTCCTGTAGGCCTCTTGGTTGTGAGCAAGATGGCCTGCTGCTGATGCATCCATTTGCAAATCATCAATGACGTCTTGCAGCCATCTTCGCCTTGGTCTTCCTCTCTTTTTTTTTCCCATTATGTACCCTTCCAAGACGGTCTTTTCTAAATTATCATGATGTTTAATGTGTCCAAAATATTTAAGTTTTCTTTGTTTAATCCTCTTTACTAGCCAGCCTTCTTCAATATTAAGTTCTTGTAGTATGGATATATTTGTTCTTTTTTGTGTCCATGATATTTGAAGAACTCTTCTGTAGCATTTACATTTAAAGGCATTTATGTGTTTCTCATCTGTTTTGTTAAGTGTCCAGGTCTCATAGGCATATGTTGCGATTGCGATGTGAAAGATGCATGTCCTTAAAAATATTATTTTTTGTAGTTCTGTATGTTCCTCTCCACGGATTCTTTTGTTGTTTTACTTTCTGAAGAGCGATAGATGTCCTCCTTTTAGTTTCTCTCATTGTATCTCCATAATTAGTTAGCAGTGATCTAAGATATTCAAAGCTCTCCACTTCTTCCAGTTTTTCCTCATTGATACATATTTCAGCTGCCTTGTTTTGTTTTGTCAGTTGTCATCAATTTAGTTTTCTTTGCATTAAGATAGAGGTTTTTCTCTTTGCTGTTTTTACAGACTAACATAATGAGTTTTTCCATTCCTTATTGTGTTGTGAACAGTAATATTGTGTCATCAGCATATCTAATCTCTGGTATTTCATAACCTCCAGTTGTTATGGCATCATAATATTCTTTGTCTACATCTTCTCTAACATTCCTCATTATATTTTCAGTATACAAGTTAAATAAGTAAGGCAACAGTATGCACTCCTGATGGACCCCTTGTTTTATGTCAAACCAGGTTGTTGTTTCGCCATTTGTCCTTACTGCTGCCTGTTGGCCTAGATACAGCAGTGATGTTAATTGTATCAAATGTGTTGCAAACCGTTTATTATTAAATCTGGCATTCGGCAAGGTTGCATCTTATCATCGCTGCTGTTTATAACATATGTCAATAACATCTGTAGAGAAGCTGGACTGATAAGGACAGCAAAAAATCAACAGAATGAAATAGAACAAACAGAATACAACATAACCATAAACAAACTATTATTTGCAGATGACCAAGCTCTAGTTGTTGACTCAGAAGAAGGCTTTCAAGATCACATTAATAGATTGAATGATGCATGCAAAGAACACAATATGAAAATTAGCCTAGGCAAAACAGAAATCATGACCATCGCAAGAGTAGACACACCAATAACACATTACACTGGAAACCATACTATGAAGCAGGTAACACTTTCAAATACCTCGGAAGCATTTTCTCAACAAAAGGGAACATAGACATAGAGATCGGAAACAAATGTAACAAAATGAACCAACTTATCGGGCAAATGACTCTCATACTAAACAACAAGCATGTCTCAGTGGAAACCAAAAGAATTATCTGTAAGACAATCTTCATACCAGCTTTGTGCTACCAATGCCAGGCATGGACGCTGACAGCAAAAGACAAAAGAAAATTACAACTCCTTCTTCTTCGTTCGCTTCTACCACCAAGACTGCCCTGTGATCCTACTGAATTTACTCCTGTGCTCCTCATTAAGTCCCGTGGTCCCCGAAAGGACCACACGAGATCCCCGATAGGACCACAAGAGGTTCAGAGTATCGCAGGGCTTGAGCCTGTATTCTTGGTGGTTCTCAGAAGTGGCATTGCGTGACACCGTGGTTTTCGTTGCACCAGTTTAGTCTAGAGTTGGACTTTCTCACCGGAAGATCTCAACGTTTTTTGGATATCAGTACATCCCCGCTAGGTGAGAGGTGGTAGTCCACCCAGGCCAGAATTGGACTTTCTCACTGGAAAGGCATGTTTTGAGATACCCGTGTATCACCGCCAGGTGAGAGGTGGTTGCCCATCCAGTTCAGTGTTGGACTTTCTCACCAGAAAACCTCAACATGATTAGGATACGCATACATCCCCGCCGGGTGAGATGTTGTTGCCCATCTAGACTGCCCTGGTCCAGTGTCTCCAACTTCAGCATTTTGTGGTCGTGTTCGCTACCCTTCCTAGTTGTGACCAGGATGGAGCTTTTGTCCAGGAGGACGAATCCTCGCCACTAGTGACTTCCACCCCTGGGTTGAGCCGGTTTAGGCATATTATCCCAGTATGAGCGTGTTTGGGACATGACCAACCTCTAGAGCAGAGGTACTGTGATATGCGTAGCCTTCAAGTTTCACCCCTGGTATGAGCCGGGTTAGGCATATTTCACCAGTATGGGTGTATATCAGGCGTGACCGACCTCTAGAGCGGAGGTGGCGTGACATGTCTAGCCATCAAGTTTCACCCCTGGTGTATGCCAGTTTAGGCATATTTCACCAGTGTAGGTGTATTTCGGATGTGGCCGGCCTCTAGAGCAGAGGCGCCATGGTATGTGTAGGTCTCACAGCGATACTACTGGACATACCGATTAAATTTCACGTTATCCTTTCCTTCACCTTTTCACATCGGTGCCGCACAGCAACCCTTATTTCTTTTCCGCATTTCTTCCTTGACCGGGAGGAGCTCCACTCCACGCGTGGCATTCGAAGAATCTCATCAGCAGTGACAACAACTGAAATGAGATTCTTGAGATATCAAGAATGTACAGAATCAGAAATGATGTTATTAGAAATAAAGTAGGAGCTGAACCCATTCTGAACTATATACAAAAACAACAAATAAAATGCTTCGGTCATGTATCACGACTACCAACAGAACGTGTACTACAGAGAGCAATTTTCTTACGAAGTCTGCCATTATGATTTTTAGCAGAATTTTACTGGCATGACTAATCAGGGCAGCAGTTCTAAATGAACAATACACATATAAATAATAATAAATATGAAGTGAAAACTAACAGATATAACCTCCCATCTATCTTACATCCTTCCTGTACTGTTAAACATCACAATAGGGCTCGCATAGTTGTTTGCCAAGTTTTTCTGTTCTTGGCGAGCTTTTCAACTTCATCAAGGGATTTATGCCTACTGAACTGGCTTCTCTTAACAATGTCCTCTTCAGAGTTTCACGTGGTCTGCCCCTTTTTCTTCGGCCTGTTGTGTTCCACTTGATAGCTTGTTTTGGGATTCTCTGATCATTTCTTCTCATCAAGTGACCAACATATGTCCATCTCCTTTTCCTGATCACCCATGAGACTGGTTGTTGTTCAGTCATCTGTCTTATCTCTGCATTGTTCTTGAATTCATTCCACTTGATGCCGAGTATTTTCCTTAGGCATTTGTTTTCAAAAGAGTCTAATTTCTTTTCTATTTCTTTAGTTGTTTTCCAGCTTTCACATGCATAAATGAGGGTGGATATCACATTTGAATTGTGTAATCTTAACTTGTTATATATGAATAAAATATACTAAAGAGCTGTTTTATATTGTCACATTACTCACAATCAGATTATCCCTTATGATAAATTTATTTCAACTAGAAATACAATTGCTATGATAGCAATGCTATGAAGATAAAAGTTAGAGAATTGTGCAGTCTCTAGTGACTGGTTCCTGATGACCTGGAACAGTCCTCCCTTTTCAACTCAGGCTTGTCCTGAAGCCTCACCTACATATTAAATCATCATCCAGCCCTTACTGATATACCTTCTTGAAAACACCCAAAAAATTCCTTCCATTAGGCTTGAAATTCTTTCCTGAGGAGCCACCTGTCCTTCAAGTTGAGAATGAACTGTGTTAAATAAAAGTAATCTCCCTCCCATATTTTTGAGGTAAGGTATTATCCTTCACACTGAGTGCCTTGCAAGTATCACACGATGGAAAGGGCAAGTGAGGGAGGAGATAGAAAGTAATAAACAGCCTGACATGGTGGCGTGATAGAAAATCACTGTCTTAGCTGATTGAAAGATCTGTCATATGTTTATCATTTAGTCAGATTGTTATCTTTGGGTTTACCAGATATATTATCTTTGGAAAGAGATATAAATCTACAGAAAAGCATGACTGTCTATGTCCTTCAGCTCAGCATGGCATTTGATGATGATGCACTGCATCAGTGAATGTATAACATTTTAAGTTGTTTTTTTTTCTTTCTTCATCCTATACACATCTCACAGGTAGCGAGGCAGCAAGGCAAGAAAAGTATAGATAGTAACTCTGAAAGATATGGGGAAAGTGAAAGAAAGAGTGGACACCAATACTGTACTTTATCTCCTTTATGTGGTATCTGCAAGTAGAGCAGCTACATAACTTGCAGAATCTGTGACACATTTAAAAGTAGTACAGAGGATGTGAACAGTTAGTTTACATGTGACAGATATATGTGGCCCTTGACTCTACTGTTTTTAACATTTTCAGTCCAGCCAGCACACTTAAGCCAGCAACATGCATAGCCTTGAGACGCCTTAGTTCCAGCAACATGAACCTACATGGGGCACCAGCCAATACAAGCGTGAGTGTGTTCTCAATGTCTGCTCTCTTTAGTGTACACTTTTTAAAGAAACCACTCGAAATGAGGAAGAGAAGGGAAAGGGAGACACCCCCGACACACACACACACAACTAATATAAGAGGCTGTGAACTACGCAGTGAAAATTAGGCAAGATGGCATCAGTTTTGAAAAAAAAAACCCCATTATGACGTATGTTAAGTTAAATGTATTGCTAAAAAAACTGGAAGCAGAATCCTTCATATTTTGTTTTTGAGGGCATATTTTTATTCTTACAAATTAAATTTATCTAAACCTGTTCATTTCTTGAGGAGAAAGTTGAAGGAAGAGTAGGAAAGACATTGATATAAGAGTGAGCACAACATCACAAGATGGCCAGTAATCAGCTTAGCCATGTGTGTTAGTGAGAGCAATGGATAGAGCACATTGAAGAACCTTCCATGTGCTGATGGCACAGGATGATGGTGATGATGATGGTGGTGATGTTGATGATGATGATGGTGATGATGACAAGAACTATATGTTTTTTTTTAACTAAGCATAATAAACAAAAAAAAGCTGAATAAATGTTTTAGATGACATCACATAGATTCTACAAAAGAAAAGAATGAAAAGGGCAGTTTAAATTAGGAGCCGAATAATATATGAATAATTTTTTTAAAAGATGTTGCAGGTTCTTAAATCAGTGATCCTAGATATTAACCCTCTTGTTATCTTTTGTCAGAGATATTTAAGCGATCAGATTTTATTGCAGAAAACTTGTGTCTGTTATATTAGACGAGTAATTGAAATAAAATATTAAAATCATCATCATTCTGTGGCATTACTGTAGGGAAGGTTGGCTACAATGGTCCTCTTTTCAGAATGCATTCAGCCAAGCTGAAACCAGCTAGTCCACCTGTGTATGTCATTGTCAGTATCATACTTGTTTTCCTTATACATTTTCTTTTATTGTGGTTGTCATTATTGTATTATGCCTCTGGATATAACTGAAATATTTTAACTGTCTGATGCCAATGTTTTTCATTATTTCTCTTTTCAATTTCAGTTGATTTAATACTTTGCTTGATTTAGCTTTTTGTCTTTGGAATTTACCTTATTCTTCTGTATATCCACATTTCTAGCATCTCAGATTTTTTGTTCATTCAAATCATAGGTGAAAATACCAGTAATTTATCTAGGTTCATTATTATTAGTTCATTTTGAAAATTATTTCTGTCATAAATCTCATAGACAACTAAGCATGGAAAATGAAACAAAGAAAGACTAAATGAAGCAAATTAGGAACATATAAGTTTTAGACAAATTGGATTCTGCACTTTCTTCACTTGGAGCAGTAATAACTTCAGATGGGAAATGCAGAACAGAAATTAGGAACAGAATAGGCCAAGAAAAGACTACATTTCAGAGAAAGAGAAACATATTATGCAAAACATCCTTATCAAGGAATGTTAGAAAACGAGTCCTAAAATGCTATATTGAACCTATTTTATTATATGGAAGTGAATCATGGACAATAGGCAAGTCTGCACAAAAATCATTGAAAGCAGTAGAAATGAGGTTTATTAGAAGCATGTTGCGAATTCCCCAGACAGCAAAAATAACTAATGAAGAATGTATGAGAAGAGCTGGAGAGACAAACAAATCTTGTCAAAAAAATAAGAGAGAGACAATGTACTTTCATAGGACATGCAGTGAGAAGATGGAGCATTTAAAATATTATAACAACAGGAAAAATAGAGGGAAGAAGATCCAGAGGAAGACTGGGAGAGATGATACTGGACAGTCTGACAAGATGGTATGAGAGATCACCAACTGAGCTGATGGCCTGCAAGAAGGATCGTGTACTCTGGAGAAGCATAATAGCCAACCGGCAGTTGGCACGGCACCTGATGATGATGATGATGACTGTCTTCACTGTTTTATGAAGGATAGGAAAAGGCTATCGTAAAGAAAGTAAATTTTATAAAACCTCAGCCTGCAAGTAGAACATGGTGTGTTAGCCTGGACTATCCAAAATTCTGCAGAAGCCTGTTACATTGCCAGCATATGAGGTTATCAGTGCATCAGTATTGACATGGCTTCTTGGACTGGAGATAGTGGGCACAACCCCTGCATGCCCCGCCACCTCCATTCAGCAGGGTCCCTGCCAGTGCTAAAATAACATTCGCTGTCTAGACATCCTTCTTCGCCTGAGAAGATTGGAGCACTCTTGGACTGTTTTTTTTTTTTAAGTATTTTTCTTTTATGTGGTGCTGCAGATGCTAAACAACTTGCTTGGTCCTGTAGGAAAAAGATGAAAGAGGAAAGAAAAAAAAAAGATGAGCAAAAGAATGATTAGAACAGGTGGACTTATTAAGCAAAAAGAATGTGTACTGACAGTTCAGTAGTTGATAAGCCTATTTGCTGACAAAGCATAGAATGACGGGGGGGGCTGGCTGTCATTTTCAGATAGGAATTTAGTGAATGTATTAAACACATTAGCATGTGTAATATAATACACTAAATAATTTTCTTCTAGTTTACACTGGTATTTGCATATTCCAATGAAACAAATATTAGCTGAATGATGCAGGGCTGTCGGGAACCAAACAAACGTACGGTTATATATTATTTTTACTGTGGGTGATAATGTTGGTGGAAAACTGGTTGTATTACCCATGAGCTTCCATTAATGGTTGGCATTCATTTGGTTTGAGGCCATTTTCTTAGATAAAAATTGCATTTCACAATGGATGTTATGAACTATTGAGAACACAGGAGTGACACAGTCATTAAAGAACTAGCTCATCATTCAGCCTAGCCTTAAAAATGAGTCCCTGACACTAGTGTTAGAACTTCCTCAGAAAAAAGAAAATGTCTGAAAGGTGAGACACACCAGAGCAGTCTGCATACGTGATTGTCTTGGTGTTTAAGGAGATACAAGATTTTGCTCAAAGTATTGGTTCTGTGAATAAAGGACCATACTAGAACTGAAAAAAGAGGGAGAAAAAAAAGATAGGATATTGTCAGAGTACTTCAGGTTAAACATTTTATACCGTTTTCATATTTCAAGCCTCCGATCAGGGGAACAGACAGAGTAGCTCGAATCAAACAGGAGGAGATTCACATTGCAGACAGGGAAAGACAGCATGAGCGGTAAGAGATAACTGGCTGTTTAATTGACCAACCGTTTGTTGTCTTTATATTGTATTAGTGAGGGTTTCTCAGCCTTTTTTTTTTCAGTGTATAGCCACCCTCTTGTTTTTT
The DNA here is from genome assembly GCA_009760885.1 of Achatina immaculata. Taxonomy (NCBI): domain Eukaryota; kingdom Metazoa; phylum Mollusca; class Gastropoda; order Stylommatophora; family Achatinidae; genus Lissachatina; species Lissachatina immaculata. The sequence goes on from CM019707.1 coordinate 12,912,612, forward strand.
TGCATCGAATTTTTCTCATGCTCCCTTCTGCCTCATTACTGTAGGAAAACACTGACATCTTTTAGCCCTGGTCCATAGAAATCCTGGTATAAAGTATTGATTGCCTGCAAGGTTAATGGAGTATTGGTTGGCATTATGTTATGTAAATTGTTGGCTGGCTTGCTTTACAAGTTGCTGGGTGAGTGTAAAATTGTATGAATTAATTGTTGTTTTTATGCAGGTGGTTTGCAGTTGTTGCCCTTATTTTAATACAGTGGGACTAATTATGTAACTTGTCTGCTCAGAGATGATGATGATGTAGCAGAAATTGCACAAGAAGATGAGCTAATGCCTCCAGAAACTGCTGATGTGCCATTCATGTTAGAAAGCTCCACTGTAATGTGGATGACATTGATCCCACCATGCCTCATTCTCTAGATCAGGGTTTCTGAACCTTTTTTTTCCCAATTCATGCAGCATTTCTCAGTGGACACATGCTCTTCTATAATTATAGAAAAACATGATTTACTTTTAACCATGGCTCGTGAAATTTGGTACAGTCTCCGCAGTGTAGCTTTGCTGAGAACCCTTATTTTAGACTTATTGCCAAGAAGCTCTGGCAAGAGCTGAAGTGATTTTTGCCAGCACTAATTAGAAGCATCTGCCTCCAACAAGTAGTAAACTTACATCTTTCCCGTGGTGCTAAACATCACATAGGGCCCGCATCATGGTGGTTCGCCAAGATTTCTTCGGCGAGTTTTTCAATCTCATCAAGGGATGTTATGCCCACTGAACTGGCCTCTCTTAACAATATCATCTTTAGAGTTTCACATGATCGGCCTCTTTTTCTTTGGCCTGTTGTGTCCCACTTAATAGCTTGTTAGGAGATCCTCTGATTTTTTCTTCTCATCACATGGCCGACATATGTCCATCTTCTTTTTCTGATCACCCATGAGACAGGTTGTTGTTTGTTCATGTCTTATCTCTGCGTTGTTCTTGAATTCATTCCACTTTATACCGAGTATTTTCCTTAGGCATTTGTTTTCGAAAGAGTCTAATTTCTTGTCTGTTTCTTTAGTTGTTTTCCAGCTTTTTGGGGGTAGATATTACATTTGAGTTGACTAATCTTAAATTGTTTTTTTTTTTTTTTGTGCTGTAGTAAACTACAGACCTATTTTTCTGAGGAAGTAAACTAGGAGTTCACTGAGCTTTGTATCTATAGATTGAGTGCATGCAGATGTTCATTTGCATTTTTCTGGGCTGTTGAAAGCATTTAAAGTCCTGAATGAGGTATATGGAGACATTTTAAGGGCAAACAATGGAAGTAATAGTCTGAACTTGTGAATGAAAGTCAGTTTAGCGTTATGTAAGGATGCTGTAGATTTTTTAAAATGTTACACCGAACAGACCAAAGAAAGTACACATCCACAAGTCTTAAGATGGGGACGCCTGTATCAGATCACACTTGCATTTAGTTAATAGATCTAGGATGTTAAGCAAAGTGTTTCTATCATTTAGCTTTTGGTTTATATGTAAGATAGTTTTAGAAGGTTCATCAGAAATGTTTTTTTCAGTAAATTTTCTTGACTGTGTTCATTTTATAATCATAATCTCAGAGAAATGCAATCATCATTTTGGATTTCCAACAATTGGGAGCATATTTCTTTGGTAAGTTTTTACATTTATTTTATGAATGCTTCTTTTCTACTCAAGAATTACGGTTTCAAATATGACTTGTGTTTAACTGTTGTACTTTGTTCTTTTTCTTCTTCTTCTTCTAGTGGCTGTATTGAAATATTTTTTTAAAAAATGTAAACAGTTGCCAGATTGGATTGCGTTGATGTGTAAAAATATTTTAAATGTTTGATTCAGTTTTTGCATCTGCATATATGTAAGGAATTCTGTGAAGGCTTCTGTGTTTATATGTATCCATATACGTGTGTAATTAGTGTGTGTTTGTGTGCACAGATGAATGAGTGTATTTATGTGCATGTAAGCGGCTGAATCAGTCGTGAAGCAGTTTCCTGTGTGAATTTTTGTAAGCATAGTAAGCATACACTAAATATATATGGTGGGGATGACTGAATCAGTATCAGCATGGCATCTGTTTGACTGAACACACTTAGTTCTACACGAATAATTAGTGTATAAAAACTAAGTATAGAACTATACACATAGCCACTGCAGTAAAGCTGCAATAACAAAATGTTTAAAACTATTTAAGAAAGACAGCTAGGAACTGCTTTATTAATTAATGAGCACACAGTTGTGACATTTCAGTTTGCACCTTAATTATGCAAAAATGTAAAGGGTGTATGTCTACACCTTAATCATACCAAAAAAATGCAGGATGTATGTATTTGTATGGTAATGCAAACTGAAATGTCATAGCTGTGTGCTCATTAATTAATGAAAGCAGTTCTTAGTTCTTTTTCTTAAATATGACATATAATTCTTAAATAGTTTTAACATATAGTTCTAGCCCTACCATTGTCACCACATGTTTCTCCCGGGTGCTACAGAGATATTCATCATTTGGAAATTCTCATTTTCAAGGAAGGGTATCTGGGTAGCAAGGTTGTTAGTGTACTAGTCTTTCATGGCAAAGGTTGGTGGTTCAAGTTCAGTTGGTGTAACCCAATCACCAAGCTATAGAAGTAGGTACCTGGCTCCTTTAGGAGTTTTGGAAGTAAAGGCAGCCAGGCATGATGCTGACCAAGTCACCATGTCATGTACTGACAGTTAAAGGAATATAGGTACTAACACCATGCCTTAGAAAGAGATTAGAGTGCCAGTGAACTTGTTCTTAGCACAGTGGTGATAATCCTTTAGCATTTTTAACATTTAACAAGCGTATATATGTACAAGGGTTGATTGATACATTTGCAGCCTAAGGTATAAATACTTGAAACACACATTTTATATTAGATGCATTTATAGATCAGGTTAATGTAAGATTAAACACCAAGTTTCAAGAAATTAACTGTAACCAATTTTTTTACAGGGTACTGAAGTGGCAAGTGGTGGCAGAAATTGAGAAAATGGATAACATTTCTCATCGCTACCTCTGCATTAAGGGCTTATCATTGAAGGAGATCCATTAGGATATAGTAGAAACTCTAGAGGAGAGTGCCTCTTCTTGCAGCACAGTGAAGAAATGGCCAGCTCAATTCAAATGTAGAAGGGAGAATCTGGAAGATGATCCCCATCCAGGAAGACCAAGAATGGTAACCACCGATGAAACTACCAGATAATGGAGGATCGATGACTAACTGAGCAGTACATTGCTACTGAGTTGGACATCTACCAGGAACGTGTTCATGCCATTATTCACAATGATCTTCAAATAACAAAGGTCTCTGCTCGATGGGTCCCGAAACTTCTTGGAGCTGATCACAAATGCCAGTGTCTCAACATGTCAAGAGACAATCTTGGCCATTTTTCTGCAGATCCTGAAAAGTTTCTTCTGCAATTTGTGACTATGGATGAGACTTGGGTTCATCACTTTTAACCAGAAACCAAAGAACAGTCGAAGCAGTGGAAACATCATGGATCCCCACCTCCAAAGAAAGCAAGAGTGGTTCTGTTTGCAGACAAAGTGATGGCTTCCATCTTTTGGGATTCAGAAAGTGTGCTATTGGTAGATTATCTTCAAAGAGGCAGAACAGTCATTGGGACCTATTATGCTAATCTTGTGAAGTAACTGTGGGTCAAATTGAAGGAAAAGCATCAAGGGAAATTGACGAGAGGAGTGATCTTTCATCAAGACAATGCTCCAGTTCACAAGTCGGCGGTGGCGATGGCTGCCATTCATGAATGTTGTGTTCAAGCTTCTTGAACATCCTCCTTATCCCCAAGATTTGGCCCCTTCGGACTATTACCTGTTTACTAAACTAAAAAAGGAGCTCAGTGGTCACAAACTTGCTTCAGATGATGACATCATTCATGCTGTAGACCACTTTCTATTGGCACAAGATGCTGACTTTTACAAAGAAGGGATCTGTATGCCCCAGGATCGCTGGACTAAGTGCATAAAATATACTAAGTGCATAAACTTGCAATGTTGAGAAATAATCCAAAAAATTTGTCCACAAATAATCTGTTGTACCTTATGCCGTGAACTTATCAATCACCCCTCGTATCTGTGTCACACTCATGGAAAAATCATGAACTGAGGCCACCACAAGGCCTGCAGTAATTTTTACCTGTTTGTTTTTTTGCTTGCCTTTATTTATCCTTCTTTTCTCCAGGATGCATCAGAGACGATAGAGGAACATCGTCGTTCCAGATCTTTCAGTGACTCTTTGCATATCATGACCCAGCCCAGCATCCTGTGTGGTTCTCCATCCCCGACCAGGGCAGCTGTCAAGGTCAGGAACATACAGCACTGCATTTTCTTTATTTTTTTGTTTATTTTTTGTCATTCAGTTTATTTTTCTGTGTCAGTGTTGTGTTTATTTAATTCACGTAGATTGTGCATCTGGTGTTATTTTAGATACATCATCAGGTTTCTCTGTTATCTTTATAAATTGTGCATCTGTTATCATTTAGGTACATTATCAGCATTATCTTTTCGGTGTATTCTGTTATCTTTAGCAGAAATTGAAATGAATTTTCATCTTTTTTTTTGTTGTGACCCACCAAATATGGGAAAAGAATGGATTTTAATTGTGCTAACTTTGCTGAGTTTCTTATTCAAGAAGGTATTTAATTCCCAAATTGCCATATATTTTTGAGATAATCAAGACAGATACTTGAATGCTGTTTTCCCAAGAATTTTTATCCAGAGCCAGTGAATAATCGTTGCACTTTGTGATATTTGTGCTTTATTGACAATGAGAAAAACAATAATGCAGCAGCTGATTACATCATTCAACAGTATTGCAGCAGCATTTATCAAAGTCATATGGATTTCTTCATACAAATACTAAAAACGTATAACACTACCCCTACTAAAGTTAAAAGACGTAAGTCATGGTATAGGAAAAGTCCTAAATTCTCTCAATCCATGCTTATCTTTTGTAGGGATTCTGATATAGTTTGTCTCTTCCCCAGCAATGTTTCTCCCCATCCATGCAGATCCCAGTAAAGAGCACAGCGTTCACACCATCACCCTCACCAAGTCCCACACGTAAAACCTTTCTGAGGTAAGTCTGTTAGTGTTAATATGTCAGAGCTGTTTTCACTTAGAGACGGATAAGTGCCATCACCTTTCAGGTCCTTGTGTAAATTATATTAGAGCTCATCTCAGTGTGACATAAATTTCCTAATCTATGCTCACCCAATAAACTTCTGTAAATTCACAAACTGTAACCTATCCAAAAATGATGAGAGAAAAAAATTGAAAAATTATACTCAAATTTTACTTTTCCCAAAAGAAAGACATGACTATGGTTATATCTAAGAAACAGAATCCACCAGCATGCAGTATTAAATTAAACGGAACTATTCTAAAGCAGGTGCAGAAATTCAAATACCTTGGAGCAGTAATAACTTCAGATGGGAAATGCAGAACAGAAATGAGGAACAGAATAGGCCAAGCAAAGACTGCATTTCAGAGAAAGAGAAACATATTAGCTAACACATCTTTATCAATGAATGTTAGAAAACGAGTCCTAAAATGCTATATTGAACCTATCTTGTTATATGGAAGTGAATCATGGACAATAGGCAAGTCTGCACAAAAATCATTGGAAGCAGCAGAAATGTGGTTTATTAGAAGAATGTTGTGAATCCCCTGGACAGCAAAAATGACTAATGAAGAATGTAGGAGAAGAGCTGGAGAGACAAAAAAACCTTGTCAAAAAGATAAGAGAGAGACAATGTACTTTCATAGGACATGCAATGAGAAGAGGGGGCATTTAAAATATTATAACAACAGGAAAAATAGAAGGAAGAAGATCAAGAGGAAGACCAAGAGAAATGATACTGGAAAGTCTGACGGGATGGTGTGAGAGGAGATCACCAACTGAGCTGATGGCCTGCATGAAAGATCGGATACTCTGGAGAAGCATAATAGCCAACGCCAGTCGGCACGGCACATGATGATGATGATGAGTAGTTTCTAAATTCTAGTTTCCTCCTGAAAGAGTCACATGAGTGTTTATTACTGCTGAAAACTCCTTGACATTTTGTTTTCATATTTTGCCTCTTCATAGGCATAATTCTGGGGATTTTGATGAACACTCCATCACAAACACCACCTACCTTCCCCTTCCGCTCCAAACATTTTCCTTGGCTTTTTGTATTGCATTGTCCACATGGTTATGCAGAGGACAATGAGCGATCAGATGTGATCCCTAGATACCTCATGAAATGTGTTCTCTTAATATCTTGGCCTTGACACTTCACAATCAGAACTTCAGATCCTACAACTTTGTTTTTTTTAAGATGCTGCAAGTATAAGAAATCAGTGATCCCAGTTATTAACCCTCTTGTTATCCTTTGTCAGAGATATTGTTATATATGTTAGAAGATCTGTATTTACAATGTATTTTTGTTTATGTATATGTATGTGTGCGTGAGAGCTATTTTATTAGGTTAATTGCTTCTTCTCTTTTACTTTAAATGTAATAGTTAAATCTTACTCTTTTGATATGTATTTTCCTAATTTAATTTGTATATTTGTATTAAATCGAGTGTGTAGGAAGAATGAAAGATGGAGTGATGAAGGGCAGAATGTAAGACGGGCATGCGTGCCCAATTCTTTACCCTTGAAAAATAAAGCTTATTCATTCATTCATTCATTCATTCCCCCATGACCCCACAATGCATACATACACTCTCTATCCCCTCCCTCCCCCTCCAATCCTTCCTCCCACTATACTTGAGCACAGGACTGATGTGGTAATCTACATTTGAACACAGGATTGATATGATAAATCTAGATTTGAACACAGGATTGATGTGATGATTTAGTACTTGAGCACAGAGTAGATGTGAAGACTCTGTACTTGAGTACAGGATTGATGTGGTGGTTCTGTACTTGCACAGGATTGATGTGGTGACTCTATACTTGAGCATAGGATTGATGTAGTAAATCTACATTTGAACACAGGATTGATGTGATAATTTTGTACTTGGAGTACAGAGTAGATGTGAAGAATCCGTACTTGAACACATGATTGATGTGGTAAATCTACATTTGAACACAGGATTGATGTGGTGACTCTGTACTTGAGCACAGGGCAGATGTGAAGACTATACTTAGTGCAAGATGGATGTAACTGCATTTTCTAAAATAATATGAATAATAATTTTATGCTATACTTGTTCTGTATTATATTTTCACAGAAGCTTAAGTCCGATAGCTGTCAGGTCAGGAACTTTGAAGCGGAAATGTAAGTAGTTTCGTGTTTAATGCATAAGATCGCTATTGCTTAAATGATCTGCGTGTATGATTATTTGAAATGTTACGGTACTTATTGCTTTACATAAGCTATGTATGTGTATTGGTTTACAAAGGTTGTGCATATGTTGGTTTGCATAGGCTGTGTGCATATTGTTTTACAGATGCTGTGTATATGTATATTGCTTTACAGAAGCTATGTATATATATTGCTTTACAGAAGCTATGTATATGTATTGCTTTACAGAAGCTGTGTATATGTATATTGTTTTACAGATGCTGTGTATATGTATATTGTTTTACAGAAGCTGTATATATGTATATTGTTTTACAGAAGCTGTGTATATGTATTGGTTTACAGATGCTATGTATATGTATTGCTTTACAGACGCTGTGTATATGTATATTGTTTTACAGACGCTGTGTATATGTATATTGTTTTACAGACGCTGTGTATATGTATATTGTTTTACAAAGTTCAGAATTCAGACTCGGCTTCACTGCATTTGGGACAACCCCATATATGCTCCACCCCATGCCGCAGCATCCATCCAATAGTATGTTTGCTAATAGTTCCTGTCAAATGTTGGTTGTTTACGATGCCTTTTCTGCTGCACAGTTCAGATTTCTTGCCATCACCTTTAATTTGTCCTAGCTCCAGCAGTCACAGCTACATTGTTCTTCCATTCCTGCTCTTCATTCTCTTGCAAGCTGTCCAGTACAGTCTTAGCAATGTCCCCCTTGTCTATTGTCAGACTGCTATTTATTTTTGCCTGTCCATCTGCCACATCATTGCCATGTACTCCCGTATGGTCTGGATAGGCGTGTCACAACTGACTGGCTTAACAGATGAACTCATTCTTTTCAAAGCAAATTCTTCTTAGTCTTACGAAGCATACTCTGTGAATCCGTCACGACGACACCATTAACCACATCATGAACCACTAACCATTCCATTGCCACTGACACAGCCTTAATTTCCAACCGCATGCTTGAAGTGGTGATTTCAAAGGCTCCTGAATCCTGTGGCACTGCTCTTCCATTTTGGTAGCCGACAAGACCCCAACTACTTCCGCTGTTCTGAGCTATCTGTATATATTACCGTGTAAGAAGACCCACAGTGATGCTAGATGGGATTTTGAACCCAAAGTTCAACTGCTCCTTGTGCCCAGTCTCTACATTCTCAGCCCTTCTGTATAATAACCTTTGTTAGCTGAGGTCGGTCCTGTACCCGTAACCAGTCATCACCTTTAGGCAGCTCAGCTAGATTGCAAATTGACTTTATTGTATCCTCCATCTCAGGCATCCAAAATCTACCTTGTTTGATGTGTTTTCTCTTTATCAACCCCAGCTCCTTATGGAGAGGATGATCCTTCATGCCACCAACCCTGATGTATGCCTTTGTCTGGCCATACTTGTGTTTAGACCTCACACTCAGCATATCAAGCAGAAAGACTATGGCCGCCACTGGAGTATCCCTGGTGCAATCCAAGACCACTCTCATTGCCTCGTTCTGTACAAGCTCTAGTTTATTCAGCTGTGCATTGAACAAAGTGAGCAGGCCAAGACCGTACTCCAATGATGACAGTACCAGCTCATGCATCAACAAGAAGAGAGTGCACTGTGAAAAGCCCACCGTGGCCAGTAACCTAGCCGCTCCAGACATTTTCCTGGCTTTTTGTATTGCATTGTCCACATGGTTATGCAAAGGACAATGAGCGATCAAATGTGATCCCTAGATACCTCATGAAATGTGTTCTCTTAATATCTTGGCCTTGACACTTCACAATCGAAACTTCAGATCCTACAATTTTGTTATTTAATGAGCACCACAGGATGCTAGCTTTTTCTAGGTTTATCATCGCATTGTTATCTACATACCAGCTTGTTATTTGGTCCACCCTGCTCTGCATTCTTGCGGCTAATTCCTCTCTACACCTCCCATGCTCATATGTTAATATATCATCAGCATAGGTCAGTGTTCTCCCCACACCATTTTCAAATAACAGGGCAGTGTCAGTAGAATATACATTGAATAACACAGGAAACAAGGGAGACCCCTGAGGTAGCCCTGTAGCAGTGGTTCTGGGCTCTGAGATCCATGTTCTGTATCTTAAGGCAGCCGATCGCCACAACATCATTGAAGCTATCCATTGAACCAATATTGTATCTGCCCCAAACTCCATCAGAAGTGTCAACAGCATTGCGTTTTACATTGTTTTATAGAGAATGTGCATGTGAATTGTTTTACAGAAGCTGTGCATGTGAATTGTTTTACAGAAGCTGTGTATGTGTAGTTTTTCAGAGGCTATGTATGTGTATTGTTAGACAGAGGCTGTGTATGTGTGTTGCTTTACAGATTCCACACGTGTTTCATTACCGTGTTTATTGCTTTGTGCATCATATATGAATATGTCATAAAATTATTCATTATTTTATATTGCTGTTTGCTACAATATTTATTATCTCATGCAAGTTATTTCTATTTTAAAATGTAATAAGTATTATATATTTATTATATTTAATAGTTGCATAGCATTTTTATATACATAAATAAAATACTGTATTTGCCGTTGCATTATTTTCATGTGCAACACAAATATTGATAGCTATTGGTGTAAATAATGATGAGACAATACATAAATATCACATATCATATAATAGACACATAATGTCCAGGTGTGATTAGATAACAGCAGAACTTATTAAAGCAGGAGGAAAGGAATGTGCAATGATCTGTCATGAACTATGTAAAAAGATATGGAATTCAGGTATTTGGCCAAAAGAATGGAAAAGAACTGTATTCATACTACTGCCAAAAAAAAGGATAACTTGAAATTATGCACAAACTACAGAACTGTTGCCTTGATTAGTCATGCTAGTAAAATTCTGTTAAAAATCATAATGGGTAGACTTCGTAAGAAAATATAAGAAGTCAATATGATCCAAGCTGGTTTCAGGCAAGGAAGAGGATCAAGAGATCATATATTCGATACAAGGTTAATAATAGAGAAATGTAGAGAGTTTAATGTGAATCTATATTTATCATTTATAGACTACTCAAAGGCATTTGATTGTGTACAACATCAGAAACTTTGGGAAAAATGGGATTTCCAACACATTTGATACAATTAACATCACTGCTGTATCTAGACCAACAAACAGCAGTAAGAGTAAATGGTGAAACAACTTGGTTTGACATAAAACAAGGGATCTGTCAGGGGTGCATATTGTCGCCTTACTTATTTAACTTGTATACTGAAAATATAATGAGGAATGTTAGAGAAGATGTAGACAAAGAATATTACGATGCCATAACAATCGAAGGTTATGAAATACCAGAGATTAGATATGCTGATGACACAATATTACTGTCCACAACACATCTTTCCCATCGCAACATATGCCTGTGAGACCTGGACACTTAACAAAACAGCTGAGAAACACGTAAATGCTACAGAAGAGTTCTCCACATATCGTGGGCACAAAAAAGAACAAATATATCTATACTACAAGAGCTTAATATTGAAGAAGGCTGGCTAGTAAAGAGGATTAAAGAGAGAAAACTTAAATATTTTGGACACATTAAACGTCATGATAATTTAGAGACCGTATTGGAAGGATACATAATGGGAAAAAGAAAAAGAGGAAGACCGAAACGAAGATGGCTGCAAGACATCGTTGATGATCTGGAAATGGATGCAGCAGCAGCAGGCCATCTTGCTCACAACCGAGAGGCCTACAGGAGTGCTGTTTGGGAGGCAAAGTTCCGCAAGGGACATGCAAATGAATGAATGAATGAATGAACACAAAAAGAAATGAAAAAAACTAATTATGTCAGTCCTTAAAAGCAGCGAAGAGCAAAACCTCTATCTTAAATGTGAAGAAAACTAAATTAATGACAACTGACAATACAAATAAGGCAGATGAAATATGTATCAATGAGGAAGAAATTGGAAGAGGTGAAGAGTTTTGAATATCAGGGATACTAACTAATAATGGAGATACAATGAGGGATATTAAAAAGAGGACATCTATTGCTCTTCAGAAAATAAAACAACCAAAGAAGCTGTGGAGAGGAACAAACAGAACTACAAAAATAAGATTTTTAAGGGCATGCATCTTTCTCATCGCAACATATGTGAACAGTGTGGGATTTTAATTGTTTAAGCCTGGAACATTGAGAGATGTGCTGTTAAATAAGGGAAAGACTGAATGGACATTTGATAGGTACGAGTGTTTATGTTTATCATTGTCAGCTATGGAGTTTTGCTGTGATGTTTGGAAGTTTGAATGTCATCCTGTCTTGTCCTAAAACTTGTTTCTAAGATGTATAGATTGTAGCTTAACTACCAGTTCAGTGGCCTGATGTATCAGATGGCTAACTGAAGATGTGTGTTTTGACATGTCATGTGATGTACCTTTCATTCACCAGGCTTCCATGATCATCTGGTTCGCTGTTAAACTTCTTGCATACCCTGTATATCATCATCACTGATTTTGGTTATTATTTGCAGTAACTTGCTTTGTCTTGGCAAAGTGTGAAAGATACAAGTATCTACATAACATACATAACCATATTGTTATGTATTGGTTACATACAGTGTAGAAATGAAAGTCCTACTGTAAGCAAAATATGATCAGAATAAAAACTGCTCCCAACATGGAGGTGAAAGTCCTGAGTGAGCAGGTTGTAATTAGAATAAAGCTCACACTCAGTGCATGACACTGAGGTAAACATCCTCATGTAATTGGAATGTAATCATGATTTTTTTACTTCTAAGTAGGTGAAAATGATGGAGAGAGATATGACTACATCAGCCCACCAAAGAAGTTCAATACAGGGCCCATTACGCCTGACCGAATAATCACCTGTTCACATCCACTGGCCAGCAGGTGAGTGTTGGAGTGTTCACTGCCATAATGGTTTTATCAACCCTTTTGATCAGTGCTGAAAAAGTTGTTTTGTGCTTTTTTTTTTGGTGAAAACAGGAGGTTAAAGGGCTGGTAAATGGTGGTAGTTTGATGTTTAATTCTTGTCTTGCTCTGTTTTTTGTTTTTTTTAAGTGCTGGTGGTTTGACAAGACTGTCATTTTTAATATTTTCTTCTTTTTTAGCTTTCCAAGCCATTAAGGCTCACTGCTGCAGATAAAGTTCATCTCCATTCCTCTCTATTCCTAGTCTTCTCTCTCCAGTTGGTGACACCAGTTTCTTTTATATCCTCTTCTATGTTGTCTTTCAATCTCTGTCTTGCTCTACCCGTTGGTCTTGTTTCCATCATCTTTTGTACATATATAATCTTTGTATTTTCTTTCACTACCAAATGAAAATCCCAAGACCACAAAAACAAAAAATTATAATAAACACATTTGCCATGCTGTTTGTTTTGTTTTTTTTTCCCTGGGAAATAATAAATAATTTTCTTCAAAGCTATTTAAACAGCTAACAGTAGGAATAGATGTAGTGATTTCAACTGAGTAGATGTTTTTTTTATTTCATTGTCGTTGAAGTTATTTTCTCATTGAGCATTGCCTTAATTCTTTCCGTGCGTATGGTCGAAATTTCGACACTTCCGGTGGTCCCAAGCGTGCGTATGGTCGAAAATTCGACATTGTTTGTTTCATTAAAACAAGCGGTGTAACATTTAGATTGTACATATTTCTTCTGCGATTCCGGTGACACTTTCAAAATGGAGAATGCGTGCCTAGTTACGAGCGATGCCGAGCGAGAACAAGGACGCGAAGCATGGAAATTTTTCAATTTTTGACGATGTAGATAGGGGTATAGACATAGCCTATGGCCACCCAGCTGCTCTTGAATGTTTTCTAAGTAGATTTAGATATATTTAGACAACTGGATAAGTAGTTAGGAGGTTATTTCAGACATTCATTCAGCGGAAATGCAATACGGAGTCACAATACGAGATCGACAAGTAGATCTACACATCTTAGATGGTAAGTAGGGGTAAGTAGCGCGAATCTAGACCTAGCCGATGGTGAGCTGGCCACAATCAGTGTCTAAAAACATCACATTACATCTTTTTTCCAAAAAAACTCTGCATTTATGAAATTTTCATTCATTTAGCTATACTTTGACACATATTACGTATACGGAAGTACATGGAAATACTGTTTTCCATTCCATTTTACAACTATACCCCCTTACAGTCAAGACCCGCGTTTTTACTCCCGCACACAATGATACGTCCGTGTTTTTCCTCCCGCATGGGAAGAGTTAAGGCAGATATTAAACTCTTCATTTTTTGTGAGCACACACCCACAGCTCCTTTTGTGTCTCAAAGTCTGTATTGTCTTGTTTTTGTAAATCTCATATTTGTCTCAGGTCCACATTATCTTTTTTTTTTGTTTTTTTTTTTTTTAGATAAATTTCATTTTTGTCTCATTGTCTTGTCTTTATAAATATCTGTTTTTTTCATGGCAGCATTGTCTTGTTTTATAAATCCTTTTTCTCAGGACCAGCATTGTCTTATTTTATAAATCTCATTTTTCTCAGGATCAGCATTGTCTTGTTTTATAAATCTCTTTTGTTGAGATAGGCTGTTGTAATTCACATCTGTGTCTTACTTTGTTCTGTATGACCCTCAATCCTTAATACAAAGGAGAATCTAAAAGTAACTGAGGAAATGGACATAATGGTTATATCACTTCTCCACATAGTTCCCTCTTCAGGTCAGTGTACTTCTTGTTTTGATCCACCAGCTTCTTCATTGTTTGGGAGAAGAAGCTTTTTGGCTGCTCCTGAATACAAGGTCTGTAGCACCTCATTAACCTCATCATCAGAGATGAACCTATGATTGCGTTTAGCCTCATTAAGATGTGATAATTGCATGGAGCCAAATCAAAGCTGTAAGGGGGTGGAAGACATTTGAAACTGCAGCTGTTTCGTTGCAGTTACTGCATACTAACATGCATTGTCACGGTGCAGGGGAAAATTTTTTTTGTGTGTTTTTAATACAGCATTCCTCTTCTTTTGCTGCGAAGTGCCAATTTCACTTCCTCTTTTATTTGTGGCAAATTTCAGCAGATTTCACTCCCGCTGCTCAGAAAAATCCCACTATGACAGATTTTTCAACAGTTGTCAAGCTCCATATCAGAGCATCCATGTTTTATTTCACCTTTTGCATCAGCTAGACTAAGGGCAGAGCACTTATGAACATGTACTGCATTAACTCCATTCTGTTGTGGTTACCACGTAATTTTCAAATACAATAAGCTTTTGCTTTTTTATTTTCACTTGTATGTCCAGCAGAGTCTAGAGGGGAGCAGGCAGTGTTTTATATGCTATGCTGCACTTCTCTTCCTAGTCTGACTGTCATTAGTTTACTCTGGCCGAGATTAATTTTTCCTTTTCTATCATCAGCAGAGGCCAGTCTCCACACAGTTCTAACAACAATCATGGAGTGGACATGGTTCCATCCCAGATGGCCAGCAAACGGGCATTCTTGTTCCGGCCAGTGCACGATGCTGTAGGGTCACACCCATGCACCAGCAGCATGTCCTCATCCAGCATGTCGCTGGATCATCTGCAGCAGCATGGGCAGCAACATTTGGAGGAGAGTTCGCTGAGTCGTGGCATGACTCTCCATCACTCCCAGCCTGACCACGCGGATATGGGTAGTGATAGTGGCAACCACACCAGTTCAGATATTTACATGAGTGATTCAGAAATGCGGGACCATTCTGATGTTGTGGACAAACCTTCTGGGGGCTTCAGTTTCAAGCCCATCAGTCCAGATCATGGCTAGATTATTCTTGTGTTGTCGGTGATTTTTTTTTTTTTTTCGACTGACCTTAAGAAAGATAAAATGATATTTAATGATGAGACTTAGTGATTTTTTCGCTAGGCATAAAGATAATAAATAATATCAGCGCCCATGGTTCCTTAAGAACTTTTTATTTTTTAAATCCTTCCTGCTTGTGTTAACCTTACCAGTCCTTTTTCTTGCCATGAAAGTGTTTTGACATCAGCAAAATTCTGATGATTTGCTGCAGTAGATCTTTGTGTAGCGAGTTTAGTGTTGGATGTAGTGTGGCTTACCATTGTCTTGATATTTTTCATCTGCCAGCGTCTCTGTTTAGGGCCTTTTCCCTTTTGAACATTGTTTTTAAGTATTTTAGAGTACCCATTTATGTTGAAATGAGTTTTAATGAGGGTTTTTTTTCCTTTTGTTTCACCACTTCAGTTATGATTTATGTTTTTTTTTTTAGTAATTTAGATATTTTGCTTAGTTCAAGTTGATGTTGACTATGTCAGGTAATGATTGAAGATCATCATCATCATCATTATACTCCAGGGAAGTCCTCAGGTGCACTGAATTTCTTATTAAAATTGAACCGTGATATACATCAGCAAGGGGTGGGTGCCCAAATGCACCTCTCTTCTACTTCTTCTTCATTTGCTTCTACCACCAAGATCACCTCATGATCCTACTGAATTTACTCCTGTGGTTCTCACGATAGTCACATTCAGGATGGAGGCTCAGAGCATTGTGGGGCTTGGGCCTATATTCTCAGTGGGTCACAGAAGCGGCATTACATGACAATGTGGTTTTTGTTGCACCAGTTTAGTCTAGAGTTGGACTTTCTCACTGGAAAACCTCAACGTGATTTGGATATAATATATCCCCATTGGGTGAGAGGTGGTTGCCTGTCTAGACTGCACTGGTCCGGTGTCTCTGACGTCAGCATTTTGTGGTCGTGGCTGCTACCCTTCCTGGTGGTGACCAGGACGGAGCTTTTGTTGAAGAGTACGAATCCTCCCCCCTAGTGAGTTTCACCCCTGAGTTAAGCCGGTTTAGGCATATTGCCCCAGTATGAGTGTATATAGGATGTGGCTTGGCCTATAGAGCAGAGGTGCCGTGGTATGAATAGCCCTCACCGCGAGCCTACTGGCCATACCGATTAAACTTCACTTAATCCTTTCCATCACCTTTTTCACAGCGGTGCCATGATGCAACCCTAATCACATTTTTCTTCATTGGCCAGAAGGAATGTCACCCCACATGCGACAGCCGAAGAATCTCGCCAGCTGTCTTAGTTTAACCCATGGGTTACGCTGGTTTAGGCATTTGAACCAGTATGGATGTATATAGGACATGGCCGGCCTCTAGAGCAAAGGTGCTACGATATGAGTAGCCCTGACTGTGAGACTACTGGCTACTTCAGTTAATCCTTTCCATCACCATTTCCACGATGGTGCCGCATGGCAACCCTAATCGCATTTTATCAACGCAAGGTTGAGATAACATTACTTCTCAATACGGCACCAACCAAAGAGCTTTGCGGAGCTGGAAGTAAGCCATTTACATGTGCTTTTACCCACCCTCATTATGTCTCTGAGTGGATATAGCGACTGACAGTGGATAGCCTGTTTGGTGTATGTTTGGCAGAACTTTGGTTGGGGGCCCTGCCAGGGGGTGGGGTGGGCACTTATTAGGATTCACAGATGGGGTGAGCCAGAACCCACTTTGTGTATAGGAAAGCTCAGTTGGCAAGGGTGGTAGGCCACCCCTTGGGCTCCATTTTTTTGTTTGTGTGTACACCCCCTACCCCCACCCCCTTTTGCAAAAAAGAAAACAAAAGGTGCATCTGCTACCACACCCATCCACCTGCTACATCAACAGTTTACGTGCCTTTTGTGTTATGTTGGAGTCTGGCATCACCACATTATACTTTCAGTTTTTTAATCTAAGCAGAGATGTTGTGTCACCACATTATACTTTCAGTTTTTTAATCTAAGCAGAGATGTTGTGTCATGTGTGTGTCAGAATCTTCTATCCTGGCAGCCTCCAGTGGGGGATGTAGATGATATCTGCTCAGTCCGTTACTTGTCAGGCTCAACCTGTAGATGTAAATAGCCCAACAAAAGAATCAGCTCAGTTTTATTTCTGGAAACAGTCAAGTTGTTGATCAATGTGATTTTAGAAATTGTCGAAAGCAGTGTAAACCTAAGCAACGTTTTTTTTTTTTTATATATCAAACCTGCTTGAATTGTGAGTTTATGTTGCCATCAAAGTCATTACTTTTGGCACAGACTTAATTTCCATTGAAAAGCTGCTTTTGCTCTGATGTTTTTTAAGCACGTACAGGTAGAATATATACGTAGGTGTGCTTTTTTTTTTGTTAGGGTATGACAGAGTTTGGACTAACTTAATGTGAAATTCTTGTCCAGTCTGGACTTGGACAAGAGACCCATATTTCTGGGCTGAGCTTAATATGAAGTCCTGTTTCTTCTTTCATTTACTGACAAGAGACCCATATTTCTGGGCTGAGCTTAATATGAAGTCCTGTTTCTTCTTTCATTTACTGAGAACTGCATGTGTGATGCAGACTGGTGTGCCTTGCCATGTGAAAAGATATTCTTCATTTTAGGATTTTATTTTGTGTTTGCCCAGGACTTGTGTGTTGGGTGCCTAAGTTTTCTATAGCTGGGTCCACTGGAATTGCTGGGTTCCACAATCTTTTGGGTGAGAAGGCAGGTGGACATTCAGCTAGCATTCATGTATTCAGTGAAAGTAAGTGCATCCACGTGGATGTCTTTTTAGATGTGGCTGCAGAATGTGTTTTGTTAACAGTTTTGATTTCATGTGAGTGAAGAATCCTGGCTTTCCTAATCTTTCGCCATCCAACCTTGTTGTAGACTGTTCCTTCTGCCTCCATTAAATATATTGATCAGGGCCAGCCATTCTTAGCTTGGGAACCATGGGACTTGACTAATGTTGTAAAGCTGAGTAAACTCTAATTATATCAAGCAAGACCCAAGACCTCATGAATATTTTTGTCATCAAACAACACAGCTGCCGTGTTTTACGTGGATTTTACACAATGCCCATACATTGCTTTTGCAGCATTTTAAAATTACAAACTCGCAGTTACAGAACAAAATCTTGTGACCAGTTATTTTATTTTTCAGAGAAACTTTTCTGCGGCCAGCAATATGATATAGATGACAAGTTGTGGTGATAAAGTGACTGCATATATTAACTTTCAAGTGACAAATGGTGGTGACATAATTATTGAATACGTTAAATAGAGTGATAAGCTACAGTAACATAGCAGCTAGATACGTGTGACAGTTGATAAAGCAGGTAGATATGTGTAACAGTTGATAGTAACGTGTTGGCTAGTTATACCAACATTAAATAGTGGCACGCTGTGGTATAATGTGAATAGATAAATTAATGCTGAGTGACAAATGGTGGTAACACAGTAGCAAGATATGCTAATGTAGAGCGACAAATTAGGGTAAAGCAGATGTTAAGCAAGTCAAAAAATGAGGGTGACAGTTATGATAATATAGTAGCTAGTTATGTTAACAGTGAGAGCAGCACATTGTGATAGCATAATGACTATATATGAAGACCTTGATAGCAAAAATTACATCTTAGTTATTGGGTCTGAATTCTAAGTAACAAGGCACAGTAACTTAGTGGTAAATTGCATATGTTAACAATTGACTAGGTCACCAAGTATATATATATCTGTACGTTTTTTATTAAGAATGATATGCAAGGCTGGACATTGTGACACATTGAAAAGATTAAACAATAGTGACTAGAAGTGATAAGTATAGTGATTTAGATGTGATAACTGAATGAGCGATAGCTCATTTCAGCAGAGACACCGGACTCCGGGACACATCCTGCAAACCTGCACTCTCCTGAAAGATTTGATAGTCCAAGCTTAGCCCCAGGGAGAAAAAAAAAAGTTTGGATGGAAAACTGTGGGGGGCAAGCATGAAGTGCTCTTGCTGCTTATGAGATTCATTGAGGCATCCCATCTCTTTGTCAGTATGGCAGAAAATATGAAACTACTGAATACAGAAGAAGAAACATACAAAGAGATAGAGGCATATTTTATAATTTATTTCCTCATAGTATGCATATGACATGCTCTTGGAGATCTATCTCATATTATTTCATATGTTCAGAACTTGTTTGTGCACTTTTTTTTTTATAACAGCCCACAGAATTATTTTTGTTAGTTACCACCTGCAGCTCCTTGCCTGATGTTTCAGAATGCACGTCGTCTTGGCATCTGTACACTTTAATGTGTCTAAGCACTAAGTTGATGCTGAAGTGTATGTTATATGTGAAGCATGTAAATAAGTATGTTAATATACCAGAATTGCTTTTTTTCTACTTTTTTAATCATTTGGACAACTAAGCCAGGAGTTTGGTTCCTTCCTTCCTTCTTTCTTCTTCTTTTTCAGATTTTGGGTTCAAATACTCAGAGGGCAGAGAAATAAAAGATTCTTTAGTTCATCATAGGGGTGATTATTTTTTAATGCATCAGCATATCCCATTGTCAGGAGAGCATTTATTCAACTTAACAAAATATGGTCATCTAAGAACATCAAAACAAGAACCAAACTTAGAGTTTTCAATACAGACGTAAAGACTGCCTGCTATATGGTTCAGAGACATGGGTTATGACCAAGACAGTACAGCAGAGGATACAAACATTCATGAATTACTGCTTGAGGAGGATTTTAAACATTAAATGATAGGACAAGATCAGGAATGAGGAGGTCTGGGAAAGGGCAGGACAAGAACCTGTGAACCTACAAATCATGTCTAGGAAGTGGAGGTCACACTTTGAGGAAAACCGACACCAACATAGCAAGACAGGCACTGACGTGCAGTCCTCAAGGAAATAGAAAACGAGGAAGACCTACACTTACTTGGAGAAGAGAAATTATGACAGTGCTCAGAGACAAGGGATACACATGGAAGGAAGCAGAGAATAATTCCAAGAACAGGGACGAGTGGAGAGCCTTTATCCGTGGCCTATGCTTTCAAGGAAGTGAAAGACGATGATGATGATATCCCATTGTAACATAACAGTCTAGATTTGTAGGACATGTTTTGTGAAGAGGCAAACAGGAACACATAATGACGGGATAAGAGGGGACAGAGGAAGACAAAGAAACAAGATATTTGACAGACTGAAAGAATGGCTTGGAGCACGGTCCAAACATGTCTTACAGAAAGAACAAAGAATAGATGGTTGTGGAAATCAGTGATGACCAACTCTTGACTGACGTGGGAGGGGGGTGGAAATTACATAAAAATAGATGGTCATCAAACTGTATGCTTCATCTATTCATTATAACAGATATGTTATTTGTTGTTTTTCATAACTGTTCTAAACCAGTTTGAACTTTTATGCAGGAATCCTGACTTGAAATTTTTTTGTATGAACAATCATAAATCTCAGCTCTCTGTTAAAGACTAATTTTTGCAGAGTAACTTCTGTACAGTATATGATGTGGCAAATAATACATTTTCCAGACCTTTTATTTTTTTATTTTTGGCCTAGCTCATTACCATTGGTCATTGATTACTCACGCAGTTAAGGAGAATAGCATTAAAAAGCAGTGTGGCGTTAGTAAGGGCCGAAAGACAAACTTGCCGCAGTAATAGGTAGCATTTTGTTACTTGTAATCTACAGAATAAAAGTCGATGAATTATTACATTTAATTTGGGGAAAATTAGTTACGGGTAGATCCAGCAAGTCCATGAAGTCATCATTCAGCTTGTTCGAAGTGTGTGAAAATTGATGAAAAATAAAGAAGAGCTTATGAAGATGTTTCTTATATCACATATGCAATGGGAATTGTGGGTCATTTAGTCAGGTCTTGATGTTACCATTAGCTCAGTTACACAGGCACCACCTAGGGCACAGATTTCAGTGGGCACAGTACTTACCTTTAAGGGACACAGTTTTATACAGATTAGTTAACCATGCCTTGGGCAGAAGATGGTCAAGCACTGGCTCTCCTTACAGATGACCAGCAGCAGGAGAATAAAATCAGTACATTCAAAACTGATATCAAAGGAAGGCAGTTACAGGATAAGAGAAGTCATATAGGAAATCTTCGGAGCTAGTGTAAAAGTATTCTGAGGATGACAACTTTGTCCTAAATGGAATGAAAATCCCTAACAGGATGGGTGCAGAAGAAAATATAGTATTTTTTTAAAATCTGGATCTTAATTTCAGACGCTGCACTTTGAATTGGCGGCTACTTGTGTCTCTAGACTCTTCACATTTTCTCTATGAGGGGCGTGAAAGACTTGCGTAATTATGCAGTTTATCAGCATAATGCAGATGCAGTTTAACGGTCGAAGTACAGTGACATAGATTTTCATTGGTTGTGTAGCAGTGGCACTGTCATCATCATATTTCCCAAGAAAAGTCATGAATATACAATTAAAACTCAAGCCAAGGATATAGAACATAATTCAGAAACAAATAGAACCCAAGTCAGGGACATAGAACATGAGTCAAAGACAATTAGAACTCAAGACAGGGACATAGAACATGAGTCAAAGACAATTAGAACTCAAGCCAGGGACACAGAACACAATTTGAACTCGGGCCAAGGGCATATAATATAAATCAAAGACAATTGGGACTCGAGTCAGGGACATGAAGAACCAAAGTAATGGGCCCATAGAACTCAAGTCATGGACAAGAAGAGTTTCAGTTAAAATTTTTTTCAAAGAAAGATGTTGATAATGTGTGCTTTGACAGAGGAGCCTTATTCTGTAGGGCATTACAGATGGTACCAGATTGTCTTCAGTTTACTGCCGGCAGAAGCTTTAGACTTGCTTCATGAAATTTGAGGACATTGTGAGATCAAACGGGGATTAGAAAACAGAAAAAAAAACCACGCATGTTGGAAGTATTTGAAATAAAATGCATCTGTGCAGACTTTTTCTTCTTCTTCATTCGCATTCTGTGCAGACAATACTGTGTGCAATGTAAATATGGTAGCCAAAAAAAAAAAAAAAGTTATATGTATAAAGTGAACCAGTTACATGGATTTGTGTACTGTGAATTTGATATTATTGTGTGGATCACTTAATCAAAGTGAACTTGATACAGTTCTTTAAATATGATTGTTTGTGTAATTCAGTGTATTATAATAGTATAATTACACATACTTCCAGTGTAATCTGAAAAGAAATATAATTACATGCATTATTTAATGTGATGTAAACACGTGATATAACTATGGGTTTTTATCTCATTACATTGGTCGTGTGGGACTTGCTTAAGGTTCGCTAGATGCGAGTATATGGTTTATTAGTATAGTGGCATTATTACATTGATTCATTTATTCGAACATGGTAAAAGGGCATTTTGAGGTTGACATGGATTTTTGGGGGGCAGGGGCGACATACATTTCAAAAACTGGCACTCTTATTTTTTAGATATTTATTTTTCTCAACATTGAAATAAAATACACACATACTTCACAAGAGTAGCGGGTTTTTGCCTGGACTTTTTTTTTTTTATTTTTAAGATTTGAAACATTAAGGGCAGAAATTTGAGAGGTGCCCGAGTACCAGATTTTGAGATTGAGGCTCGTTTTTTTTTCACGCATTTCGAAGATGTACAAAAAAAGTAAGATAAACCTTGAGCTGTTCTCAGACATATTCTGTGTTTGTTTGAGAGATAAGGAACTCATGCCTTATATATAGTGTGCAGCATTTATGTGTACTTTTTTTTTGTTACTTTGGTAGTTGAGTATGTAGAGGTGTAATTCAGTCTGATCTAGTCGGTGAAATGTGAGGAGTTGGCCATGGTGGTAGAGACTTGAATCATCGTTTGGAAGATAAAGCAGATCATTGAAACTTTATCTTCCAAGGACTGGAAGCTGTTCTTTGTTCTGCTTGCAAAGCTGTTGAAGAACAGGTATTTCCATAGAATTTGAAGTGGTTGCCTTGGGAACCTGAAATGTAGTTCTACCATGCTATAGAAGCACTTTGGGTGCCCATATTTTTCTTGATCAGACACTGCAGTAGAGGGTGATATGATCAGCCTGCCTGCCTTACCTTCCCTATCTGCAGAGGGAAATAGACATTCTTTTTTTTCTAAGGTGAGCAACTGGGCCACCTTTGGCTGGACTTGAACCATGGACCTCTGTGTGAGAGATCTGCACTATCCACAACACCATTGAAGCAGCCTGTAAACCTGGAGTAGACCTAAAAAGAAAAGGAAAGCTCCTCGACAGACTCCATCATTTTGTGGACCATGATAAAACCCTGTCCCACTAGCTGGACTGAGTCTGTAGCTAGAGCAATCTCCAGCTGTTGTGTTGTTGTGAATGATAAAACCCTGTCCCACTAGCTGGCTCTGTACATTTCCAGCTGTTGTGAATGATAAAGGATTGAGTGACCTTGAGGTTCATAATTCAGACTCCAGCATCATTGCATTCAGGACAGCCCTATATATACTTTGCCACATTTTGCAGCATCCGCCCAAGAGTTTGCTAATAGTTTCAGTGAAGGGTGGTTGTTTATGATTTGCCCCAGCTTCAGTGGTCTCCTTACAACAGTATTGTCCCTCCATTTTCCCACAGTCTGTCCAGTACACCTACTTTTAACCAAGTATTGTGATAGTGAAGATGGAAGACCATGAGAGTATTCTGATCATTTTCCTGTTTGATGAGATGTTGCCTTCACGGTGAACTGCAGTGTCAGCCCTCTGAGTTGTCTCCATCACAATGATCCTTACCTCATTCACCAGGCTTCCAAAGCTGCCAGCAGGGAGCAGTGCTAGACCATGAGGCTCACTTTCTCCATCCCAGGCATGGATACTTTTTACGAGAGTAAGGTAGGAATATTGCTGCGGTTCCTTACAGGTTTTTTTTATGGTTAGGGCATCAGTTTTCTTGTTATCTTTTATATTCAAGATCATCCAGGTGCATTCAACTGTTACTTCTGTAGCCATAATTATGTGTGGATATGTACATATGTCTGGTATTATTTTTTTATATACATATAAATAAGTACTGCACAGTGTTCCAATCACAAAACTGTTTACGAACATTGCAAGCATTCTTATATCTTAAGTATATAGAGAAATTTGTAAATAGGTTTTCGTACCAGTAATATGAAAATAGGACCATGTATATTCATCATTGTTATTTTAATAGCATTGGTGTTTCAGTAACTCAGAGCTTCGAAAGGTGTTTATATCCATGTCACGTGAATACACGGAACTCTATAGGTGTTTACAGATGTGTACATTGATAACATATGTTTACGGTTATGTACATACACATTATGGGCAGTGTGGGCTTTTAAAAAACTAGTCATGTGTTATCTCAGACTAGCAACATTTCAATTTCATGTTATGTTCAGTAGGACTGGTTGGTAGGGAGGTTTGATAACAAAGTTATATTTCTGTGTATTTGTCTGTTATACACTGTTTTTTTTTCTCTCACTACACTGACAAATTTGTTTCATGTATATTGCTTATGTACATGCTTGATGACATCAGCTGCCATAATCTACGTAGTGGCACATCAAAACCTGTATTTGTGTGTGGATTTTTCTTTGTTTGTTTTTGTGTGTACATTTTATGTCTTCTAAGTAGGTTTCTCACCAGTGATATATGGCTTCAAGTACTTCATATGTGAACAGTTAGGTAGGTGCAAAATATCACACACTGTATGTTCACGGCATAAGTTAAAGAAGATAAAAATACGCTGGCGTTCCTCAGACAAGCTTTTTCTTGGCTTTGGGAGATTATGCTGATAATCATTTTAACCCTCTTTGAATGTACACAGAGAGGGCGACTCCCTGTAAACTAGCTTCATTCCCAGGATTTGAGTATGTCAAAGGAACACTGAGGATCGTGTCATAGGTTTGGCAAACATACTAAAGCAGTCCCGAGAAAACATTGGGCCACTAATACAGCTTTACGTGCCACCTCTGGTGCAAACCATGAGATGTACACTGATGGTTGGCTTGGAGATTTTGTTCCTGGACTTGAGCACTTTGATGATTCTGTCCCCCCCCCCCCTCTCCCTAAATGAAGGAGTTAAGCAAGACAAATGTTCGAAGTGAGTGCTAGAGGTAAAGACAAAGCAAGACAAAACTGAGTGCTAGAGGTAAATAAAAAAAAAGACAAAAGTGAATGCTAAAGGTAAAGACAAATATTCAAAAGTAGTTCAAGAGATACAGACAAAACTTCAAAATGTGTGATAAAGACAAATTAAACATTTCTTATAAAGTGAATGCATCCTGATGGAGACATTTTCTGCAGAGTTGAGAAACACTGGCAGGTATGTTTCTTCAGAAGTATCCATGTGGCTTTAGAGGTTTCTGTGCATTCCAGATCTCAGGAATCAAAACTGCAATGTTCCCAGTAACCACTTTAATTTTGTTTCATTGTCCAGGCTATGGCCACAGTAACATATCACACAGATAAATGTAATACTGGGGGATATTGGGTATGAGAGAGAGAAAAAAATGTATTTGCATGTGGTAAAGGCATGAAGTAATAGTACCTTCACATTTCTAGGCCAACCATTGTGAAGTCTGGAGGCCAGCATTTGTGGTTGTTGCCTTTATATTTCCAGTATGAGACTGACTTGACCCCAGTTACAAGTTTCTTCTCCTGTGTGGAATTAAACAAAGGGTTTCTTGGTTAGTGGCCGAGTGCACGTGCTACTACACCACCAGGGTGTTGTTGGGTATGAGAAATAACACTAACATAAAACCAGACCGCACACACACTTTGCAGTAACAGAACTGCACCACAGAGACGACGTAAACTTGTTTGAAAATGACACTTTAGTGATAAATATATGGAATAAACTGACACCTATGAAGCTGTATCAGTAGCAGCCATTGTTCTGCTGATTATAACAAGTGTATTTTGTATTTCTAGGCACTTACGGTTATGGACCACTAACATTCCTGGACTTCATACTCTGGCCCGTTTCTGTAATTATTGACACACTTGATCCTATCACTCCTGTTTATGTGTATTTTTTTATAGTCTGCATTCCCACTTCAGTTTGTGTATATTGTTGAAGTATTCATTGCTGCATTCATTCCCACCCCATTTTGTGTATATTGCATAGTCTTCATTCCCACTCCAGTTTATGTGTATTGTTGATAGTCTTCATTCCCACTCCAGTTTATGTGCTGTATATTGTTGATAGTCTTCATTCCCACTCCAGTTTATGTGCTGTATATTGTTATTAGTCTTCATTCCCACTCCAGTTTATGTGCTGTGTATTGTTGATAGTCTTCATTCCCACTCCAGTTTATGTACTGTGTATTGTTGATAGTCTTCATTCCCACCCCAGTTTATGTACATTGTAGATAGTCTTCATTCCCACTCCAGTTTATGTACTGCATATCGTTGAGTCTTCGTTACTGGAGACGTAGTTAGAAGGTTATTTCAGCGAGAATGTAACATAAAATCACAATATAACATCGACAGGTAGATCTAGGCATCTCAGATGGTGAGTAGTGTACATCTATACCTATCTGATGGTAAGTAGGACACAGTTATTGTCTTAAAACATCACATTACTTCTTTTTTTCCTAAAAAGACTCATTTATGAAATCTTCATAATTTAGTTATA
Organism: Achatina immaculata; assembly: GCA_009760885.1. Lineage (NCBI taxonomy): Eukaryota > Metazoa > Mollusca > Gastropoda > Stylommatophora > Achatinidae > Lissachatina > Lissachatina immaculata. The sequence continues at coordinate 12,939,352 of CM019707.1, forward strand.
TTTTGAAACTTAATAAGCACATCTGAATGTAAATGCTACAGAAGTTCTTCAAATATCATGGACACAAAAAAGAACAAATATATCCATACTACAAGAACTTAATATTGAAGAAGTCTGGCTAGTAAAGAGGATTAAACAGAGAAAACTTGAATATTTTGGACACATTAAATGTCATAATCTAGAGAAAACCGTCTTGGAGGGGTGCATGATGAGAAAGAGAGTAAGACCAAGGCCATCTTGCTCAAAACCGAGAGGCCTACAGGAGAGTGCTGTTAGGGAGGCAAAGTTCCGCAAGGGACATGCAAATGAATGAATGAAGTACTGTGTTTCATTCAATTTTACAACTATACCTCCTATACATATCAAGCCCCGCACTTTTACTCTGGCACCCAACTGAACGTCCGTGTTTCTTCCTGTGGCAGGGAAAGAGTTATGTCATTATGAAGCAGGAAGTGCAAACTTCTGTCCTGGGGCATCTCTACTTTAGTTCAGTCAGTTACTTCTGGTCTTTGTTCTATCCTCATAACCAAGAAGGGTACACTTAAAATATTCTTCTTTCCTTTACTGTCGGGCTCATGATGTACAGTGTTCTCTTTATCTTGTTCTGCAGGCAGAAATCTGGAGTCTTGTTTTTGTAAACACTGATGTAAGTAGCCATTTATAGAGTTAGTTAACTGGAGAACACAGACATTGGGTCCTGTATCCACAACTGTCTACGAGAAGCCAAATCACAAACTACCACCCTACTGATGGTCCCAGTAATTCTGTGAATTGAGTTTATGAAAAATAGCTTCGTATTATGTAAACAATTTTATCTCTACACGTGTAAAAGAGAGCACTCGAACGTCAAAAAATTAAGCCATAGAACATTTTATTGAAATAATAATTTTTAAAAAAACATAGCATATACATGTTTTATACTCTATGCTGCCTATTAGACAGTTGTTACAATGATAAATAGAACTTTCTTTTTTGTGGAGTTAGTAACAATCCCTGCATGAAATAATATGAGAACGAAAAAAAGTCATATTTAAATATGACATTTTTAATTTGAACAAAAAGCAAGAAAATAGTGTATAAAATTCACATTAAAAATGAAAACAAGTGGGTTAGATATTTACATGTATGACCATTATCAAAAATGTCATTTCATTCATGATGAGAAAATATTGAATTCATATGTTAATAAAATACTTGTCGTACCAGCAACATTATTTAAGAATTGTAACTCAATGCCAAGTGGTAAAGCTAGAATGTTGTGAACTGGTACCGAGTATCAAGAAGCATGCAAGGACTTGAAAACTTGGGCAATAATGTTGTTCTTGTTGACAATAAATATACCATTAGTAAAGATTACATACAAAAACTTCAGAAAAACTGTCAAAATTTGGAACCAGGCACATATAGAATCAACACACATTGCATGCTGACATATTTAATCACACACATAGGGAGTAACAGCCAAAACACAGGGATGGATAACTGTAGCCAATGTCCACAGCACCATATGGCAAACAAGACAGCAAGAAGAACCCATCTCAGTGTATCCTACGGAGGGAGACAGGCATACACTGTCACTGCACTTTGGAAACCATCGTTTTCCTGTCAAACTCAACGACAGGATGAAAGTCATGACATATGGCCATCTTTGCTTCCATACAAAGTTCAAAACAACTCGGTCTTACAATATTCTCAGGACTTTAAATATATGACACAACCTTTTCTTCCCCCCCCCCCCCCTTTCACATGCACAATCTCATTTTCATATCCATCTCTACCATATTTATTACAGAATACTAATAGATTTTCTAATACAAAGACATGTACATTTATTCACTTTCATGTGCACCTTTCTAGTGAACATAATGTAAAGCTGTTCCTAAAACACTAAATTGTTTCTTCTAGTCAAAATACACATTATCTAATCCTGATATATTTCACACATGTACTAATTTGATTGTCTACTACTTTTTAAGCACACGTACTAATGCACAATCCCCCAAAGCCTGACTATACATGTTTTAGCCATACAAACATATTCTGTAGGCTACACATACACACACACACATTAAGGACACATTTATCTAATGCACATGTGCAGCCCTGAAGTGGGTTTTTTCTCTGACTTGAGCTGAGATTTTTTAGTTTGCTTCTCTGCAGCGAAACATTTCCACAGTCGGATGGTCTCATCCGCTGCAGCGCTGGCAACAGTAGCGCCATCTGGTGACATTGCCATGCACAAGATACGAGAAGAATGACCTGCATCCAAAAAAAAAAAAAATTAGATAAATCTATATGATCCCAAAAAAAAAAATGCCTGACCATAAACATGTGATTAAATGAAACAAATAACTAGTTCTACTGAAACATTTACATTAGCAGATTCTGCTTTATAAATTATAATAAACAGTATGTCCAAACAAAAAATTTCAGCCCCTTGTAGATTTTTAAAAAAAAAGAACCTCACTTCAGCTGCTATCACATTTTAGTTTAACATGATAGTCTGCAAGATAACTGATAGACCCTGACTTGCATGGCTCTGGGCTTGTTTGTGATGTGCCCACAATACAGAATTTTATGGAGTAAACTTGTTCATGTAAAATGCTGTTTCAGACATATAAATAATAAACCCCCCCCATATATGTAAAAATGGAAAGTTATTGTTGAGAAATTATTGTAAACAATTATTGTTTATTTGTAATCAAAGACACAGCATTTCCATGCTGAAAACGTGCAGTCTGTAACTTGCAAGAATGAAACTTGGTACATCTGCATTAAGGAACTTTTAATGAACTCTGTCGCATCTAGTGACCTTTCCATCGATCTTTAGGTTGCCCTTGACTCACTTCCAAAGAGTAGGATAGGCTCAATGTGGCATCTTTCTGGTGTTCATTGCTAGAGACGCACCACACAAGATGTTTCTCATTTGTTCGAAAGCTATTTTGGCGTGGCATATTCCATTCTTGGTTTCAGAGGTGCATTTACCATCTGACATTACTTGAGTGTCCAGATATTTATGCACTCGTTTCAAGGTTGCTTCCTGTACCTAACATTTCTGCAAGCAAAAGCTCATAATTTTAAACTGCCACAAATGTGGCAATAGACACTGCATCATTTTTAGTTACGAAAAATGTTCATGTGTCATGGTGGCAACTGACACAATAATTGTTAGTGTATCTGAGTACAAACCAGTATAAACTGTTGATCATATGTGTATGTAAATGTGTGTCTGTGATATATGCGTCACTGATGAAGAAACCATGGACTCACCAACAAGATCTACAACTTTGCTCATGCTAGGGTATTTCCATATCCGAAGGTGGTTAAGAGCATACCCATGACCGGAGATCAATTCCTTGTGTTCTTGTGACCACAGAATAGAACATACCTGCCAGGTGAAAATATAATTTCATTATGAATAGTTGTACATGATGGTACACTGCTAAGCTGACAGTGTGTATATAACACATAAATATCATTATAATCCAGCAGATATGCTTGGCATTGACATAATGAAAATATAATTTCATGATGAATAGTTGTACATGATGGTACTCACTGCTAAGCTGACTGGTACTCACTGCTAAGCTGACAGTGTGTATATAACACATAAATATCTTTATAATCCAGCAGATATGCTTGGCATTGACATAATGAAAATATAATTTCATGATGAATAGTTGTACATGATGGTACTCACTGCTAAGCCGACAGTGTGTATATAACACATAAATATCATTATACTCCAGCAGATATGCTTGGCAGTGACATAATGAAAATATAATTTCATGATGAATAGTTGTACATGATGGTACACTGCTAAGCTGACAGTGTGTATATAACACATAAATATCATTATACTCCAGCAGATATGCTTGGCATTGACATAATGAAAATATAATTTCATGATGAATAGTTGTACATGATGGTACTCACTGCTAAGCCGACAGTGTGTATATAACACATAAATATCATTATACTCCAGCAGATATGCTTGGCATTGACATAATGAAAATATAATTTCATGATGAATAGTTGTACATGATGGTACTCACTGCTAAGCCGACAGTGTGTAAATAACACATAAATATCATTATACTCCAGCAGATATGCTTGGCACTGACATAATGAAAATATAATTCCCTTACAGACACCTGTTCATGGAGGTACAAGCCAAAGCAGACACTGTGTGTGTATATAACACATAAATATCACTGCACTCCAGCACAGATATGCTTTGACTGATTGACTGACATTCCTTTTGGGGCAACATTAGCTCATATGGCAGAAATCAAATCTTCCATGTCTGACGACTCGCCGCCGCCCGCTGTAATCTTGGATGGACTTTAATCCCAAAGTTGTACTCTCTCTAGTGATGGTTCTACGTAGCGTATCCCTTGACTTGTCTTGTTTTCTTTTGCCACCGATGACCAAGTGAGGGCTTGGCAAGGGAGTCTGGATTCGTCCATTCTGAGAACGTGGCCGAGATAGGACCATCAACATCTGTTGATGTATCTTGATATGTAGACTTGGTCCAATTCCTGTCTTACTGACTCGTTCGATTTAAAATCAGACCATCTGAAGTTAAATAGTCTACGGAGACATTTGTTCTCAAATGCATCAAGTCTTTGAGTAATCTGGTTGATTTCCAACTCTCACAACCGTATGTTAATACTGGGATCACACAGGTGCTGAAAATTTTAAATTTTGTGGTTTTACTGAGTGTATTTGACTTCCAGATAGTAGACAGTTTATTGAAAGTATCGGAAGCCATTGCAATGCGGGACTTGATTTCTGGTGTTGTATCACCCAAGGTTGACATTTTGGTTCCCAAATAGGTGAAATTGTGGACTTTTTCAAAAGTAAAACCGTTTAGCTAGATCTCCGCAGATATTCTTTGCAGTGTTATAATGATCACAAACTTTTTTTTTCAATAAATCCACATGAAGTAATTGACAACTCTTCTGTGGTATCTCAATCAAGTGCCGTGGCACAGGCGATCATTTCTCTCCACAATTCCTTGTCTTTAGACTTGATTATGAGATCTGCAAGTGATTTTCTTCCTAGCCACACTGACAGCTCATCCAGTAACTTCTCTCTCTGTTTTCCTCTGTCTCTTCTTCCCTCAATTTTTCCAGTTGCCAACCACAATGTGTTCCAGTTTTCCTCTTTTCAGAAAATGTCCTACAAACCTCGCTGTCTGCCTCTGATCTTTGCTGTAATTTGCCTTTTAACTCCAGCCTCTCTTAAGAGGGTTTCTTAGCTGTCAATGGTTCATCCTTCTTATGAACCACATTTCTATGGTATCCATTTCCCGCTGTACTCTCTTATTCATGGACCATACTTCACATCCATAAAACAAAATTGGCTCGATGTAACATTTAATTTCTCAGAATCTTGTTTCCATTGATATGGATCTGTTGCACAAGATGTTTCTATTTACTGGAATGCGAACTTGGCCTGAGCACATCTGCTTTTTATTTCATTGTGACATTTCCCATCAGCTGTCATAATTGTTCCTAAGTACTTGAATCTATCAACTTGTTTCAGTTCTGTGCCATCGATGGTAATGCTACATTTTGGTGGTATTCTTTTCTTTGAGATGACCATTACTTCAGTCTTCTTTTTATTCAGACTGAGACCTTTACTTTTACTTTCACAAACCACAATATCCAGAAGAGCCTGTAGCTCCCTTCACTTTTAGTAATCAGAACTGTGTTGTCTGCATATCTTAAGTTGTTACGGTTGTACCCGCCAACTGATATTCCTGGCAAGCTCTCTATATTTTTCATTACATGTTCGCTGTACAAGAAGATATGGTCAGAACCTGCGGCATCTAAAAATTTATAATCACCATCACACATTGACTTAGCTATCCACTCATTTGGTATCAGGCCCATACAAACCAGCTAGTTCACAAATGCTCATACACTGGTAAATCCACAAATACACTATCAAGCCCATATGACAGTCTAAATGTTTATTACTTGCAAATTTACACCAAACATTCATGCTAAGAACTGTATAAAACATGGGAGGGAGGAAATTATAGAACCCTAACCGATCAAGACATATATTTGTCCCCCTCAATACTGAAAAGAATATAAGGAAGGAGACAAGACTCATCATCATCAGTTGCCACGCCAACTGGCGTTAGCTATTGTTTCTCCATAGCGCCCAATTCTCCATGTAGGCCATCAATTACACTAACAGAAAAACCTATGCCCACACGAGTTACACAAACTAGTACAACATCTTAGCTAAACACAGCTTATGGAACACTTTAATGAGTCCCACACGTAAGCTGCAAGTACTTGCGTAATTCCATCCACTCACCTGGGACTCCGTATCATATGCCCCGACACAGTTGCCCGACTGCATATTCCACAAGCGAATGTGTCTATCAGCAGTTCCACCACCAGTAGCCAGGAGGTGAGGTTGCCAAGGACACCATGACATTGCCTATGCCAAATATTTTATATAACAAGAAAAAAATCACAAGGATTCAAAATACATTTCATCTCACAATAACTGTAGATTAAGAGAAGATAACTCTGAGACACTTGACAAGCCTGCACTTGTTTTCACACGGGAGCATCTGAAGTGCATTACATCCCTGCGAGTTTGAATCATACTTTACAGAAACCATGCACCAGCGTCGAGTTCTCCGACTGAGCTCTACCAACAATGGCCCATCACTATGAGTTAACATATTCATAAAAGCATCATTTCCACTGTCAAGGCCTTGGAACCTTGCTCGTGTTCACTGTGGGACTCTACACGGAACGGTCTTTGTGCCCAGTGCAGTGATGGTGTTTAAAGCTTAAGCACTGTGTCGAATGAGGAGCAGGTTATAGCTGACTTTTCTGCCCACTGGAGCTAAAAATGATGAAACTGTGCAATTCCTTAAAGTGATTCCTGCCCTGCTACCCAGACTATTTAGGGGTGCCAAAAGAGAGGTGGGACAAGGTCTTGGTCTGCTGTGGGTTACTGACTGTTACCTCAAACTATGCCTTTATTCTCCCCCCCCCCCCCACCCCAAATTTACATTCAGTCCTGGACCAAATAATTTTTTTTTAAAAATATCTTTTTTTAAAAAATTTTTTTTTAACTCAGAAAGCCATAGAGTCTGTTTACTATCCTGGTTATTTAGCTAAAGCATGTCCGTAAACAAATTATTACCTTGACTGCCGCCTGATGGTCTGTGAATGTGTACATAGGTCCGTTCCCAGCACCAGATACAGACTGACTGCTCCAGATGTGAACCTGATTGTCATTGCCTCCGCTGGCCAAGTGTCGGCCATCTGGAGACCAGCGTAAGCCACAAACTTCCTGTGTGTGATGTTCTAACGAAGCTATCTGGTGATTGGCTACTCGAACATCATGATGGTGGATTGCACCTGTCCGTGACCCACTAGAAAAGATTGAATTTACCAAGAAATGGGCTTCATGTGTGTTAAAATGCTTTCTTAATATGCAAACATATGTATTTGTAAGAACACTGTTCTGACAACAGTAGTACTGCTGAGACGTATAAGTGGTCTTGAATGCCTTGGCAACATTAATTTTATATATAATCGAGGCAGTCCACCAGGAATCAGTACATCAAACCTTTGCCTTTATTTTGCTACTGTCCAACCTGTTGTAAATGGTACATTTCTTCCAACCCTGACTTCTCCATTTTACTACTTTCGTACCCCAAACTCCTCCTAAATGGTAACTTCTACCAACATGGACTCCACAACCCCATCTGGAGTTGTAATAACCTGTTCAGACCCTGGCTGGAGTGACTAACATAACCCAATCTACAACCCTGCATGGAGTGACTAACATAACCCAATCTACAACCTTGCTTGCAATGACTAAAATAACCCAGTCTATGTCAGCCATGCAGAGCAGGCTGCTGTTGCGTAGGCTGACCGTTCTTTTTTGGCAAAAAAGCGCTCTCAAGTTCCGTGCTTGGGGAGAAAGGTTTCTGCTCCCTTCCCGGACGGCCAGAGCTAAGGTGGTTCGATGCAGAAGTGAGTGGTTTGTCTGTTGAGCAAAGCCTATAAGTGGCTAACCAGCCAGGTTCATGCTAACGCATCAGTGGTGTACTACAGTGTTCTCGACTGATGGTCTCAAAATTGGCCCATCTCTCACAAAGAGTATCGGGTCTGCAGTATGTAATGTGCATTGGTTGTCGATGCCACCTTTCTTCTCGTTCGTTAGAGCAAAGAGAGCCGGTTGCTGTCAGGGTCAAAAGGGATCTGCTTTGAGCACAGCACTGTCTTCCTTGCCCCACGCCGGTCTGTCAACAGATATCCGACTAAGGTTCAGTGAAAAAAGCTATCTGGTTTATCCTGCCAGTAGTCATAAGCTTGTCTCAAAGATTAAGCCATGCATATCTAAGTTCACAATGTTTCACTGTGAAACGGCAAATGGCTCATTAAATCAGTCGAGGTAACTTAGATGACATGATCCTACTTGGATAACTGTGGCAATTCTAGAGCTAATACATGCTTACCAAGCTCTGGTCCTCATGGAAAGAGCGCTTTTATTAGTTCAAAACGTTGCTGGCAAGATTATTCAGCTGTCGTGCATGGGGCGAAACTCCTCCCGGTCAATGAAGAAAAATGTAATTAGGGTTACTGCACGTTGCCGTCGTGGAAAAGGTGATGGAAAGGATTAATTGAAGTAGCCAGTAGTCTTGCAGTAGGGCTACTCATATCACGGTACCTCTGCTCTAGAGGATGGCCACGTCCTATATACACCCATACTGGCTCAAATGCCTAAACCGGCTTAACCAGGGGTTAAACTATGGCGGCTGGCGAGATTCTTCAGCTGCCATGTGTAGGGCGAAATTCCTCCTGGCCAATGAAGAAAAATGTGATTACGGTTGCTGCGCGGCACCACTGTGGAAAAGGTGATAGAAAGGATTCAGTGAAGTTTAATCGGTATGGCCAGTAGACTCGTGGTGAGGGCTACTCATACCACAGCACCTCTGCTCTAGAGGCTGGCCACGTCCGATTTACAACCATACTGGGGCAATATGCCTAAACCGGTTTAACCCAAGGTTGAAACTTGATGGCTACGCATATCACGGTACCTCCACTCTAGAGGCCAATCACATCCTATATACACCCATACTGGGATAATACGCCTAAACTGGCTTAACCCAGGGGTGAAACTCACTAGTGGCAAGGATTCGTCCTTGACAAAAGCTCTGTCCTGGTCACTATCAGGAAGGGTAGTGACCACGACCATAAAATGCTGAAGTCGGAGACACTGGACCAGCACAGTATAGATAGCCAACCACCTCTCACCCGACGGGGATATATTATATCCAAACCAAGTTGAGGTTTTCTGGTAAGAAAGTCTGACTCGAGACTAAACTGGTGCAACAAAAACCAGTGTCACGCAATGCTGCTTCTGTGACCCACCAAGAATATAGGTCCAAGCCCCAATGCTCTAAGCCTCCATCCTAAATGAGACAATCGCAAGGACCACAGGAGTAAATTCAGTAGGATCACGGGGCGATCTTGGTGGTAGAAGCAAATGAAGAAGAACCCAGTCTACAACCTTGCTTGCAGTGACTAAAATAACCCAGTCTACAGCCTTTCATGGAGTGACTAAAATAACCCAGTATACAACCCTGCATGGAGTGACTAATAAATCAGTCCACAAAACTCTGCTTTGAGCAACTGATTGAGCACATGAAAGATGGCTAAGTCGTCAATGATGGATAAACACACAATATCCAAAAAGAAAGTAAGACTGAAAGAGGGTTAGGTACAAAGCTGATAATGTAGGCACAGATGGGACAGATATCTAAGAAAACTATACCTTGATAAAAGATAACTGTTCCATGAGAGACTGCCCACACGAGCTGCATGTCCTGACATGGAGCGAATGAGTTTCTGATGGTCTGTGTCCCACAACTGAAAAGCAAAAGCGATAATGAGTATATACCCATCACTCATCTCTGACTAAACAGCAAGACCAAATCTGTCACACACATTTTGTTTGGTGCCCTCATGTCTGTGCCTTTCTCTTGTCTGCCTAATACACTAGTTCATCTTTATCCTTCCCAAATATGACCCAAGAATCATTATTTCTTAGCAAAGCCCTTGAATACTCAACTGTCATAGCTCTCCTCCACCCCCCCCCCTTTTTTTTCTACAGTCACCATACAAATGTTCTCCAGTAACACTGACATAGCTTCATGATGCATGTATATCAGTTCACCTGCCAATCAAAAGCTGTGGTTTGATTTCACACTTGAATTTTTTTTTTTTGGGCCGACCAGCACCGGGGTCAGTGCAGCCTCCATAAAATATGTACCTGTGATTTCCCTACGAGAACAAAGGCAGCGATGACAGGTGCCCGCATCCCTACCTCAAATGCTGTGGTGGTCTAGAAATGTGAAGGCACTAACACTTCACACTTCCTACAACATGCAAATGCTATGGGATATATACACTGATATATTTGTTGCTGTAATCTTAGCTGAACATTAATGCAGACTTTACTCAAAATTTATTCCTGTTTAAACTGGGCATTAACTCAAGAACGTTGCTCTGTATATGCACCACTCTTCTGTTAACCTCTCTAACGCTGAAGCTTTGGGGATCAAGTACCACAAGAAATGCAAACAGAATTGATTATGTAAGTCATTATGTTTGTATGTGATGCTAATGGCATCTATGATTATTTTTTTTTAAAAAAATACAATTTAAACACCTCCACATTATAAATAGTAACGGTAAAATTCCCATTTCCATGCCATTAAGGCACATGGGGGTACAGTGTTTGCCTGGTATTTTCCAAAACCTTCGGCACATGAAAATGTGATTGGTCACTATCATGCCTGGCCGCATTTACCTTCCCAGATCTCTCCGATATCAATTTTTAGAGGATAGGTGGATCCTAGGGCCTTTTTAGTGCGGTGGTACCAGAAAAAAAAAAAAATCCCCACTTCTGGGACTTGAACCTGGCACCACCAAATTAGTATATCAAGTACTTAACCACTCAGCCAACCAGGCCACCACCTCCACATTATACATATACTCTGTTAACATGTGATAAGAGACCTACTATTTATAAAAGCATTACACTGGAAACAAGATATGAAATTCTAACACTTTCCTCACAATTTCTAACCTGATTTCTATGAACTATGTGAATACCTTGTGTAAGTAAAAGAAACAAAAACATCTCTAACACCACATGCACCAGAGTAAATCTACTACTCTGCAGCAGGCATGAAAACCATCTGAATATATAAACCCATCCTTAGCAGCACTGCCACAAAATTCATGAAAAACTAACTCACTGCCAGCAATAGGAATTCAGCATTTATTGTGCCTCATTCAACTTCAGCGTGGTTTTTAACTTTAACTTCCAGCGGAAAGGATTGCGAATGGCCTCCATTACATGTTAGATCAATAAAGATTTTTTTTGTGTGCCTTTAGTGAATGGACACCTGACACTAGCGTAAAGGATAAATGTAATGAGAATCTTCCCTTGTAAAAGTTACTGCCCTTGTAAAATTTACATAAACCTCTACCTTTGTTAAAGCTATGTCCTTCTAAAGCAAGGTCACTTTCCTACAACAATACAGGAAAACAAGAATTCCTTCAACTAACAAATTACCTGGACCACTCCTGTGCTAAGACCAATGGCCAGAACAGCTCCTTCTTGCACCCATGACACAGAAGATATATAATCAGCAGGCACTGAGAGTTCCATGAGCTGAACTATAGAACCTGTGTCAGCATTCCATAAGAAGACAGCACTGCCCAGGGCCACGGTCAGGATGTTGGTTTGTGACCAGTCAAGCAGGTTTAAGTCTGTATGTGACAGTGGTTTTAACCAGGAAAAAAAAATAATGGTTGCAGGATTCTCTGTATCTCCACTTTCTTGTGTGGCTAAGTTTAAAACTGACCAATCAGTGACAGCCTAATTTCCCTGGCGCATTATGTGATTCTTTATGATTCCATAAGTTTATGGGGGGAAAAAAAATGTTCAAACACAAGCTATAGACTTTTTTATGAACAACATTTTTAAAAAAGAAAAGCAGATCTGCAGAAGAATATAATTCATTAAAAGCTCCACTTGCCTACTTTTCATTCAAGAAGAACAAAATAAATGCCTCATGTCACAGGGATGTGAAGTGTTAGTGTCTTCACATTTTGAAGTGTTGGCATTGTGTGGCAATGGACTTCTGGTCTGCTCATACAGTTTCCATGTCAGTGTGTTTCATTCACCACTTCCACTGCCTAGAGCCCGCTTGCTGTTCTTAATTCAAAATGGCATCAGTGCAGAAGGCACAACTTTGCGAAATTCAATATCGATTGAATATACCAAGTTCTTTATGCATGGTTATAAACTGTCTATGTTTACTTACGAACTGTCAATTTACAAGAAATGATACTTATGAGCATCATCTCATTAAATGAAAAAAAAAATCATTTTCATCGCATGAAAAATCCCTCATAACCCTCTTGAGTGAGCAAACACTACTGTCTGACAACTTCCAGTATGTGCACAAGAAAACAACTGTCAGCTATATTTACTGTGAATATCCTGTTCCCCAAAGCATTATATAGTTACTGATAGTGCTTGTGAGATTTGGCTAATTGAATATTAATGAGTTGTACTGTACATGAAAATGAAACATTACATTATCTATGAAATCACTTTCTGTGTCAGAAAGCAGTTAAAATCGATGAAAGATTATTACATAAGGAAAATACACAGTACCAGACATTATTTACCATCTCTATATTGGAGCATCCCCCGTGTGGTACCCGGGATCTGCAAAGAATAGGACCACTGTACCCTACCATGCATGATCGTAAAAGGCGACTAAGGAGGGTTCAGCATAGGGCCAGCAACCCTATCTGGTAAAAAACTATCAGACTGCTACAGAAACAGAAGCAAGGGAAAAAGCAAATGCAGGTGGAAGGAGAAATGCTTATCAGGAAACTGAGCCCATGAAGGTTGTGGATGAAAGCCAGCCACTGGAAGTCCCCAGCCCGACTGCAGACCTCCTGGAACCTAAACAAAAGATGCAAATAGGCAGCTGGAATGTAAGAACACTAAACCAGACTGGAAAACTAGCACAAACCATCAAGGAAATGCACAGATACAAACTAGACATACTAGGAATACAAGAAGCAAGATGGACAGGACAAGGCAGAAGGAAATTAACAACACAGCACACAGAAGATACAATAATATGGTCAGGTAAAGAAGATCTTCATGAAGGAGGAGTAGCATTGATTATAACAAAAGAAGCATCAAGAGCATTGCTGAAATGGACCCCAATAAATGAGAGATTATTATATGCACGGTTCAACTCAAGATTCACGAAGCTGTCTATTATAGTTTGTTATGCACCAACAGAAGCAGCTGAAGAGGAATTAAAAGAAGATTTTTACAACAGCCTCCAAGCCACAGTAGAAACAATACCCAAGCATGATATGCTACTCATCTTGGGCGACTTCAATGCAAAAGTAGGTGAAGGAAATGAAGATAGAAGAAGAATCATGGGAAGAGAAGGAATCGGAGAAATAAATGAAAATGGAGAAAGACTGTGCAGTTTCTGTGAAGAAAACATGATGACCATCGGAGGGACAATTTTCCAACACAAAAACATCCATAAGGTGACTTGGAGGTCACCAGATAAAACCACAGAAAACCAAATCAATCACATACTAATAAACAACAAGTGGAAACGGTCACTACAAGATGTGCGAGCAAGGAAAGGAGCAGATATAGGAAGTGATCACAACCTTCTGGTAGCAAAAATAAAACTAAAATTAAAGAAAGCCAGAATCGGAGAACACAGAAAGATACATTTTGATACAAGAAAACTGATAGACCAGCAAACAAGAAATGAATTCTCAATAATACTTAAGAACCGCTTCAGTGTCCTACAAGATGAAGCAGAAATGTCCATATTAGAGTTCAATAAAACACTACAGGAAACAGCAAAAGAGGTGCTGGGATATCGGAAAAGGAGAAAAGAGGAATGGATAAGTGAGACCACATGGGAAAAGATAGAGCAAAGAAAAGAAATCAAGAAAAGATTACTGAACACCAAATCACAACGGCTTAAAGAACGAGTTTTAAGTAATTATGCACAAAAAGACAAAGAAGTGAAGGAATCATGCCGTCAAGATAAACGTCAATATTATGACAACTTAGCAGAAACAGCAGAGAAAGCAGCATATACAAATGACATGAAAACCATATATAACATCACAAAGCAGATGACAGGTAACTTCAATACAAGATGTGAAAGTGCAGTAAGAACACAAAATGGACAACTGGTCAGTGGAGAAAGAGAAAAAATTGAAAGATGGAGGGAACACTTTAACACCCTACTAAACAGAACACAAGCAGCACAAGCAATAGATATACCTGAAGCAAAAGCGGAACTAAACATCAATACAGGACCAATAACAATAAATGAAGTAAAAGAGGCGATAAAGATGCTAAAATCAGACAGGGCACCAGGTGAAGATGAAGTGACTGCTGAGATGTTGAAAGCAGAAGAAACAGAAACACCAAAACAACTTTGCCGGATATTACAACAAATTTGGGATTTAGAAAAAGCCCCAGAGGAGTGGAAAACTGGTCTTATAGTAAAACTACCAAAGAAGGGTGACCTCAGAGATTGCGGGAACTGGAGAGGCATTACCCTACTGCCACTCACTAGTAAAGTATTTTGCAGAATAATCATCAACAGAATTGTACCAACACTTGAGGAAAAACTTCGGAAAGAGCAGGCAGGATTTAGGAAAGGAAGATCATGCATAGACCATATATTTGTACTTAGACAAATATTAGAACAGGCAAATGAGTGGCATAGCACAACATATGCATTATTCATAGATTTTGAGAAAGCCTTTGACAGTGTCAACAGAGATGCACTGTGGAAAATCCTAAGATGGCATGGCCTCCCCCATAAAATAGTTAATGTAATCAAAGCCCTATACGAGGGTTTTCAGTGCAAAGTTATCTGTGGAGAACATACCTCCAGCAGCTTTAGGGTACAAACAGGAGTGAAACAGGGATGTGTACTATCACCAACATTATTTATCTTGGCAGTAGACTGGTTAATGAAGGAGGCAACATCAGACAAACGCAGAGGATTACAATGGACCCTTGACACAGTGCTGGAGGACCTTGACTTTGCGGACGACATTTGTCTATTATCAAGCAGTCACAAAGATATGCAAGATAAAATAAACAAGTTAACCCAGAATGCAAACAACATAGGACTAAAGATCAATGTAGGAAAGACAAAGTTAATGAAGCAAAATGTGAACAACAGAAATGTACTCAGAGTAGATAACAAGTTAGTGGAGGAGGTCAACGAATTTGTATACCTTGGCAGCAGAGTAGTAGAAAATGGAGACAGCACAGAGGACATCAACAGCAGACTTACTAGAGCAAACCAGGCTTTTGCAATGCTACAGAATATATGGAAATCAAATAAACTAAGCATAAATATGAAAATCAGGATATTTAAGAGTAATGTTCTAAGTGTACTACTCTATGGAAGTGAGTGCTGGAAAATCACCAAAACCATAGAAAACAAGTTGAATTCTTTCCAGACTAAATGTTTACGTAGAATTAAAAAAATATTTTGGCCAAACACCATAAGAAATAACATTTTATTAGCAGAAATGCAGATGAAACCACTGACAACAATTATTGAGGAAAGACGCTGGCGATGGTTGGGACATGTGCTCCGAATGACAGACAACTCACTACCAAAAATAGCACTAAGATGGACACCACAGGGGAGCAGAAGTAAGGGTAGACCAAAAGAGACATGGAGAAGAACAACAGAAAGGATGTTGAGCAATAGAGGGCTCACCTGGGCAAGAGCAGAAAAAAAGGCGAAAGACAGGCATTTGTGGAAAACCCTTGCGGAAGCCCCATGTGCCCTGGGCACTTAAGGTTCAGAGAGAGAGAGATATTGGAGCATAAGACAAAGGTAGGTAAAGGTAACCCTGTCATGCCTTAGAGGCACATATGGATATGGTGCTTGTATCCATATTTTCCTTGACCTGTCAGCACACTAGAGGGCAATGTGTCCAGCATCACACCTATCTGTCTATCCTTCCACAGCAGCAGAGCATAAACTTTCAATAGAACATTTTTCAATTTGCAGACACTTCAACTTGGGAGCCATTTCTTAGTCTCAGTCTTCATAAGTTAAAGACTACCTGTATAACTTAAGATTAAATGTATGCTTTTGAGCTCATTATGAACTCCAATGTGATCTGTATAATCATTTATACACACCCTATATAAATAAAAACTGTTGTGCTTCAAGTGTTCACACAAATACTGAAACCATTAAGATCACAGAAAATAAAAATAAAAAGGTCACAAAATAAAGCAGCAGGTAATACCATACAGCAACTACAAAAGCCAATGTACATTTCAATTAAAAGCATTATGTAACATCAGTTTAGAAAAAAAGAAAGCCATTAACTTACAGTAGTCATCTAGCAGGTCTGGAGCATCAAGCACTCTCTCTGGTTCTTTGGGAATATACCTGGAGCTTGTGCATTGATTGACTGCTGACTTGCCACAACTGTACAGCACATGCAGGCTGTTTGTATCAGGCCCTTGTGTGACAGATAAAATAAGTGGATTTACAAATGCATTTGCCTTTTTTCTGTGTGTGTGTCAAGACCCAGGTATTTAAAACTGAAAAATCTGGCTCTATTTTTGGCGAGTGAAGAGACCCATAGCTGATAAGATAGTGTCAAGGTTAGCTGACCGTGACCCTGTCCCACCTCTCCGTTGGTACTGTCAGTTAACAGCTCCAGCCTGGCTAATGGGGCAGGGATCACCACAGTCCCCATGGTGGTGGAGTCTGCTAAAGAACCACTGCACACCCCTTGCTTTTTTAGCTGCACTCCAAGACTGAAAATATAGCTGCCATAACCCGCTCCCACGACGATACGATGTTGTGCCTCAACATCTTCACAGCATCGGCTGCAAAGAACACATGCTCACAGTTACAGGGAGACTGAAGAAGAAAATTCATTTTTCCTACTCTCCAATTCCTTCATCAAACTCCTGCATAAATGTTACCAACTCCACAGTTCTGGTCAAAATTACTTGTCCGCAGATGTTAGTCCTGCTACTTTTAATGCCAGGTTGGCTACTGTTTTTTCATCTTTCATGTTCTGTAAGCTCAAAAACTGACCTAGAAATATGTGTTGATTTTTATGTGAAAATCCGTTTATCCTTATTGGACTGATGCCCATGTCCAGTATACTCTGGTGTGCCTACCCTGCAGAAAGACACTTTCCTACTTTTGAGGAAGTTTATGCAGCAAATGACTGTCAGGTACCCTTTATATACAGCCATGTTTTTGGAATATGTTCACTGAAGGTCCCCATGTCATTTCTTGTACATGAAAATCCTTGATATAAAGAAGTCAGAAATAATGGAAGTAAATACAGAAACAAAGCAGTAATTAAAATTAATGACCAAAACCTAACAGACACAGATGTCCTCACATACCATGGCAGCATACTAACACCTAATGGAGGAACAAATAAGAGTAGAATAGATAAAAGTGAGAACAGCTTCCATTAATTCTAGAAATTAATGTGGAATTCCTCCTAATACAATATTAGAATCCAAATAAAACTATCAAAGTTGTACGTTACCCATATTCATCTATGGCACAGAATGCTGGGAGAGCAACTGAAAAGGAAATTGGCAAATTATTCACATTCCACACAACCTGCCTCAGAAAGATTTTAAATATTTGCTGGCCACAGACAGTAAATAACAGAGACCAAGCTGCACAATGTGAACAAGATATGGATGCCATAATAGCAAAAAAATGCTGGAAGTGAATTAATCACATGCTCCGAAGAGACCTCAACAACACTGCTAAAACAGTCATGCCATGGACACCCAAGAGAAAACAGACCTCAACAACACTGCTAAAACAGTCATGCCATGGACACCCAAGAGAAAACAGACCTCAACAACACTGCTAAAACAGTCATGCCATGGACACCCAAGAGAAAACAGACCTCAACAACACTGCTAAAACAGTCATGCCATGGACACCCAAGAGAAAACAGACCTCAACAACACTGCTAAAACAGTCATGCCATGGACACCCAAGAGAAAACAGACCTCAACAACACTGCTAAAACAGTCATGCCATGGACACCCAAGAGAAAACAGACCTCAATAACACTGCTAAAACAGTCATGCCATGGACACCCAAGAGAAAACAGACCTCAACAACACTGCTAAAACAGTCATGCCATGGACACCCAAGAGAAAACAGACCTCAACAACACTGCTAAAACAACCATGCCATGAACACCCAAGAGAAAAAGAAAAGAGAGGTCAACCAAAAGCTACCTGACAGAGAACTGTAGAAGCAGAAATGAACAGCATGCAGCACAGCTGGGGCACGATACAAAGGCTGGCTGCAGACCATAAGAGATAAAAAGAATTTGTTGCTGCACCGAAAGACCAAGGCGAAGATGCTGCAAGACATCGCTAATGATCTGCAAATGGATGCATCAGCAGCAGGCCATCTTGCTCACAACCGAGAGGCCTACAGGAGTGCTGTTAGGGAGGCAAAGGACATGCAAATGAATGAATAAACTGAAAGATGCCACAGGGTGCACTGGGCAGCAATTGCTCAGCTGATTACCGACCAAGGACATTGAAAACATGAAAATCCAGTCAACTGCAAGTTGCACTACTCCCTCGCACAGTTAAACTAGATAATCATACTAAGGGATAAAATGGCCTAGAATATGTTGCTGTCATCTGTTCACACACATATAACGAGTCCTATTTCTAAACAATGACACATACAGCAAGCTCCACTTACTGCTAGCTTCAGGAGCTTTGGTCTTGAAATTGAGAATCCTACACTCTTTAACATTCATAGCATCCTTAAGCTGTTCCTGATATTCCACATTTGAGTTACACTCATTATTTGCTGAATTCCCCTCCTCTCCAACCCTCTTCATCATTGCATAGTGGCCAAACTCCAGATCTGTAGTAGAGCGATTTGGAATAAACCTGAAATGGACAGAAATTGACATCTTCACCCAATTTTTTTTTTAAAAAAGGGGCGGGGGCCTTTTTATAATTAATATCAAACAAAAACTTAGTGTAGCTAGAAAATAGGTATATTAAAAACACTACCACAAATGACAATGAAAAATGAAAACATCCAAAGAAATAGCTGAAAATGATAGATGATCAAACTCATTCATGCTCATTAAAAATAAAGAATTTAACTTAAAAAGAAGAAAAAAAAAATATTGTTTGATTTGGTTTTGAATCAGGTTGGTTATGTCTTTTGTGTGAAAATAAAATCTGGTGTTTTCTATTTCTGTCAGACCAGGTGTGTGAATAGATCCC
Organism: Achatina immaculata; assembly: GCA_009760885.1. Classification (NCBI taxonomy): domain Eukaryota; kingdom Metazoa; phylum Mollusca; class Gastropoda; order Stylommatophora; family Achatinidae; genus Lissachatina; species Lissachatina immaculata. Next base: position 12,958,777 of record CM019707.1, read on the forward strand.
ACAGCAGGTGGCATCTTTCGCAAACTTCAACTTCTGACATGAAAGGTAAAATCCCAGTTTCCATGTCATAAGGCATGTTGAGTATACAGTATTAGCCCCATATTTCCAAGACCATCAGCACATGCAAGTGTGATGTGGTCAGTATCATGCCTGGCCACATTTACCTTCCCAGAATTCTCTGCTACCCGTATTTAGATACTGGGCAGACCCTGGGCCCTTCTTGGTGTGTACCAGGAAAAAAAAAAAAAAATCACACTGCTGGGACTTGAACCTGGTACCACGGGATTAATAAACTGAGCACCCTAACCACTCAGCCAACCAGATGACCTGAAAGCATCATCAGTAAAATACAACTCTTCACAGAAAGTAAAATCTTCCTGACAACGTGACATGATCTTAAAAAACACTAGTGCTAAATGTGTCTTTGCCTGAATCACAACAGAAAATCTTTCATGCCTCTGCTGTTCTCCTTCCCTCTCACACTACACAGGCAAAGATTTCACTGCTGCATTACCTGTCTGGCTGCCGGGCTGGCGTTTTGTTGCCGGGGGTTTTGGACTTTTTCCCACTCCGACCATCATTAATTGCTGCGTCTGCCAGCTTTGTCCCAACTTTTGTGGATGGAGTTTTTGGTGTCTTTGCTCCAGGCCCTACAGTCAGGTTTGCAACAGATTTCCCGGGAGTTCTAATTTTTGTTTTCAGCGGGGAACTTACGCCTGGTGATATAATTAAAGAATTATATTTTTAAAAATATCATAAAACATCATACTATTAACTCTTCCCATGCCAAAGAAAAAAAACGCAGACGTTCCTGTTGTGCCACACAAAAAGCGTGGGTCTTGATATGCATAGGAGGTATCGTTGTAAAAGTGAATGTACAAAGTATTTCCGCTTTAAAAGTATACATATTATGCATGAAAATAGCTGTAAAAAGATTTCATAAATGAAGAGTTTTTTTTTTTAAGAAAAAAGAAGTAGTGTGATGATTTTAGCTGATAACTGTGTGCTGCTTACCATCGGCAATGCCTAGATGTACAATGTTTACCATTGGCGATGTCCAGATCTACTCAAATTTTCATTCGATCTCGTTGTGTGGTGGCATTCTTACTAAAATAATGTCTGACATAACCTTCTAACTAATTCTCCAGTCCATTTAATAGGTCTAGATGTACTTGGGGTACATTCAGGAACAGTGGTTTGGTCATACGACATGTCCTAATGCCTCCGAAATCACATTAAATATTAACATTTCTCGATTAAAAACATCGATTTCACTCGGTTGTTAGCCACGCTTTGGATTGAACTATGAAAGGTCACCAGACATGCACAGATAAATCATGTACAATTAAAAGTTACACTGGTTTTACGCTGCAACGAAACAAACCTTGCTATAACAAGGATGGCAGTCACTCAACTACCCAGAAGACCTCGCTATAGTGAGGATGGTAGTCAATGAGTAAAGGAAAGCACTGAATAAAGTTTTTAAGAAATTGTTTTTAAAAAAAAACAACAACAATAAAAGCTACAACGTTGCAAAGAAGACCAGAAAAGAAAGCATGGAAATAACCCTGACCTTCGCCATCCCGGTGAACTTTTACAAGTATTTCTTGAGCTTTTCTTTGCCACCTCATCATTGGTCCATTTTGTAGTGGACCATCCATCTTGACAGCTTCATCAATGTCTTTGACAAACTTAAAATGTGCCATCTGTGAAGGAAGCAGAAAAAAAAAATAATTCTAACAAAATTATCTGGTAAACTCTAGAACAGTGTTTCCCATGCTTGTTTGAGCTGCCACCCCCTTTTTCTACCAGGCCACATCCTCAACACACCCTCCTCCCTTCAACCTTATGTACTACTTGCACAATATCCTATTAAAATAGCATGAAGAATGCTGAAATCTGCAGAAATGTGGTTCTTAAGAAAATGCTGTGTGGACAATGAGCAAATTGAACAAGGGAGTTCAGAAAGAGGCACAAGAAACAAGGAAAATTATAACAAAGATTTGAAAATGACATTCCAAATTTGTGGGACATGTTTGGAGGAGAGGCGGGCTAGAGCACCTAATAGCAATGGTGAAGATCAGAAGCAGACAGAGAGAAAAAGATGTGATACTTTGATTCTGGCATGGGGAAATGCCGTGACAAGCCTGCTGAGATGCACAAGGGATCAGGGGGTTATGGAAGATCATGATATCCCATGCCTGTTGTCAGGGACCAAGAGAGAAGAGAGAGGGAGGCATTACAATAACTAAAAACTTCAGTAAATCATTTTTTTTAACAGTATGATGGAGTACATTTATAACTCACCTACTGCATTTTCTCATGATGGAGTACATTTATAACTCACCTACTGCATTTTCTCAACTTTTAACGTGATGGATGAGTTTCATGTAGGGACACAAGTTTCTCAATATCAGGTTGAAAAGTGCTAAGAAGGAAAATGTTACTGCTCCTGTCTGTAGTGTAGCTTAGTTTTCCCTCAATGCCCCCTACTCCTCCCTCTAATGCCCACAGGGGGTGTTATCACCCACATTGTGAAACACTGCTCTAGAATATTTCATTACCTTTGTGGGTCTGATAACTTGGTTAGGTAATTGTCTTCAGACCAATGGATTATGGGTTCCAAGTCCCATGATGTTCTGGGTATTTTTCCTTTGATTTTTAACCATTCACACTGGTTTATGTGATTTAACTTTGTGACTGTGATAATCTGTTTTAACACTCATTTAAAGTTCTACCTGTTCCTAAATTTTCTGTCATTAAGACTTAATATTTCACATGTCATGTGTCATCATGTCTGTCCCCACCTTCCATTCCTCCACTCCCAAAATCTTTTCATATGTGTGATCTCCCTTGTCTTGACAAGAATTGTATCAAAAATTATTTTTTAACATTAACTACCTTCTGTGTAGCTAAGCAGCTAATTATATTGTATTTAGGAATATAAGCCTTATTTTACTCTCTTAGACTTTAACTTGTATATATGTACTAAATCAAATGTGCAGTAAGAATGAAAGATGATAGATGATGAAAGATGATAAAGGGCATGTCCAGTTCATTGTCATCAGCAGATGCCATGCCGATGGTCATCAGATGCCATGCCAGTAGGCACTGGTCGTCATCAGATGTCGTGCTAGTAGGCACTGGTGGTCATAAGATGCCGTGCCAGTAGGCACTGGTGGTCATGCTTCTCCACATAATTCATTCCTTTTTTTCCTTGCGCCAACGTGTTAGGCTGTCCATTATTTTTTTCTCTTGGCCTTCTCCTGCATCTCTTCTCATTTATCTTCCCTGCTGTTATGATTTTTTTCAAGCCCTCTCATTATATGTTCAATGAATGATGACCGTTGTTTCCTTATGAATTTAAATAGATTCCTTTCTACATTTCCTTTTGCTCTTCATTCTTCAAAAATAAAGACTTCATTCTTCATTAAAAATATTTAGTTGCCATCACCTGAAAACAGACAATGTCTAATGCTGGGAAAAGGCTCACAACCATCACAGTATTAAAGGAAAGTCAAATAGGTAAACAGGACCATGCTGAAGGAGAGCGGAGAAAAGCTTGCTTTTTATATGTTCAGGAAATTATAGAAATCCACTATAACTTCCTCTCTCTTCATGTAGCTCAATGTGTGGTTATTAGGTTGTATGCAAAATGTTTTGTCATTTTAAATTTTACTCTTGCCTGTGATGTTTTCAGTGAACTTGCACTAAAGTGTTTGACAGTTTTTTTTTACTTTTTAGACGCCAACAGTAATATTTCAGTTACATACATACATTAGGTTATATTTACCTAACATACAGTTCAAGTTTAAGTAAAAGAACAAAGCAGTACAGATGAACAAGCAAAAATACTAGGATATGCTGATGACACTGACCTAGCGGGGAAACTATACAAGAATTCACTAATATCTGCTTACACCTGAGAGATATGGCACTAAAAGTTGGCTTGACCATTGACCAAGATAGGATAGAGTACATGCAGATATCAAGAGACCAGGGACAGAATGATCCAGATTATATAAATGTTGGAGATCAATATAGTAAGTTTGAAAATTACAAGTTGAGTACAAATAGGGAATAAAATATACTTTGCCTTGGAACACCTGTTAAAATCCAGAATCCTGCTCCAAAACACCAACAATCTACACAACTAAATAAGACCAGCCACCATGTATGGATCAGAAACATGGAGAACTACGAAGAAAGATGAACAACAATTGCAGGTCTTTGAGAACAAGATCCTAAGAAGATCCTTTGGGCTCATAAAGGATACCAACAGTGGGGAATGGAGAGCTAGAAAGAATGGGCCCATAAAGGATACCAACAGTGGGGAATGGAGAGCTAGAAAGAATGGGCCCATAAAGGATACCAACAATGGGGAAAGAACAGCTAGCAAGAACACCAAAATTAACAGCGTGGCAGATTATATAACAATACATAATAGCTGCAAGATCTGATTACACTGATTGGGTCATGTAGAAAAAAAATGAAAGAAAACTGACAAATGAAAATGATGTATGTACAAAAGATGAAGGAAACAAAGCAAAGAGGTAAACCAAAACAGAGATGGAGAGACAACATAGAAGGGGATATACAGGAAATTGGTGTCACCAACTGGAGAGAGAAGATTAGGAATAGGGAGGAACTTTATCCGCAGCAGTGAGCCTTAATGGCTCGGAAAGCTGAGGAAAATAATAATATTGTAAGAGTTCTTTTTTTTCTATCACAATACACTTTCACTTTCAGAATTGAAAGTCACTTTAAATGAACTTTGTGAAACATTGTCTCTGAAGACTTGACTGATTGTGTGCTCTGCCAGTGGGCGTTGGCAATCATTCATCTTCATTCTGTCATTTCTGGTCAATTCAGTTGCTTTTCCTCTCTAGCACCACCTGGTCAGCCCATTAAGCTATTCTCACCTTCCCTCCACATTAAAGAATAGGACCTGCTATAATATGCAACTAACTTCATTATGTATGTCAGCACCTTGATTTAAAACAACTGAAGTGAATCAAATTTATACAATATTGCAATATATTACATTTCTGACCAACCATTGTGTACTGACATTAACATTATAATACTGTGTACTTCATAGCCATTTACCATTTTATAGCTTCTTTTGCCATTTCTTCTCACCTTTTCTTGTATCTTTTAACCTGAACTTTGATGTTTTATATATATATATATATATATATATATATATATATATAATATATATATATATATATAATATATATATATGAGACAATGAAAAGTGTTCAGGACTTGATGTTTGGTGTATGGATCCGCACTCTACACGCTGTCCGTTTCACGAAACTTATCTTATCCTATAGGGCTCGCAAAGTAGTTCGCCAATTTTTCCTGTCTTCGGCGAGTCTTTCAACCTCATCAAAGGATTTAATGCCTGTTAATTTGGCCTCTCTTAATAATGTCCTCTTCAGGGTTTCACGCGGTCTGCCTCTTTTTCTTCGGCCTGTTGTGTTTCACGAAACTGCCAATGTTTTATTCAAAAGAAACCCAAAACACGTTAGCTCGTGACTTTAAACAACGGAAACAAAAATTACTGAAGCAAATAAATTCATTATCTGCCAATGAGGTATTAAAAATAAAATAAAATAACAAAATAGTACTTTTGTTTGGAGAACCAACTCGAACAACAAAGACATCGTCGTACCGAAAGTTTCATAAACTACAGCGATTCAAACGAAATTATATGTCATAATGTAATAATCTCATGTAGATTTGTAAGGCATAACAGAGTTTTGTAATTAAGTGTCTTTTTTTTAAAGTTTTTAATTTAAACAACTTCGTTAAATAACTGTTCTTACCAATTCTCGTGGTATCTTAACTTGAACTTGCCTCTTCTTGAACTAAAATCACTGTTGAAGTCACGTGCCTTCCGGTGGAAGTTAGAAAATTATGACCTGTAAAATTATCTCCCTTGCCTTTTGGAATAGATATAGACTTCATAATGAAAAAATGTTGCACAGATAAAACGGGCATTGATTAGGTACATAGGACCCAAGCAAAAGATCTTTATTTTGCTGATGACATAACTCTTATCAGTGACAATGTAAATTCGATTCAAGAAAAACATATACCCTGTCTTCACTGGCTAGCAAAATAGGACTTGAATTTAATTAACAAGGAAAAAAAATAATGAAATTTTCCATTAATCAGGAGGGAAAAATATACGTAGAAGAAACAGTTGTTGAAGTACACCAATTTGCATATCTCATCAGCTATATAGATCAGGATGGTGACACCAGAAAGGAAGCTAGAATTAGAATTGCAAAACCAGCGCTGACCTTCAAGAATCTTGAGAACATATTGCACTCAAAAGTTATAAGTACAAACACCAAGCTAAGATTATTCAGTTCAAATGTAATATCTACCCTCATCCATGCGTGCAAAAGCTGGAAAACACCTGAAGAAATATACAAGAAATTAGACACTTTGAAAAGCAAATGCCCATGGAAAATATTCGGTATAAAATGGAACGAATTCAAAACAACGCAGAAATACGGCAGATGAGCGAACAAAACCCTGTCTCAATGGTGATCAGAAAAAAGAAGATGGACATACATCGGTCACGTGATGAGAAGAAAGAATTAAAAGAGGCCAAAGCAGTTGGCATAAAATCCCTTTATGAGGTTGAAAAGCTCGCCGAAAACAAGAAAATTTGGCGAACTACCAAACGAGCCCTATGTGACTTACATGTGTAAGTCAGAGAATCCCAAAACAAGCTATCATGTGGGACACAACAGGCTGAAGAAAAAGAGGTCGACCACGTGAAACTCTAACGAGGACATTGTTAAGAAAGGCCAAATTAGTAGGCATAAAATCTCTTGAATACCTAGTATTTTCCTTATGCATGTGTTTTCAAAGATCCTAAGAAGAATCTTTGGGCCGATAAAGAATATCAACAGTAGAGAATGGAGAGCTAGAAAGAACACTGGACTGAACAGCTTCTTTAAATCCCAACAAATTATAAATTTCTTAAAACTGAACTGACTACGTTGGCTGGGGCATGTAGAAAGAATGGAAGAGAGCAGACAAACGAAAATGATGTATGCACAAGAGATGAGGGAAACAAGACCAAGGGGTAGACCAAGACAGAGATGGAAAGACAACATAGAAGAAGACATAAAAGAAATTGGTGCCACCAACTGGAGAGAGAAGATTAGGAATAGAGAGGAATGGAAGCTACCTTTATCTGCAGCAATCAGCCTTAATGGCTCGGAAAGCTGAAGAAGAATTTGTTTTCAAAACACTTCCATGTGATGTACAAGATGGAGGGAGTGGTTTTTTTTTTTTTTTGGGGGGGGGGGGGGGTTAACGCTCTTGTCGACATCTAAAATTCAGCGGGATTTTGTTTGATTCGTCACATATTCTGAACCGGGAGTTGGGCATAGGCTAACATCTTTATCCAGAGACCCACCTAGAGACGACTCTAGAGGGTAATACAATAGGATAATATATTAACGTGTTAGCAAAGCTAAAGTTTCAGATACAAATTTTTACAAATAGGGAACAACTAACTTTCGCGCAGCAAAGTAACAGAATGCAGTGTTGTATGTTTTTTTTTTCATTCATTCATCTGCATGTTCCTTGCGGAACTTTGCCTCCCTAACAGCACTCTCCTGTAGGCCTGTCGGTTGTGTATGGTTAGACTACGAAAAAAAACCCATAAACAAAGCCCTTTTATATGTATTAAAGTGCTTTGCCTATTACTTTTTTTTCCCGAGAACTATCCTTGCAATACTGTGTTCTAAAAAAAAATAAAGGAACAAAATCGAATTTTACCAATTTTACCAGAGAAGGCCACGTAAGTTTTAGTAAAAATTAGCCTTGCAAGCTTTAAAGGGTTTTCATTAAATTTATTTTTGAAGCCTCTCTGTTATATCATGTCAGCTATAGGTCACCAACTTTGATGCCAGCATGTCAGCTATAGGTCACTAACTCTGATGCCAACATGTCAGCTATAGGTCACTAACTCTGATGCCAGAATGTCAATTATGGGTCACTAAATCTGATGCTACATGTCAGCTATGGGTCACTAACTCTGACCCCCCCCCCCCTCCTCATTTCCTCAATATGAACATTATCCTCACACTTTGTATCAACATCATGTTGCAGTCAAGATCACATCTTTGTCCAAAGTCTCTATGCCAGTCTTCTTCTTCTTCTTCTTCTTCATTTGCATTGTCTGTCTATATCTGCAGTCCTGTCTCTTGGATAAATTTCACAGTTTTTTGTAACTCATGTATGGAACCGTTGAGCTTATCTTCTTTAGTGGTTTCACTGGGCCAGTAATTATTTCTCAGTGTCTCATAGTTGGTGCAGTTATGGAGGATATGTTCCACAGTTTGGGGCACCTGGGCACATGTACATAGATTAGTAGTACCAACCTTAAACTTTGTATACATATGACTTCGGAGTCGGCTGTGTCCTGTTCGGAGACGGAAGATGGTGACTTGTTCCTTTCTGTTTAGCATGTGATAGTCATCATGTGGTGGTGTTTGTGGCTTCCTGTAGGTTTTTATCATGCTTTTCTTCTGATTATAGGTGATTGGTATGTCTGGTTGCTCCATTTCAGTGCCCTCTTTGGCTGGATGGTCAGCTTTCTCATTGCCTGGTATCCTACAGTGGGAGGGAATCCATTGCAAAGTGACTCCATGTTGTAAGCCAATTTTTGACAAGTCATCTTTAAGGTCTGGTAGTTTGTTGCACTGAAGAGCTTCCAGTACTGATCTTGCATCTGTGAGAATTACTACAGGACATGTATCAATTCTGGAGTCTGATAGTTTTTCAACTGCAGCAATAATTGCCCTAACTTCTGCATCAAAGTTGTTGCAGTATTTACCAGTGGGTATGGAAATCTTGTCAATGGTGTTGTTTGGATATTCAATATATGCTCCTGCCCCTCCATTCTTTATGGCATTGTGTGCAGATCCATCTGTATACACATGTATCCAGGTGTCACATGGATATTTGTCATCTAGAACACTAAGTGTGGCTGTTGATCTTACAAGACTGCTCTGCATCTCACCATTCTGCACACCTTTCACTTCAGTCTGAATAGTTATTTGTGTATAATCTGCTTCTTTCCATGGTGTATGCTCTGGTACAGATGATAATGGAGCGACTACAGTTGGAAGGTCAGGTATCAGCTTACGCATACGCTTGGCCTGATGAATGAAGCTGCTTCTTTTAAGCCGTCCTAATGCCAAGTTATTGAATCTCTCCTTCAGGAGATGGCTTACAGAGCTAAGGAATTTTTCTCCCATGGTCATGACCTTTGTGTCTCTACGTTCCTTTAGTGGTTGAACACCAACTATTTTCTGCATTTCTACTATTGGTGTGGACCTCATGGCACCTGTGATAATCCGTAGTGACTGATTTTGAACCTTGTCTAGATTATGCAGCGTAGTGTTTGATGCTGTGCACCAAGATGTTGAGCCATATTCTAAATGTGGTAGAATACTTTGCTGATATACATTCTTGAGGATTCTTTCACTAGCTCCCTATGTGGTTCCACTCAATTTTCTTAATATGGCTAGTTTTCTTCTGGCTTTTGCTTCTGCACTGTTGATGTGTTGCTTCCACGTCAGTTTTGAGTCAAGAGTCACTCCTAAGTAAGTGGGTTGGTTGTCCATCCTTAAGGGTATTTCATTTACAAAGATCTTACCTGCTTTCTGGTTAGATGAGAGGGTGAACAGAGTGGTACTTGATTTATCTGTGTTGATACTTACACACCATTTGTTTGTCCATGATGTCAAGATGTCTGCTGCTCTTTGGAGTCTCTGTGTAGCAACTGTCGCATATTCATCTGTACACCACATGACCAGATCATCTGCATACAGTGCCGCTTTGATTCCATAGGGAAGTTCCTTGACCAGGTCATTAATGAATACAAGGAATAGTGTAGGCGAAAGGACTCCTCCTTGTGGTACACTGTGTCGCAGAAGTACTTTCTGGCTTTTGTGTCCATCCATTACTACTCTAGCTCTGTGTAAATAGGACTTTATCCAGTTGTACAGTCTTCCATTCACATTGCAGTTTCTTATTTCCACAGCAGACCTTTTTTCCATACTTTATCAAAGGCTTTCTTTAGGTCTATCCACACTGCTAGTACAAGGTTTTTCTCTTGGAATGCATCCTCAATCTCTTGAGAGAGATAGGTCACTTGATCTTCCGTACTGTAGTACTGCCTAAATCCTGCTTGTTGTGGAACGAGAAGGTTTTCACTTTCTAGGTACCATTTTAGGCTCAGGTCAATGATGCGTTCCATCGTTTTGCATAGGCAGCTAGTGAGACTGATTGGCCTGTAGCTGGAGGCAGCATCAGTTTTTCCCTGGTTTTAGCAGTGGTACCATGCTTGCTTCCTTCCAGATTTGAGGTAACTTACCTGTGCTCCAGCACATATTGAAAATATCCAACAGCTTTCCCATTGCTGCCATTCCCAGGTTCTTGATCATTCCATTGGACACTCCATCTGGTCCTGGTGATTTCCTTGGTTTCAGTTTACTAACTGCTAGGTCTAACTCACTGCGTGTGATTGGTGCATCCATGACCTCCACTTTTCTAACTTGTTCCTCCTCTTTCTGTGGCTCGATGCGCACCGTACGCTCCTTCTCTGGATGGATATCAATGTTGCAATCCTGTGCAAACATGCGAGAAAAGTGATCTGCTACCTGCTTACCTGTAAGAGTTTTCCCATCTTCTATTAGTGTAACCTTTGTACTTCTTCCAGTACTCTCATCATTTAACTATTTGATTAGTTTCCACAGTTTCCTTCCATCCTTTTCAAAGTTTAGGGACTCTGTTTTCTCTCTCCAACTTTCCCGTCTGGCTTGCAGCTTTGCTCTCTGAAATTTGGCCTTAGAATGTTGGTAATTATTGTGGTGTTCTTGGCATGGTCTATTTTCTGCTTGCTTTTGAGCTGCTTCCACGTCATCATGGAGTTTTCCCAGCTCACTAGACCAGTATGGTTTATAGTCCCTGCGAGCTCCTCTGGGAATGGTTTCACGAGCGGCCTGAAGGATACAAGCATTGAATTCCTTCACTATGCTGTTAATATCCTTACCTTCTATGGACAGCTGTCCCACCAGGATACCTGTACGATGTCTGTACATTGTCCAGTTTGCTTTTTTATAGTTCCATCTGGGGAGAGGGCTACTGGTGTTAAGGAGTTCATTTTCTATTGTCAGGAAGACTGGTCGATGGTCGTTACCTCCAAGTTGTTTTCCAACTTCACGTGTAATGTTCCACTTCAGATCTGGAGAGTGGAATACAAGATCTGGTGTTGATTTTGTATGCCAAGCCCTTGAGTAAAATGTTGGGGGATCCATTGGCTGGTTGATCAGGAGAAGTCCATTATCATCCTGCCAGCTCTCAACTTCCTCTCCTCTCTTGTCTATGTGGTCATAGCCCCAGCTCTGAGAATGGCTGTTAAAATCACCACAGACCATCAGTCTCTCTTTGTGTGGGATTGTTCCTAAAGCAAGTGGGCGGTCATTAGGACAGTAATAGTTAAGGAGGTGGAAATCTGTATTACTACTTTTTAGATGGATCATCTGGTATTCAGCTCCTTCCATGTACACTCCCACCTGACATGCGCTGATGTTATTCTTAAAAAGTGTGAGTACTCCTTCTTTTCTTCTGTCCTGTCAGTCTGATCTAAAACACTGGTAGCCTCTGATTTTAAAGGCGGCATCTTTGGTTAGGTGTGTCTCCTGTATGCAGCATATACTTACCTGCTCTGCAAAAAGTATGTTCTCTAGTTCCACCTTTTTGCTATAGCCATCTCTAACACTGCTGACACCCTCAGCATTCCACTGCATTATTTTAAGTTCTTGCTTTTTGGCTGTTTTCTTCTGTTGTATTTTTTGGCCAGTAGCTCTACTCTCATGTCTCCTGACTCCACAAGACGAACTGAGAGGACCTCCAGTAGCATTGGGTGGACTCTTTCGAGGCAGGGGGCCCGGCACTGCACCTTCCTGGTTAGTCTTCACAGGGCGAGCACCATGTTTGAAAACTGCAGATGGAGACATTTCATTAGCGATAATGCGTGTTACCCTGATTTTTGCGATGCGCCTTTTGGCTGGGTAACTCCAACTTCAGCACCTTTCCTTGCTAGGGCAGACTGTGGTCTTGCTCGGACTGCCATGAAGACAGTGTGGCTGGCCTGGCCAAAACTTTGTTTTCCAGCCTCTGGTGGCTATACTTAAGCCCCTTCTCCATGTCAGATGGTTTTGAGACAGTTCCACAAAGATACTCTGACTTTGAGATGAGGAATCTGATGAGTGCTTCAACGATATCCATTCCCCGCCACCCATAGTCTACTGGCTCTGTTTTGTTTACATCATTCTGATAGCCATTGTTGTAAAGACCCATAGGCTTGTCACGTCCTGGATTCATTGGTTTCACACCAGACTTCCCTCATCCCCGCCAGAGATCTCCATGTCCCCATCTGTCCACCAACCTGACATTACATTTTGCAAAATAACAATTACAATTAGTGTTGATTGCTACAAGTTTCTGGGCTACAGAGGTAGGTCAGAGTTTTTAAGCAAACAGATCTATGTTCCCTGTCTCACAAATACTATGTTAAGATAAGTGTGTTCTTAACACGGTTGTTCCCAGGGGATATATGCCAGTAATTGCTGCAGCATCACCAGCCAATCAATCTGCAGTCTCAGCTCATAGGATTCCTGCATGGCCAGGACAGTCAGTCAGTCATTTGCATGTCCCTCGCATGCCTCCCTAACAGCTTTCCTGTAGACCTCTTAGTTGTAAGCAAAATGCCCTGCTGCTGATGCATCCATTTGCAGATTATCAATGATGTCTTGCAGCCATCTTTGCCTTGGTCTTCCTCTCTTTCTTTTTCCCATTATGTACCCTTCCAAGACGGTCTTCTCTAAATTATCATGATATTTAATGTGTCCAAAATATTTAAGTTTTCTCTGTTTAATCCTCTTTACTAGCCAACCTTATTCAATATTAAGTTCTTGTAGCATGGATATATTTGTTCTTTTTTGTGTCCATATCTGAAGGACTCTTCTGTAGTATTTACATTTAAAGGCATTTATGTGTTTCTCAGCTGTTTTGTTAAGTGTCAGGTCTCACAGGCATATGTTGTGATGTGAAAGATGCATGCCCTTAAAAATCTTATTTTTGTTGTTCTGTCTATTCCTTTCCACAGATTCTTTAGTTGTTTTAACTTTTGAAGAGCCATGACGGATGGTATAATTTAAAAACATACAAACTGACAGTGCACTGCATTACTCTAAGCCTATAAGTCTTTACAGGCAAGTGTTCACAATGAATTTTTAAAAAAACATGTTGAAAAGAAGATATAGATAAGAATTTATTAAAACAGACAGTATCAATCCTTGGTATGCAACAAATAAGTGTAAAAAGACAACTTCCCACTGTCAGAACTGAAAAAAAAAAAAACCAGCAAACTGGAATAATAAAAAAAGGTTGACATAAGAAACAGAAACAAGCTAGATCAGTGTACGCAGAGCTATCAGCTGGGGTGGAAACGGTGGAAGAAAGCAACAGCAGAGGTGAACATATCATGAAATCCAGTTCAGATGAGAATGTCTGGTATATGAAAGGTTGAGACTGCACATAATGACAGGATTTCATTGTGAAGTTTCATAATTATGCTTTTTAATGTGGCATGTCTCTACAATCACACTTTTTTAATGCAGCATCATGTCTTCTTCTTCTTCCTCTTCTACTTCATCATTCACTCAGACACTGACGCCAATCTCTCTCACAAACGCGGTAGTTTGTTTCAGGTTTTCAGCACTGCTGTAGACCTTCTCTTGTTGGAGGTTGAGGTCAACCAGGTCCTTTGCCTGAGTGGGTTGTGTAGCTGGCAACTGTGGAGGATGTGATGTGGTGTCTGTAGTTCTTTGCCCCAAGCACTTAGGTCTGTTGTGCCAATTTTCAGCTTCTGGTATAGATGGTGTCTCAGGCTGCAATGTCCTGTTCTCAGTCAAAAGATTATCACTTGGTCATTTCTTGAGAGTTTGTAGTATTCATCTATTTATTTTTGCTGTGTGGTATTGTTTTGTCCATTTGTTTTTTATATATGTCTTTTTGTCTGTTTTTTTTTGTTTGCTCATATATTGTGCTTCTATCATAGCAATCCTTCACCTGATAGTCCAGCAGCCATTGGAAAGATGATTTCTAGTCAAAAGTTGATTGTAAGGCTGTCTAGTACATTTTGCAAAATCATCCCTACTTCATACCCAGTCCCTTCTTGTGTCTCCCTGTAACTGTGAGTTGGTGTTCTTTGCAGCCAGTGCAGCGAAGATGTTGAGGCACAACAATGTGTTAGACTGGAAATGAGTTGCAGCATCTATTTTGTTAAAACTCCCCTAGTGGAGATAAAAAAAAAAATGGAGTGTGCAATGGTTCTCTAGCAGACTCCACCTCCATGGGGATCATCAGTCTCTTGTATTCTTTCTCCCTCTTTTGCCAATGTTTATTTTTAATGCAGCATGCCTCTACAATCATTCTTATTGCAAGTGTCTACAAATTTGCTGACTGTGGAAAGACTTATATTCCATGCTGGGCCTTATAATACCACCGATCAAGCTTCTCTAACTTGTGTGATCCTTGGTGTTTCCAAGCAATTCAGATGCTTTTCTTTTAGTATGTTCATGCTAACTGAAAACCACAAAATGCCACCAAGCTCTACTAAAAAATGTCTTAATGACAGAAAAATTTAGGAATGAGAACAGGTAGAATTTTTTGTGTGTGCTTTTCTTAAAACAGATTATCACAATCACAAAGATGAATCACATAAAGCAATGTGAATAGGCAAGAATAAAAACATGAAAGAAAACATGAAAAAAAATCATAAAACAAATGGTGATAGTTTCTAACCAAGGTATCAGGTTGGTTAAAGAGAGTGCTAAACTGTTACATTGTATGAAACAATAGAGTGCTACACTGTACAAAACAATACACTGTACAAAACAATCTTATTAATTTTCCATTACATGTTATATAACAAAACTGTAACATAAACACTTAAAAAATTAATATTTAGCATGTTTCATGTAACATTATAATTATGGGAACAAAAACATTTTCAAATCCAGTGGAAATAGTACATTTAAAAAATTCGTTTTACTTTGCAAACTCCAAAAACCTGGACATTTCAGAAAGTATATAAATAACATGCAGACTGGCATAGTTGATATGAAGCCTGGATCTGGAAAGCTTTACTATTCAAATTTCAGTTTTTAAAAGGAAAATGTATGCAAGAACTTCTTCCAAAAAAAGTTTATAAAAATTATTTGATTTCACATTACCACAGTTGTTTTATAGAAATCACATATTCAGCAGAAGATAAAACACGACATTACCATAGTTAATCTTTAACAGGCAGATATTTAATACAAATCACATACTCATCAGTCATCAGTCCTCTTTACTCCCAATGGAACATAAGGCATCAACAAAGGTTCTCCAGCCAACCCTGTCTAGAGCAAATCACATACTCAGCAGCCAATAAAACAAGATGTTACAAAAATATAGCCAAAATGATGTCATACACAACCATTTTTTTTAGCATTATGTTGACTATTCCTCAGACATCTATCGTTGCTAACTAAAAGGCACATCCTTACTTTCATCTATAAAAAGTTAAAAAATTAATTATTCAAAGTCTACAGAACTTCCAGTCTACTGCAGTGCAATTAACAACATGCAAGGATCACGTACATAATACAACAACAACAACAACAAATGAAAAACAACCTAAAATGCAGGGACATTTTTTTTGTGCAATATCTTAAAAACTTCTCTTTAAAAAAAAAAAAAGTGGATGGATTTAACATAAAATTATACTGAAATATCGATTATGCAAAAATCAACCATGACAAATTGAAAATGTAAATAAAGAGAATCTCACTCTTACGAGTACATGAGATATTTCATAAAAAATACATGAGGTATTTCATTAAGTACATGATAAGGTAAGATACAGGTATTCTATTATGCTATGGAGGCCATACAGGATACAGTGTTAGTGCCCATATTATTTTCCTTCATCTGTTGTCACACCAAAGGGTGATGTCAGCACCTGGCCACCTTGTATTCACCAGCTCTAGATTTACGCAGCTGTGCAACTGGGGTGCCTCTAGCCAGACTTGAAACCACCCCCCCCCCCCCAAAGAGACTACTGCACTAACCACTCTACCATTCAGATGTCCCTTCAAGTACACGAGATAAGACTATAATAACCAATAAGACTCACATACTTGCAAGTCAGGTTACAGAGGAGAAGATACAGGTTGCAAGTAAGCTTCATAAAACCTTCAGTAAACTGATATTATGACTTTTACAGGAAATTGTGTTAAAATACAAAATCCAGCACTGCTCATCTGGTCAAGTCAGACCTTGGACAAGATTTGTATGGATACAACTTTCTTAGCTGATGCTTGTTCTTAAAACCGTAAGAATTATTTGTCACTGGCAAAAAATAAAAAGGCCAATGATACATATCTTTACCAAATACACTGGACATAAAGTTTTTCTTTATCACAATGTCTGCATGTAAATATGAACTGCTTCTAGTCAAAAGTAAATAGCTCTAAAATTACTAAACTCACCAATATTTCAGCTTCAGTAAGCCTTTCATCAAACATTAAAGACTAAATTCTCCTGATTATGGTTTCAGACAATTTTTTAAAAATTTATTTCACTTGATGCTTTTTTTAAATGGTAAGAGAGGCCAGTTTAGTGTGCATAAGATCCCTTGATGAGGTTGACAAGCTCGCTGAAACAGGAAAACTTGGTGAACTACCATGCAAGCCCTATGTGACATTTAATGGCACAGGGAAGGATGTAAAAAGTTTTTAAAAAATTTGTTCTTACATTTGTTTCAACTTTCAATTTTTATGAACCAACAGTGGTATGAATACTTTGTGTAGTAGTAAAGCTGTGCACACCATGCACAAAGTTTCAAGTTCAATCCACAACAGAAGTAATTTTATTTTTATTTATTTGTGTTTGTTTGATTAGATAAAGCTTGCATAGTTTTAAATAAAAACCACATTTTCATTTCTTCTCCCTTTATTCTTTTGACAGGTACTGCCTGTACTGCATGCAAATCCTTCATGGCAAGTCTTATGTCACTTTCTTCAAGTTCCAAGTCCCTGTAAGCAGCTTAAGTCAAGTATCAAACCTATGAGGGTGTTTCTGACATGTCAGGGGCTAGTTAGGTAAATTCTTCATTTTGGCAGTGCTACTGTGTCATTTTGGTAGTGCCACTATGAAATGTGTTATGCTAAACTATTTTCCCTTGAATATTTCATTATCAAACATCAATGGCCTGTTACATTATGTCTGGCTCCATCATCATCATCACCTTTAACTTCCTTGAGAGCATAGGTCACGGATAAAGGCTCTCCAGTCATCCCTGTTCTTGGAATTATTCTCTGCTTTCTTCCCTTGTTTCTGAGCACTGTCATAATTTCTCTTCTCCAAGTAAGCCTAGGTCTTCCTCGTTTTCTATTTTCTTGAGGATTTAATGCCAGTACCTGTCTTGCTATCCTGGTGTTGGGTTTCCTCAGAGTATGGTCAATCCACCTCCATTTCTTACACATGATTTGTAGGTTCATAGGTTCTTGTCTTGCCCTTCCCCAGACCTCCTCGTTCCTGATCTTGTCCTGTTATTTAATGTCTAAAATCCTCTTCAAGCAGTAGTTCATGAATGTTTGTATCCTCTGTTGTACTGTCTTGCTCATAACCAATGTCTCCAAACCATATAGCAGGACAATCTTTACGTTTGTATTGAAAAGCCTAAGTTTGGTTCTTGTTTTGATGTTCTCAGATGATCATATTTTGTTAAGTTGCATAAATGCTGTCCTGGCCTTGGTTATGCTAGCTTTAACATCTTTTTTCCATTCCCCTGTATTTATCCACTATGCTGCCTAAATGTGTGAAATACTCTACTTCCTCAATTACCATGTGGCTATTGATTGCACTATTGAATATCAGATGGTCCGACTTTAAACTGAACGAGTCAATAAGACGGGAATTGAACCAAGTCATCAGACATGGAAGGATATGATTTCCGCCTATGAGCCAATGTTGGCCCTAAAGGAATGAAAATCAATCAATTGACTGCACTATTATTTTTCATTATCTTTGATTTTTTTTTTTGTCTGTTAAAATATAGTCCCAGTTTAGCTGAATTCTTGCTTAAGATCTGAAGTTTCTCTTGCATTTTTGTGTGGCTGCGTGCCAGAAATGCCACATCATCTGCGAAGGCAAGATATTCCAATTGGTTCCACAATGTCCGTTGTATCCCATTTCTTTTCCTTTATGTGATATTTTTTATGATCCAATGAATTGCTAGAAGAAATAGGAATGGTGATACCAAACATCCCTGCTGCACGCCTGTTTCCACTTTAAAACTTTCTGTGAGAGTTTCTTCATGCATGGTTCTATAAGTTGTTCTATCATATACAGTCTTTATATGCTTTGTTATCTTGTCTGAGATACCACAGTGTTCCAGTAGTTTCCATAGCATTCTGCAATCAAATGCCTTCGTGTAATCAATGAATGTAATTAACAGTGAAGAGTTCCACTCCACTGACTGTTCTATTATTATTCACATTGTAGCAATGTGGTCAGTACAGGATCTTCCTTGCCTGAAACCTGCTAGCTCTTCTTTTAGTTTACTATCTACTGATGTTTTAATTCTATTTAGCAAAATCCTACTGAAGACCTTGCTGGGTATTGAGAGCTAGGAGGTGTCTCTATAGTTTTACATTCTAATAGATCTCCTTTCTTAGAGACTTTTATAAGATGGGCCTCCTTCCAGTCCTTTGGGGCCTTCTCTTCTTCCCAAATCCTGCTAAATAGTAAGAGTAGTATTTCTACTGTTATTTCTGTGTTCGCTAAGAGCACTTCTGCTACAATTCCATCTGGACCCGGTGCCTTATTTCTCTTCAACTCTGAGATAGGATTTTCAATTTCAGCACTGCTATGTGGTTCTACACTGATGTCTAGAGTATTCTCCGCTGCTAGTATCTCCTCTGTTTCTGTCGGTGCTGGCCTATTTATGATTCTGCTGAAATATCTGCCCTACCTAAAGGAAAATTAAACTGCTTACAGACTGAAATTTAATAAGTCTAACTGTACATATTAAAATGACATCTTTGCTACATGTACTGACTTGGATATCTTACTAATATCATACTGTGGTAAAACTGATGACTGACTAAAAAATGTCAATTCACCAGTCAAATCAACCTCTTCAAGTCAGTGAGATTGATTTGAGCCTACAACTGTGGTTACTGGCAGCTTACAGACGTTTTCTAAATTTCCGTATAGATAGTTTACGCGTATATTTCTAAATTTTCCATATATTTATTCATTTTTATTTTATTTTAAAAACAGCCTCTTTTTTTTTCTGCACCACATCCGTGGTTTCCAAACCTGGCATGTTCAAATTTCTCAAGTTATTACATATGCAGGCCAATAATTGTACTAATCTTATTACAGGATGCAGTTAGTATAGCAACAATTTAAAGAATGGCATTTTGTTCTTATTCTCATTTGTTTTTTTTTCAAGTGAAACTTGTAAATAAATGCAAACAAACAGAAGAATACCCAGGCTTCTATTCCAAGTCCAAAAAAAAAAGTGTCAAGCAAGCCCATGCACTTTTATAATTATCACACAAACTTGAATCAATGCACAGTGAGTGAACCTCTGTAAATACAAACAGATATAAAAGTTAATCACACTGACAGAAAACAGTAGGTTCTGTATACTTTTCTGTCTTTCAACAGATCACTTTTCATAAATTTCTGATGCTTGACTCTTCAGTATTATTATCTAGGGTTAAAACATTATGTCACCTCCCCTGGTCACATAAAAACCAGAAAACAATAAACAAATTCAGAATTAAAAACATCCATGTCACACAATAATTATATGGTTTACTGAATAACTGGCTGTACAGAAGATATGCAGATAATAAACATATGGCTGGCATAACAGATCAAATAATATAAAGTGGTTACAGTTCATAATGCAGTAATCTGCAATGTAATAGTTAATGTTAGTAATTAATTAATGTGAATCATGGGTAGGACTGGCCAAAGTGATAGTGAAACAGTATCTCAGTCAGTCCATTACTGTGGGCGTGGGAATGACATCCCGCCTAACATCCTCTGGTCAACCCAGTTGATTACTGAGTGTGACGTGCCGAGGACAAAACTGACTCTAAAAAAAAACAGAGAATATTCATTCACACAGCGTGGAACACTGGATTACACAGCTCATGTCTGTCAGAGGATGCAGTGAAAAAACAGGATATTATGCACGGATCATACATCAAGGGACTTTACCAAGTCACAGCAGATGAATGGTAAATAAACATGACTAAAGGCCAAGTCAGATTATGGTACTCATCTCAGGTTTATCATGTTATGTTCAGTATAGATAACTTAATAATGGTAAAACGTAAAATCTCTGTTTTCATGCCATAAGGCATACTGGGGATACATTGTTAGGCCTGTGTTTCCAAGATCTTTTGCATATGAATGTCTGATGTGGTCAGTATCATGCCAGGCTGCATTTATCTTCCCAGATTTCTTTGGCTCTCATTTTTAGAGGCTGGCTAGATTCTGGGGTCTTTTCTTGGTATGGTGGTACCAGAAAAAAATTCCAACCACTGATACTTGAACTTGGTACCACTGGGAGTGTCTAACCACTCAGTCAACCAAGCCGCTATAGATAACTTAATAAATTTATTTTAATGAAAGGATGTCCTATGGGCAAAATATTTTATAATCCTGAAACAAATGCCATAAAAGACGGGAAATACTTTCATGCATAAAATTACAGCCTGGAACTTCACAGTGACATCATCAACAATATCGTATCCAGATAATTAGAGAATCACTCCATATTCTAGTTCAGTGTTTCCCAAAGTGGACAACAATAACTCCTTGTGGGTGTTGGAAAGGACTAGAGGTGGGGGTGGTGGAAGAAAAGGGGCCACTGAGGGGGAGGGGGGTGCTGAGGGAAAACAAAGCAGCATATGGGGACAGTAATACCTTCCTTCTTAGCATTTTTCCAACCTGATACTGAGAAACTCATCCATCACATTAAAAGTTGAGAAAATAATGCTGTAGGTGAGTTATAAATGTGCTCCTTCATACTGTTGAATTGGTTTGCTGCTGAAGTTTTTTAGCTGCGTAATTCACATCCTAGTTTAATAGGCTATTGTACAAATAAATGGGGCTGGGGGGGGTGGAGAGAGGAGGCTTGAGGATGTGACCTGGGAGAAAAGGAAGTGGCCAGACCGAACAAGTCTGGGAAACACTGTAGCGAACTGCCTTTTCAGATAAAATGGTGGCAAGTTCAAATCTCACTCCATCATGTTATGAAAATGGATACATGGAACTAGTGTCGGGGAAATGCCTTAAACGAAAAAAAAAACAAAACATCAGACGATATTCACCTATTAGGTGAGGACTGCCAATGTGCAGAATACTATATATACCCTTTTTTTTTAAAAAACAGTTTGCTTGTTTGGGCTTCATCATCATCATGTGCATTGCCAACTGGCGTTAGCTATTATGCTTCTCCAGAGTACACGATCCTTCATGCAGGCCATCAGATCAGTTGATGATCTCCTCTCACACCATCCCGTCAGACTGTCCAGCATCATTTCTCTCGGTCTTCCTTTGGATCTTCTTCCCTCTATTTTTCTTGTTGTTATAATATTTTCAATGAGCCCCCCCCCCCTCCACTGAATCTCCTATGAATGTAAATTGAGATGGGCTTCAATGTATTGTAATTCAGGGACACCGTAAAAAGGATAATCATCACTGTATCACAATTTGGGGATACCACAATGAAACAGACTTCACCGCATCACAAAATGAGGATGCCACAGTGAGATAGGTTTCACTATATCAACAACTGTGAACAGCTTGCCCAGATTTGTGCGAGTTCTTTCTTTTTCTCTTCAGATCAAGGCCCTTTCTTTTGGTCCTTGTTTTACTACATAAAAATTGAACAATATAAAGAAACAGTGAAAACAGTTTGTTCTTGAGTTAGAAAGAAGCAATTAAACAGTTCTATAACCAATGATAAATTCTTTGCCAAATTAAAATGTTGACTGGCAAGTATCACAAGAAACGGACAGCAACAAACTTACTGACACACCATCGATGAACAAAATAGAGAAAACAATTACCAATGCCTAAAAGCAAGGCACAAATTATGGTAGAAGAATTGCTAGGTTAAAAAAAAAAAAATCAGATAACCTTAGGCATCTTTCACTTTCAACAGTATGGGTGTTTTAACACAACCATCAGTGGCTGAAGTGAAGGTCAAAAAATGTTGGCTCGGCTTAAAATATGAAAGAGGAAAAAAACACAACACATAAAATTGATATGTTCTTTACTGCTCTAATATCAAAACTTTAAAATTTTTACAAAAATATCCAGAAATCTCACTGTGTTTGGACGGAGAAGAATTGTAGATACGTGAAAAAAATTAACTGCCGATATTGTATGACAATACATGATGTAAAAAATTTACTGTAAAAACTTCTTAAGAATCTGAAAATTAAAATTTTTTTTTACTACATTTCAGTGTATTAAATGGGAAAATTATTTTTTCACAATGTTATGTAATAAATCCATAACACAAATTATATAAAATTTATTATTATAATATCTTATGCTTATTAGGAATTTATTAAATGACAGATATTCAAGATTTGATCTGTAGAATCTACTAATAGCTTTCACAAGTGTAAGTTATAGATTTTTAAAAGCATTTACTTAGCAAGTGTTGATTAAGACTATGTTCTTTCAGCATTAAAAAAAATGCACTACCCGTGGTTTGGATAACTAATAAATGTGGATTTCAATGCGCAGACACTTCACATTATATAAATTCACAGAACCTTGACGCACTGTTCAGAAATTTTATAGCCATGTGTACAAATGGTCAAACTTATCCATAAAAAAAGAGCATTGCCAGTTTTTATGAATCGGTTCTATAACTACTTGTAAAGTATAATTTATCTTCACAGTGTAAGAATGCACATGTCATTTAGTCTGTCTATGTGTATGTATTTATGAGGACTATTATATGTAAAACTTGCTGACAATTCCTGCCTCACCACTCAAGTGTGGTAAAAATATTTTAATTTTTTTTCCTCCAGCTTTTTTTTTTTTTTTTTAAGATGGGTTGCTTCAGAGTATCAGAAGTACATATCTGAAAAAGAGATGTACATCACAAAAACCTGTGAATGTGTACTAATAGAACGGAGGGCGAGCAGATTAAATTTTCTTTTATAACAGAAATGACGACTGCGGTAAAACTGGTTCAAGTAATAAAGTAGATGGAGATATATGGTTCAATTTTACAAAAAAGATAGAAAGAAGAAAGAAAGTAGGCAGAAACATAAATGGTGGAAAGATGAGCATGTATAAATGAAGACCATACAACAATCCAATATTTTGGCAAAAAAGCCTTTTTCAATGATAACATATAAAAACACCACAAATCAAAATTTTGTGTCCATATTTCTTACAAGAAAGGATAAAAAAAAAAAAGCTGAATTTTTACATTTTTCAGCTATTTTTGTGTTTTTATCTGCATTTCAGAAACAGCAGAAAAGGTCTCATGCTGGCTGTGGAGTATGCGAAACAAGCATTGAGAACATAAATAATTTCGTTTGTCACAACCAATACCAGTCCTCCGTAGCTAAATCGCTAAAGCCGCAAAGTGCAGTGCCAACTGGAAGATCACAGGTTCAATCCCAGAATGAAAAACCAACAACTCACAAGACCTCTGGGAGTCATGACCCAGAGGGGCCCACCCCCCTTATAGTGTCAGGAGTTTAATAGGGCCGAAACACTTGTCTGAAGGGGGGGGGGTACTTCCTCTGATGATCTGAAGGAATTGTGTTGTTGTTCTGCTCTCTATAGTACAGAGTTGCCTGCATATGTGTTGTTTCTGTATATGATCCCTGAAAAAGGCTTTTAGCCAAAATATTGGATCGTTGTATGTTCTTCATTTATACATGCTCATCTCACTTTTTGTCATTCCTGCCTCTGCCCACTTTCCTCATTCTTTCTATCTTTTCGTAAAACCGAGCCATACACTCCAAATTTTCTCTTTTTTTCACAGCTGTATAACTCACACATGCCTCCAGTTTTGCTTGGTTGGTTTGGAATTTTACGTGTCAATTACCACTACAGGTTCTATCAAGACTATAATACATAATTTTTTTCAGCAATTCCTCTCAATATAATCAAAACAAATTTTAACTCTTAGACTACCTAACAACATCCTAACACACAAACATTTTTAACCTTTCATCACTGCTGCCATGTTGTACTTGGAACTGCGAGGACTATTTTTAGTGTTTACAGCAGTTTAAAACTGTGAATTCTCAACTATGGAATAATATCACATGACTGAAGTTAGTTTTAAAAAATGGTTTTTTTTTAAAAAAAAAGTCACCTAAATGGCTCATAGCAATCTAATAGCTGAAGTATGACATAATCACATATTTCTCCAAATTTCACCAAAACAGTTTAGCATAACATTATCACACTTTTCTATAAATTTCATTAAAACACGTTTTATGAAACAATGTAAAAAAAAATTATCTTGTATATTTCACTGAAAAAAAAAATTTAGCATAACCATAACATACCTTTGCAAATATTCATGAAAATGTATATAAATATATACATCAGAATTTCATTTTAAAAAATATTAGTAAATTACGCTGTTAAGAATCACCGTAGCATGCTTCCAAATATGTTTGAAAACTGACATTGTTTAGTATTTCCTTCAAACAATATATGTAGAATGTAAACTTTTTTTTTGGGGTAATAATTCATTATGCAACATCTAATTTTTAGCGCTTTAAAAAAATTCAGCATGTAAACGGGAAATTCTCTCAATATAATTTAGCAACAAAACAAAACAAAGGCATTTCAAATATAGGTGAAAGATAAGTGTGATGATGGCCCTGGTAAAACCAGTTATTTGGACCGAGGTTGACAGAGACGAATGGCTCAGCACTCCTGTTGCTTCTCCCCACTCTTTCCTTCTTCATAAATTTAACTATACATCTCTGTCTGATTCTAGTTCAAATATACCTGTAATGTCTGTGTGAACAATTTTGCAGGAGTATGAACAATGGTTTAGACCAGAGGTTCTCAAACTTTTGCCTCCCAAACCACATCTCAGGCACCAACCCCCCTCCCAAAAAAAAATGGTCACTTGGTTCTGATGCCCGTTATTCCTTTTTCCATCACCTCCCCCTCCTTAATCTTCCCAATGCCCCCAGGAGGGTGATATCTCCAACTCTGAGAACCACCGGCTTGGACAAGTGTTAAAATGCACTGATCTTTCTCCATCTCACCTGGTGTCATAGACACCTGTAAAAAAGCACAATTGTTATTATTTTTTTTTTTAAGGTCCGATTTGCCATTACAAACTCCTCTCTGCACGCAGATTATACACAAAACTTCACTGCCGACAGCCACAGAAAATGTAAAAACTGGGCAGTTTATATATCCTCGTCATCCGTGCTGACATCCGTGACACTGACAAAAGAGCTTCTGGAGGTGGATCTGTGGTCCTTGTCTTTGATTGTGCTGGCTGCTTTAGAGGACGACCCCCAGGCGCTTGAGCCGTACGTGTTTGAAACATCGGTGCTTCCCCTTGGACCAAGTTGCCTAAGAAGTAAAATGTAAACTACATGTAATTATTAAGAAAATAGTCAAAGAACAAAAGTATACATTCATCTAATTATCTACTCAAAGGAAAACTGTGCAAACTGATTATCATCATCATCATCATGTGCCGTGCTGACTGGCACTGGCTATGATGCTTCTCCAGAGTATCCGATCCTTCATGCAGGCCATCAGTTCAGTTGGTGATCTCCTCTCACACCATCCCGTCAGACTGTCCAGTATCATTTCTCTTGGTCTTCCTCTTGATCTTCTTCCTTCTATTTTTCCTATTGTTATAATATTTTCAATGCCCCCTCTTCTCATTGCATGTCCTATGAAAGTACATTGTCTCTCTCTTATCTCTGATTATATAATGTGATTTTATAAAATTTCTACCTTCCCTATAGTGCCATTCAGTTCAAATAATCATTTTGTTTTATATGAATGAAATATCAATCGCTGGCAACTGAAAAGTGGTAAGAAAGAAATGAGCAAAAAAAAAAAAAAACACATACTTAGCCACAGCTGGAGCAGGCTCATTAACATCTGTGTCATCCCAGTCACTCTCCACATCAGAGCCCCCCTGAAACAGAATGTAGAACAAGACTGAATGTAGAATAGAAAAAAATCAAATGTAGTACAAGACTGAATGTAGCACAAGATAAGACTGAATGTAGCACAAGATAAGACTGAACGTAGCACAAGACAAGACTGAATGTAGCACAAGACAAGACTGAATGTAGCACAAGACAAGACTGAATGTAGCACAAGATAAGACTGAATGTAGCACAAGAATGAACGTACCACATTACAAAACAAATCTACCACTATTTTGTGATATAATGTGACCTGAGCATTCCACATCAGAAGTCTAGCTTAGTGATTCTTAACCTTGGGTCCATGAAAAGATTTTTGGGGGTCCGTGGACCAGGAAATGGATTGTCTCAACAAAAAAAAAAATTGTTTTGCATCATCTGGATTCCATTTATTGCTTTATTTTTACTGAGAAGTCCACAACAGTCCTAAGGCTGAAACGGGGGTCCGTGGCCAGAAAAAAAGATTAACAATTACTGGTCTAACAAAAAATACTCAAGACAGCCTCCAAAAATGCAGAGTGAAGCACACTGGATCACATAAGCACACTGCTGTCAATGGATGAATGGAAACAGGACATCAAATGCAATTCAGTTCCATGAATATGGGAACTGTCTGGGCCAAAGAGGTAAGTAAAAAAGAAAAGCAAAACTGACTGATTATATGGCATGCTAGTAGCAGCAGGTGTCTATGCTTCTCCATTCTGTCTGTTTCCTGGTATTTCCAGTACGGCTGTTCTCCTGTACTCCTCCTGTGCCCCCTTGGTTAGCCCATTCAGGTATGTACCATCTCATGATATCCAAAGAATTTCAACCATCAGTTTCTTTAACTATTTTTTTTTTTTTTTGCTGTTTTGCAACCTCCTCTTAGAAATTCCTTATTTGTTTTTTTCTGCATGTCTAGGGCTTCTGTTGCATTCTTCTCCAAAAACCACATCTCCATTTCCTATTTCTGTTTCATCTGTTTGCATACTGTCTAACTCTGAAGTTCACCAATTAAATGTTAGAAGTGAAATGATACAGTTAAAAGAAACATAATACTTAACACTGCATCTCAAATGTACAGTGATATCACACTGTAATGACTGATCCCAAATGAAGTTCACTCTGCAATACATGCAGACACTGTTTAGATGACTGTTCATTTTCAAAATAGGAAACACAGACTGCTTGAAATTTAGGTGATCGTTTGGTATCTTTAAAATGCAAAGAGTTTGCATAGTAGCAGCTTTAGAGTACAGAGAGTTTGTAACCTATATTTTTTAAAATCAAATTATTAATTTCTATCTATCTATATAAGTGCCATGCCATGTGGTGTAGGCGGTCATTTCTCTCCACAATTCCCTGTCTTTTGCGTTAATTATGAGATCCACCGGTGACTTATTAGTTTACTATATTAAAAAAAAAAAACAGTTCAGGTGAATTTATTTTGCCTTTTATGCAGGAGACATTTTTTAACAGCATTTATTTTTCCTTAGCTGCAAAATGCTAAAATTTCAGTGTTTTCACTGGGATGTGATATGGAAGAAAAAAAATGAACTCTTCTGAAAATGGAGTGAAATTTGCAGTATTTTTTTAAAGAAACAAAATACATAATTTTCAACTATCTTTATTGATTGTACTCATGACAAAGGTCTATGTGCATACATTTTAGGTCTCTTTCATTCTATTTTTAAAAACCAGCTTCTGTTTTTAATTTCTAAAACAAAACTTCTTTTTTAATGTTCACTCAGTGTACATAAATACAAATCTGATGCATTTATCTTAAACACAAATCTGATGCATTTATCTTTATTTTCATATGCAGCAACATTAATTTTATTGTTGATGATCAGCACAAAAAACTATTTCTATGAGACCACTTGTGGAGTATGCTGCAGTTGCTATTTCTGTTTTGGACTGAGCCCACTGGCTGTCTACAGCTAGGTTTGATTATAACATAAAAAAAGCAGCAAAAATAATTCTCACATCTTTTAGTTTTTGTCTGGCGATTCCTTGCGTTGTTCCTCCAACATTTACTCCTCCAAATGGTTTATCAGTCACTGCTCGAGCCTGTTTAACAAAGACATTTTTGGAAATGAAAGTTGCCATCCGCTAAACTGTTTATCAACCTCTGGAGAATACATGTAATTTGTCTTGTCTTCTATCTTCATGGAACTGCGAGCTGGTACTCTCTGCGGCTGATGCTGTGAAAGTGTTGAGCCACAGCATCATGTCAGCTTGGGAGTGGGTTATGGCAGCTATTTTTTCAGTCCCTTAATGCAGATAAAAAGCAGTGGGTGTGCAATACTTCTTTGGCAGACTCCACTATCATAGGGATCCTTGTCACGTTAGCCAGGCTAGGTCTGTTACTGGGGGTACCAACAGAGAGACAGAACAAGGTCTTGGTCAGCTATAGTCTGCCAACCCTGATGCCGGCAAGTCACCTATGGGTTGCTGAACAAATGTTATTTATAAGTTTAAAAAAATGGTAAAGGTAATCCTGTCATGCCTTAGAGGCACACAGGGATATGGTGTTAGTGCCCATATTTTCCTTGACCTGACAGCTCATTAGAGGGTGACATGGTCAGTATCACTGGACACAGCAAAAATGAAACATTAATTTCTGTTACAAATAAAATACTAAGTCTAAACTTTGTAGCACTGAGATGGTCAAGATCCTTATATATCTCTGTATGTATGTATAATATAGTTTGATGTGTCATTTTTATTAGCTGTGCAGTGAGGAATCAAAGTCATGGAGTCCACATCAATTTTGGATGGAGGTGGAGTCAGAATCAGTTGAAACATGCTATTTATGAAGGAACTGGTGTTGGAGATCAGAAAAAGAGAACCCAATAGTTGAAAAAAACTTTTAGTGGAATCATAGGCGGAAGAAAATCCATTTATGAAGGATCTGGAACCAGATGAAAGATAAAACAAAGGAGTCAGAGTCAAATGTTTGCTGTACTGACTCCATGGTCACAGGGAAAGAAGGGTTTATTGAAATTTTTATATATTCCATAAATGCAAAAAAAAAGAGGCCAAGTTAACAGGCATAAAATCCTTTGATGAGGTTGAAAGACTCGCCGAAGACAGGAAAAATTGGCGAACTACTTTACGAGCCCTATGTGACATTTAATGGCACGGGAAGGATATAAGATATAAGATAAGATAAATGCAAAGTTTATTAAATGTCAGTTCACTCCACAGGATATATACAGGGTGTCCAGAAATTATTGGTTGAATTTGTAAGACCATATTTTCACCAACACTGAACAGAAATACATGTTATTACTACAAGGTCTGACAATTAAGTAATGAGACTATTACATAAAAAATAAAATAAACAACAGTTGAAGATATAACCTGTATTTTATTCAAAGTAAGCCCCTTGTGCATTGATACAGTGAGTGGCACGATCTAACAAACACTGGAAGACCTCTGCAGTTCTTCTGTTAATACCTGTATCTGGATATTGTGCCTGTTTACCTTTCTGGAAAATGAAAAACTCGCTTCATCACTAAAAATGATCCAGTCCAACAAACCCTCATCCACCACTGAGAACACCACATAAGACATGCTTGACAGGGTTTGGTGAGAATGGAAGTACCATTTGGACATCTGCCATTCCACATGTGGGGCGCATATCAAGTGCATTTAAGGTCAGTTTGAAACTGCAAATATTCCTCTTTCAAATAGTGGTATTTCTGTTCAGTGTTAGTGATAATATGGTCTTATAAAATTGACCAATATTTTGTGCACACTGTGTATATGTATGTGCATATATATATTTTTTATTACTGGTTTTACTAAAGTTTCAGACAATGTTATACATTATAAGAAAATAATAAATCTGTGACAACCATTTAACTAAACCACAAGTTCAGTGCTACCTACCTCAAGTTTTTTTTCTATCAGGTTAGCTTTCTGTGCGAAGGTTAAGTTGGTCGGAACTGGTGCAGAAGACAGCTTTCTGTCATCCCTGTTGAAATAAACTTATTAAAAGCTTTCTGTCATCCTCTTTAGAAAGTGTAAATATTAAAATCCTTCTGTCATCTTTATAGAAGTATAAATATTAAAAGCCTTATATCATCTTTATAGAAAGGCTAAATATTAAAATTCTTCTGTCATCTTTATAGAAGTATAAATATTAAAAGCCTTCTATCATCTTTATAGAAAGGATAAATATTAAACGCCTTCTATCATCTTTATAGAAAGGATAAATATTAAAAGCCTTCTATCATCTTTATGGAAAGTATAAATATTAACAGCCCTCTATCATCTTTATAAAAAGTGTAAATAGTACATTTTCTGTCATCTTTAGAGAAAAAATAAACATGAAGTCTTCTATCCTCTCTAGATAAATATAAGTATTTGAAAAACTGTCAAGCATCTACTGATAAATATAAATACTATTTTAAACATAAATATGTTATATATCACACTAACAGTATCACATGTTTCTGGATGAAATCAGGAAATGATGTTGTCAATATTCATTAGAAAAATGGCTGTCATTTTTGTTTTTCAAAGTAAATAAGGTGAATTCTTATAAATAACGTTTGACAACATTATGTGAGTCACAAATACATGTTCTTGTCTGTAGTGGATTGTATGCAGGAAACTCTCTACTGCAGAAAGCGGAACAACAACACAACTCCTTCAGATCATCAGAGGAAGCACCCCCTCCCCCCCAGACAAGTGTTTCGGCCCTATTAAACTCCTGACACTCTAAGGGTGGGGTGGGCCCCTCTGGGTCATGACTCCCAGAGGTCCTGTGATTTGTTGCTTTTTTGTTCCGGGATTGTAATTTGTAGATTTGAAGGAGGCCTTATATTCTAACCTACTGTTAAGCTTCATTCAGAAGTAGGAAACCATTCTTTTTAATTTGTATGGTTGTCATTTTATACAGGGTGTTTTTAAAGTCTCACTACACTTTCTATGTAAAAATGAAGAAAATGACGTCATAAAAAATATGCCACAGTCAATCATGAAGAAAAAGCAGTGAATGGTTGCCATCTGCTTAAGTAATTTTTTGCACTCAAAACAGAATGGTGTTATCAACGTAAGAAATAATTTTTTTGGTTGAACAAGTGTTTCGAAATGGCGGTCGATACACATGGATGGTTGTTCAAAGATTTATAGCAAAATTTCCTGATAAACAACCTCCTCATCGCACTAAGGTTAGAAATTTGCTGAATAAGTTCCGTGATACGGGAACTGTGGAAGATGGTCCGCGATCTGGTAGGCCTGCTGTGTCTGAAGAAAAATGTCTAGATATCCAAGACAGAATCCTGAAAAGTCCATGCAAGTCCTTAAGGAAAATGTCACAAGAAGTGAATGTATCACTGAGCATGGTGCACAAAATTCTGAAACATCGGTTAAATTTTCATCCATACAAGATTTCTGTTGTGTCTGAACTAAAAGAGTGTGACAATCAATCCAGAGCCAGAGAATCCACGTGGTTTCAAGCATTTTTAGCTGAAGAAGACGAGTCAATTCTCAATTTAACATTCTTCTCTTATGAGACTTGGTTTCATCTATCTGGAATCATTAATAACCAAAATAATCGTATTTGGAGCAGTGTTAATCCCAATGCATTTCATGAAGCGCCGCTGCACGATGCGAAAATTGGGGTATGGTGTGTCGTCAGAAGAAAACGTTTAATTGGGCCAGTTTTCTTCAACAACACTGCAAATGCCGATCGGTACTGTACTGACATTCTGGAACCTTTTTTAGAACAGCTGAATGAATGTGAAATTGAAGAAGCATGGTTCCAGCAAGACGGTGCAACTGCACACACACCTAGAGCAACACACAGTTTTTTTGGAAGAAATTCACAAATCGCATATCTCATGGAATTTGACCTGCTCATTCTCCAGATCTAAATTCATTAGATTATTATCTATGGGGTTTCTTGAAAGGAAATGTTTACAAAAATAATGTACAAAAAAATTGAAGACCTGAAAGAAGCAATCAGAATTACCACTCAAGAAATAACAACAGACACGTTGCACAAGGTATTTGACAATATGAAGAGACGTGTACAGTCATGTCTTGAAGCCCATGGTGGACATTTCCAACACCTGTTATAATGAATATTTCAGTGGTACATTCCAGCTAACCCAAAACAGCATTGTATCACTGCAATCAATGTAACTAATTAAATTACTTTTTTTTTAGCACATTTTGTGATGACATCATTTATTTCAATTTTCAATTTTTTTTTTTTCATAGAAAGTGTAGCAGACTTTAGAAACACCCTGTATAATCTTATTTTACATAAATAAATTATACAAATGTTGGAGGTATGATTATCAGGAAAGCAGAAACATACAAATATCTAGGCACAACTTTCAACAGCTGCAACACAGTAAGTGGAGTACAGATAGGGAATATACTTTGCCTTGCAACACCTGTTAAAATATAAAATACTGTCTCATACCACCAAGATAACAATCTACAAAACTATAATAAAACCAGCTGTCATGTATGGATCAGAAATGTGGAGTACAACAAAGAAAGATGAACAACAGCTGCAAGTCTTTGAGAACAAGATCCTAACAAGAATCTTTGGGCTCATAAAGGATACCAACAGTGAGAAATGGAGAGCTAGAAAGAACACTGAACTTAACGGCTTATTTAAACCACAGCAGATTATACATATCTTGAAACTGAACAGATTACACTGGCTGGGTCGTGCAGAAAGAATGGAAAAGAAACAGACGAACGAAAATGATGTACAGAGATGAAGGAAACAAGACCAAGAGGTAGACCAAGACAGAGATGGAGAGACAACACAGAAGAGGATATACAGGAAATTAGAGTTACTAAATGGAAAGAGAAGATTAGGAAGAGGGAGGAATGAAGGTGAACTTTATCTGCAGCAATGAGCCTTAATGGATGGGAAAGCTACAGAAGCTTTACAAACAAAGCAGTATGAGGAAATTATGAGTGCCTGACAATGCAGCTGAAAGACATGACTTTCTACTTATCTATACCTGTCAAAATCAAGAACATCCTCAGCATTATTGTTTAAAGGTTTGGACTGAATTAGTCTCGGCTTGGGACCTTGAAAACGAGGGCTTGGAGTGGGACCTCCTGCTCCTCTGGCTGGG
Source organism: Achatina immaculata (assembly GCA_009760885.1). NCBI lineage: Eukaryota > Metazoa > Mollusca > Gastropoda > Stylommatophora > Achatinidae > Lissachatina > Lissachatina immaculata. The sequence continues at coordinate 12,992,237 of CM019707.1, forward strand.
CCTGACTGAGTCAGTCGAGCTCCAGGACGTGAAAATGCCTGCCCACCCTTGACAACAGCATCATCTCCTAAACTATCATCGTCATCATCACTTCCAAACTGTGTGCTAGTCCACTCAGTGGTTGAGCTAATGATTATGAAAGTAAAACAGACCAGAAGTTTAATATAGCTCATTTCAACATTAGACATTCCTACATCATAAAATCAATCTTTAACTCGCTATGTGTCCACCCTCATAATAGTGCTGAACTGATTATTACATTATTCAGACATTCTCAGGTTCTTTGTACATTTTAAGTTGGACATCACACATTATATCACACAGTCAACCAAGTCTGGTGTCTACAAAACACATAAACACCTTTAATGAGTGATGGCTGTAGATGAAAAAAAAATGATGACAGTCTGGCACCATATCATTATTTAAACATCATCAGTTTGGGCTTTCCAACAATTCACTTACTGAACTGTAATTGAACGTCTGGATCACACAACACTTAAATTCTACCTGATGGAGCCAGTATCCTATTCTACTTCAAACTAACTACTCATGATGAATCGTACAGGTATCTATGTTCATCTGACTCAGAGGAGCTCCGACCATTATACACATCAATATCTTGGACGGACTAACGAAATTACATCCAAACAACAATGAAAGGCAACTACCCACAAACAAAGACCCAGCCAGTCTCCATGGCTCTCCGTCACATCCTTTTTCGGACCTCCTCTAACAAGCCATGCAGAATTGTGTACCTTCATCTCATGTTAAGTTTCAGCATGATTTAGTACATGCATATATTACACACATACATGAGCAGAAAAAGGGAATCCTCAAAAGTATGCAATATATACTACTATACTGTTATAACTACTACATTTCTCAGTCAGTGTTATCCTCATGTCTCTTTCTCACCAGACTCTTTTCACTGACAAACTGACAGAAATAAGGGTCACACTCTGCAGTTTTGTGATACAAAGTAAATGAAATTTTGCAGTAAGTTCAAGGCACATTCAATATCACACATGCTGCAGCTTTTGTGCTGATAAAACTGCAAAACTGTTACTGTAATATGTCACAGTAATGAAATAATTATTATGTCTGAAATTGTTTTGAAACAAATTAAAAATTAAAGCCATGGAGAATGCTAAAAAGGCAAGAAGAAGATCTGCACTGCATCCCAAAAAAAAAAAAAATACACATAAGCACATGCTCACCTCAGGCAATACAAAACAGAACAAATGAATAGGGCCATGTCTCATACAAGAACCTTCATGCCCCAAAACACTGAAGAATACTGCTGCAGTAAAACAAAAAACAAATACTGCCTTTACAAATTTTTCACTCTAAAATGTCTGTTAAAATCATACCCAGCTGACAGGGGTCTTTTCACATTCTGTGGAGTTGTGGTTCTGGACTGGGGATGTGGTCCGTGGTTTGGGCTTTGGCCTTGACTGCCAGGACTGCGTGGAGTAGTCCGCTGGGCAGAAAGATGTTGCTGTGGATGAGGAGGTCCAGATCTTGGCCTGTCTGAAGGATCTGACATGCGGTTGGATGTGTATGATGACAGCTCTGTGAACACATATTGGCATATGAAATAAGTAAAGCAAACTTTGTAGACAACTTCAGGGAAAATGCGTAATTTATGTTTAGACTGCAAAAAAAAAAAAAACAAACCAATAAAGCATAAAAGATAATTTAATTACTTAAAATATCAATAGTACTTCTTAATGTTCCCATTTATATTGGTTCTTTTTAAAACAGAAGTAAGACTTGGATCTTTTGCTCCAAAACAACACTGGCAGGGTTGGTAGATCTTCCATAACTATTCAAATCAATGCTCACAGTGACAGTTAGTGAAAGTCTAAATGAAATGAAAAGTAGAGGATTTCTAAACCAACCCATGATTTTAAATTTTAGAATAACTTGCTTCCAGTTTCAGGGGTGAAGATGCTCCATAAGTTAATCAGCGACTCATAGCTGATATGCCAGCATCAGCATCAGGGTTAGCGAACCATAGCTAACCAAGACCCTGTCCCACCTCTCCATGGTACCTCCAGTAACAGGCCTAGCCTGGCTAACAAAGCAGGGATCACCATAGTCCCCATGGTGGTGGAGTCTGCTAAAGAAGCATTGCACACGCACACATACACTCCCCCCACCCCGGTTTTTAGCTGTACTCCGGGACTGAAAAAGTAGCCGCTATAACCCACTCCCAAGCCGACATGATGATGTATTTCAACATCTCTACAGCATCGACTGCAAAAAACAACAGCTCGTAGTTACAGGGAGTTTGTACAAGTACAATGTTATTACTTAGGCCTCAAACATAACAAAGAGATTGCTTCATTTTCTAAAAAAAAAAAAAAAGCATGTTTTTAAGCCTGACATATCCTTGTGACAAGCTTCTTTATGATCTTTGCATTCCTCTCAATTCACATTCTCCTGAGTCATCATCAGTTTTCGTATTCCCACAATCCTGCTGTAACAGTACTGGCTGACCAGGACTTCTTCAAATGTGATTTGCTATTGTGCTGCTTAAAATATTTTCATAGATTCTTCTCCTTCAAATTAGTCTTTTTTTCTATTTTTTTTTTTCCTAAATTATCTTAATATTACTACTTGTGTGTTAAAATTACTGAAACAATGTAAAGTACTGGCAGTATATTATGCATTAATTTCATTAAATTATTGCAATAAATACATTTCCTGATGAACACATTGTGCCGTGATGGGAAGCAATGGCCATTTTGCATCTCTATCTTGTGCTGTCCTTGGCGTTTCCAATTAGTACAAATGCTTTTTCTTTTTTCCATGCCACTCTTGGTCTTCCTCTCATCCTTTTTTCCTTTGAATTTTCTAGTCATTACCAGGTCCTCCACATTCTGTCCTCTCATGACATGTCCAAGAAATTTTGACTGTCCTAATTTTAACTAGTTTTTGTCTGTTCTGAAATCATGCTTCACATTGTTATACACTTTTACTTTTTTCTAGGAAAACCATAAACATTTATGAAACTTATTTAACCGAAGTAATATTATGTTGATGCCACAAACACTTCAAGAGCTTTAACTAAACCATTATCTGTTGTGTTGATAAAGTATTTGCAGTTGTATATACAACATATAAAACTGAATTTTTTTAAAAAAATGTGGCCATCTCTCTGAGCACTTTCAAATCAGACATTTCTCATTACATATCTATACACAATCATCACAGCCAGTAATCCTCATAATATTTTAGAACATTACAAACTGTTCACTGTTTATCATAAATACTACATTACACGACATTATAAAGAAACAGCTTGTTTAATGAAATGATGTCAGCTTTCTGTGAGAACATACAAAGCTCTTGGTAAGTTTAGCAAGAAAAGAAGGGTAATTTATAAATATTTTCTTTATAAATTATAAATAAGTGAAATATTACTTACATAATAAAATTTCAAATTTGTTTTCTTGACAGAAACTTTAAAAATATTTCCAAAGGTTAAAAGAAAGCAGAAAGTAAAGCCAGAGTTGGGAATTAAGAAGACTTTCACCAATGATAAACAAAGATAAATCTATATCTTTACACCAAACGCAAATGTTTATGTGTACAGCATCTGTAGCATAAATGCAGTGAGCAGAGAGCATGAATGATGAAAAAACTCTGAAATTCTTATGTTATTTTGTTATATTTGAGCCTGAGAAATGTTAATAACAAACTTTTGAAGATGCAAGCAAATTTGATCCTGCTGTTTCCTTTGTACGAGGAGAAATAAAAAAGTAACCACAAATTAAGGGATATAACTACTGAAATATACATGAAGACTTTTGACTTGCCTTTGTCTTTTCATATATTTTCAGTGGGTTATGTCCCTTGATTACCCTTGTATATGAGAAATCAAACTGGATCTTCGAATCCCATTACATCATACACATGCCCTTAAAATTGATGTGGTTCACCTTACACATCAGAAGGCTTTATCATAAATTTCTCTCAACCAGATATGGCATGCTTATGCCATAAAAAACAGTCACTAAAAATGACCATTTATGAATGAATCTACCGAAAAATATAGAGAAGACAGAGTGAGAAGCAACTATACTCATGGAAAAAAGTAAATGTGCAATGCTTTAAAAAGCACCATGAATGTGCTTAGGTGATGACTGAAATAAAATTTGGCATACATTATGCTTGATTATCCAATAACAGATAAAATGATAACTTTCAGGCCACTCCCATGTCACAAAAAAGTGAAAAAACTCACCTAATGTGGCCCACCACCCCAAGAAAAGAAAATCAGGGTTTCAGTATTGTATGTGTTCTCCTTGGGCAGTTATCACTGCTTGACACCGCCTTCTCATCGAACCAATGACATGTTGTATCAATTATTGAGGCATATTATTCCATTCTTCTTGCAACGCTTGGGCTAATTCTTGGCAGTTTCCAGGATGATTGTGTCATCTTCACAACCTGCGGTCCAGTTCATCCCAAATGTGCTAGATAGGTGACAGGACCAGTGAAAATGCTGGCCATGGCAAGACGGTAATCTGATGCTGTTGAAAGTGGTCCCTGACCACACATGCGATGTGGATGAGTGTTATCCTGCTGCAGTATCCCTTGTCCATTAGCATCGTATGATTTCATCCTTATATATCGTAAACCTGTACGGTTGCCATTGAGGAAGACTTTGTTTGTTTGGCCAGCATAGGAAATTCCTCCCCAAACCATTACACTGCCTCTCTCCTCCTATCCACCTCTAGCACACAGTTATTCGCAAAGTGTTCTCCTCTTCACCTGTACACTAAAACACACCCATCATGGCCTTGCAGACAGAATCTGGGCTCATCAGTAAATAGGATCTGTCGCCACTGACGATAGGGCCATGCCATGTAGTGCCTGGCCCAGGTCAAGCAGATTTGTCTGTGGTGAAATGTCAGTACTGGTCTAACTGCAGGCCTATGAGATAAGAGATTTACCTCCCTGAGTCTGTTCCGCACTGTCCTGCCCGACACACATGTTAAACCTGGAATGTTGCTGGTAGTCCATGTTGCCTGGAGAAACCTGTTACGAAGGCGCATGAGGTAGATGTAGCAGTTGTGTGCAAGAGGTGGTCTACCGCATCTATGGCGGTCAGCAACAGAACTATTTTGGTTAAAACGACTCTGAAGGCATGATATTGTGCTTCTGTGAACATTAAAATGTTGAGATACTGCTGCTACTGTTGATCCAGCAATTAATATCCCAACAGCTATTTCTCGCTGATGTTCGTTTAATCTTGACATGATGAAAAAAGATGTTTATGTTAGAATTCCACTACTTCTTTCTTCAACGATTATGTGAACAGATCTCTGAGAACAGAATTACACACTTACCCTCATTTTATTCATGGTCAGTAACCAATCATGGATCACTGCACGTGATTTCACTGGAGCTGTGGTTATCTCCCCATGAATAGTGCGATCAACTTTATACAGCATGGGGAAGTGGACAACACTCAGACAAAACATGCCAAATTTGATTTCATTTCACTCATGACAACGTGATTGGTGCTCTTGACACCACTGCACACTTACTTTTCTCCATGAGTATATAATAAAGGAAATGCTGGCAGACAATATAAAAATACGGCAGTCAAAGATTTGACATACTGACTGCACAGCACTGCTTTTATGCACTTATGTCAGTTTTTTCAGTATGAACACCTCAGCCTTTTTTAAAAAATCTTTTCTATGTCCTGTAGCAGTTGCAGCTGTAAGGGTGAGAAGTGTTAGGCCAGTACAGCATTTGAGGTAGGGATGCTAGCACGTGTCCCTGCTGCCTTTATTTTCCTAAGGGAAACTCCAAGTACCAATATTATGAGGTTGGGTTGATTCTCATGCCAGTTGATCCAAAAAAATTTCACCTGAATGCGAAATCAAATTAGGAACCATCTGATTGGTAAGTGAGTACACTAACCATTTCGCTACCAGTGGCTTTTTTTTTTTTTCTGGTTGCATTTACTCATTTTTTAAACTTGTGAATATTCCCATATTCATGGGACTTATCTTTATAATGTCTGTCCACAGTACTCCGGTGTGACTCACATTTGCACGCAGACACCAAATAATATCAGAGATTGCTCTAACACAAGTGTGATGGACACTTATAGCTAGGCTGACTGCAGTATCATGGCTATACATCTACAATCTACTCTCTTTTCATGAGAAGGCAGTCTACTATGATGATGATACCCATACATTCATCATAACTCTTAAATTAATACATAAAAGAAAAAAAACACATGCAGTCACAGTTAGTTATGTGCTTTAGTTCATTATAAGATTATGTGGCTTAGCTCATTAACATGATTATTACACATCAAGTTATTCCACAACAGGGCACTGTCACCAAAACTTCAGTTCTATTTTTGTTCAGCGTAAATTTTGGAAAAAAAAAAAAATTCACGTTGATTAGTCAGTTTTATTTATGCATTTAAAAAAAAAATCACCTGGAATTGGGCAAATGATTTTAAGAAAACTCAGAGTTTCTGGGTGTGATTTATTTTGCTAACACAGTTATGTGGCACCAGCATCTTAAACAATGATGGTCAGTCAAACGATATATACAAATCTAGCTATAACTCTGCATGAATAAAGTTAGAGGGGGGGGGGAAGGTTAGGGAGAAGGGAGGGAGAGAACTATGATATTTACAGTAAGTGTTCTTGAATTAATTTTTTTTCCCCCTAATATTCATTCATTATTTGCATGTTCCTTGCTGAACTTTGCCTCCCTAACAGCTCTCCTGTAGGCCTCTTGGTTGTGAGCAAGATGGCTTGCTGCTGATGCATCCATTTACAGATCATCAACGATGTCTTGCAGCCATCTTCCCCTTGGTCTCCCTCTCTTTCTTTTTCCCATTATGTACCCTTCCAAGACATTCCTCTCTAGATTATCATGACGATTAATGTGTCCAAAATATTTAAGTTTTCTTTGTTTAATCCTCTTTACTAGCCATCCTTCTTCAATATTAAGTTCTTGTAGTATGGATATATTTGTTCTTTTTTGTGTCCATGATATCTGAAAAACTCTTCTGTAGCATTTACATTCAAAATCATTTATGTGTTTCTCAGCTGTTTTATTAAATGTCCAAGACTCACAGACGTATGTTGCAATGGGAAAGATGCATGCCCTTAAAAATTTTATTTTTGTAGTTCTGTCTGTTCCCCTCCACAGATTCTTTAGTTGTTTTACTTTCTGAAGAGCGATAGATGTCCTTCTTTTAATTTCCCTCATTGTATCTCCATTATTAGTTAGTAGTGATCTAAGATATTAAAAACTCTCCACATCTTCCAATTTTTCCTCACTGATACATATTTCAGCTGCTTTATTTGTTTTATCAGTTGTCATCAATTTAGCTTTCTTCGCATTAAGATAGAACTTTTGCTCTTCCCTAATAATTTGTCAAATATCTAACATTTTACATCCTTCCCATGCTGTTAAGTGTCACACAGTGCTCCCATTGTCATTTGCAATGTCTTTCTGTTTTTGGCAAGTCTTTCAAACCCATCAAGGGATCTTACGCCCACTAATTTAACTTCTCTCTACAATCTTTTCTTTAGAGTTTCATGAGGTAAACCTCTTTTTCTTTGTCAAATATGCTAACTTAGAATATTCCATCTTTATCTGAACAATGTCTCCCTATCTTAATTGAGAACAAATATGCAATCACAGAGACAGATATTAAATGTAAACACAAATCAAAATCTTTAAAGACACGAATACTTTTTAAAAGACTTAATTTGCATTAGAATACAGAAGTATAGGAAGGAAGTACTGCAGTGGTCAAGCAGAGACTTTGCAAGAAGTATTAAAGTATTAATGTGTATTTATGAATTTGACAAATTCAAGAACAACGCAGAGATAAGACTGATGAGCAAAACAACAACCTGTCTCATGGGTGATCAGAAAAAGAAGATGGATATATGTCAGTCATGTGATAAGAAAAAACAATCAGAGAATCTCAAAACAAGCTATCAAGTGGAACATAACAGGCCAAAGAAAAAGGTCAACCAAGTGAAACTCTAAAGATGACATTGTTGAGAGAGGCCAGTTTAGCGGGCATAACATCCCTTGATGAAGCTGAAAAGCTTGCCGAAAACAGGAAAACTTGGCAAACTACCAAGTGAGCCCTATGTGACATTTAACGGCACATGAAGGATGTAAGATGTAAGAAGATAGCTAGTCAAACAATGAGCAATGTGTAAACTTGCACTGCATTTTTATTTAAAACTATAAAACAGGACTTATATATCCTTTCGCACTAAATCTGAAAATAGAAATCACAGAGGCACTAAAAGACTGAACAGGAGCGGAGAATCTGTAGCACCTAGACAAAAAAACCATCGCAAGCCTGGTATGTTTCATTTAAATATCAAACAGTTCATTATTTAACCTTGTACACTGTTCATTATTTAACCTTGTACAAAAGTTAACTAGTAATATTATGATATATATTTATGTAGGAGTATATATATTTATGTAGGAGTATATACATGTGTCTATGCGGCAGGTTAGCCTCTACTTCCTGCGGCATCTGCACACTGTAGCAGCGTGAAGTGTTAGTGCCTTCACATTTCTAGCCCCTACAGCATTCAAGGTAGAGATGCCAGCACCTGTCCTCGCTGCCTTTCTTTTCCTAGGGAAACCTCAGACACCCATTTTTTGACACGGACACTGGGGTCGAAAAAATTCCACTCAAGTGTGAAATCGAACCAAGAACCCTCTGATCAGAAGGTGAGTTCACCTATCACTACACCACAAAAGGGAAGGTCAGGGAGAGAAAGAAAAAGGGAGAGGAGGGGGCTGCTGTGTATTACAACCCTTAAGTCACATTTAGAACAAAATATATTTTGGGGAAAACGTATTCAAGGATCATAAAAGTACAACCTTCATCTTATGGGCATGCATTATGGCAAAACATATAAAAGGAATATAAGCAATCACTCATGCATCATTTGTAATCATTAAGCAGATGTTGTTTCAATGTCAAGAATATGCAATGAAGCAAAAAAGAAATGTTTTGCTGTGTCAGGAAACTGAACTTCAATAAAACACTTAAAACGAACATATTTTTATAGTAATGAAATTACAACCTGCTATATCAAAATAAGGGAACTTCTGTTCTAATTTTACCCTAGTTATTTTACATCTTGTGACACGAAATTTTAAGATGTTCACTTGTAAGCTATTAGAAATATTCACTCAAATGTGAACATATTTTTAACAAACCAAACCAAAAGCTGGAAAATGTGAATTTTGCATTCAAAGAAAAAAGAATATTTATATATACCTAGTCTTCGACGGGCCCTTGCTGAAAGACAAAACATTTGATAAAAAATTATACATTATGCAGGTCAAGCAAGAAAAGAAATTCTTAAAAATATGACAGAAGATATATAACAGGAAGTGAAATGCATAATTTCACCTACGACAATTTCATATTAACAAAAGTTTATTAACGAAAAAAACATTTCAACATTAAGTTTTGGGTTGCCATCCAATGTCTTTAATAAATGAATGTGAATGATGAACACATATATGAATGACATGTGTTGGCTAAATACACAGAAAAGACATGTAAAGTTATGAACACTCAAACTGAATGAGACAGCGGTTAGTGACCCATAGCTGACTGCTTGTGTCAGGGTTAGTGAACAAAGACTCTATTCTACCTTCCAGTGGTGCCCCTGGAAAGAGGGATCGAAGTGGGAAGTTGGACCTGGCCCCTAAAAATGCATCAAGCCAAAGCTGGATATGTTGGGCGGACAGACGCATAACCACAACAAATGCAACCATTGTCCATCTGAGGGTGCACGGCGAAGAGGACGTATATGAATGACAAGCTGGCTGAATACGCAGAAAAGTCACAAGGATGATGAATATATACACTACAGCAGAATGAATGAATGAAGTTTTCAAAAAGTGATGAATTCAGCATGAAAGTCTGGCTGACATTCTTCCTTTTATCATCCAACTTTCACCCTATAGAAAACATTCCATTTAGTACAAACAGCAATAAATACATAAAGAGCATGAGAACAACAAGTATAATGGCAAAACTTTGGCACTCAACTTCTAAATCTACACACTCAATAATATATAAAAATACTAATTTAATTTGATGTAATTATCATCATACAGGATAAAGTGATATTGCAACACAGTTTAATATATAATAAGAAGATTGTTTAAGGTACTTTGTGAACATACTGATCGTCAGAAAAATTCTAAAACTGTGAGACAAGTACAAGTTGGGTGGGGTGGGGATGGGGATGGGAATGGGAAAAAAAGGGGAGCGGGTGGAAGGGATATACAATCAAATTCAAACAGATACTGGAAAATGTTGAAAGTTGAAAGAGTGAATATTACTTATGAGTTTCAGGTGGGATGGAAGCATACTCCAAAACTGAGCAGCAGAGAAAGCAAGGCTTTTCTTATACAGGTCAAGTCTAGGTTTCTGGGGAGAAGACAACTGTCTAGATGTTGGTTATGTTTTGGATTAGTTGATAAACATATAAAGATGGCATGTCAATGATTAAAACATGTAAATGGCATGTGAATAATAACAAATAAAACATAAATGTTGTTGAAAAGTGATCATGGAAAACTGATAACCACACGTACTTTATGAAAAATGACAGGCACAAATCAGCATTAAATAGCTTTTAAAAACCATGTAAAAAAAAAAAGACAACTACTGACACAGTCCATAAAAGACAACATAATGCATTCAGAGAAAAAGGTGATGACAATAAAAAAAGAGAACAGAAAAAACTGGCAAAAAAAAAAAACAAAAAAAACAGAAAGCAGAAATTTATAAGAATTAAATGAGAAGATGCTATAGGTTAGTCAGTGGAATAGGTAAATGTGTATGATCAACAATGAGAAACATTTTATCTTGAAAATTAACTGTCTGCATAACAGCGGATAGCGATTATAAAAAAGGAGCAAGAACATAAAAAGAACTGTCATTATCCATCCTTATCAATTTTTGTATTTGCTTCCCATGATGTTTTCTTTTAGTAAACTTAAATAACACTTACTCTATTAGATTCTGAAAAGTGAAGAACAGCAAAGGTTATATCAAGATCAACATTCTTGTGCTCTGAAAGGGCTCATAGGTATTCTGAGCCCACATCCTTCAGCATACAACAACTGATGACACTAGTTCATTGTTGATTTACAGTAAAATTTATTATCTATAAACGAATGAATGGATTAGATTTTGATATTTATTTGCATTTTATTAACATTCTGTGACTGAAAAGAATTTGACATTAAAGCTGTAAAGAAATATTATGCTAAGCAATATAACTAATGAAAATAAATGCAGAAGAATCTGGAACTTTCATCAAATTCCCAGCATTTCCATGTGCCAAAAAAAAAAATGCTGGCAGAAAACACAATGGCACAAAACGAAAAGGTCATCACAACATCAGGTAAAGTTACAATATTCTAGAAAATGCAAAACATTTCTACAAAACAGACAGTTCCAACTCATGGATCCATGAACTGAACCTTTCTAAACTGGTCAAAAAAAAAAAACAAAAACATCTAAGCTTTCTACTGATATCATAATTCTACATAGCAGAATACAAGACTAAAATAACTCCAAAATGACGCTATTTTGACCTTATAACGATTCTAACACTTGACTGACCTTGTGGTGGGTTATTCCAAGGTGAAGAAGTCTGCACTTTCAATCTTTTCTTAGCTTCATCAGCTGCCCTATTATTGGAATGTTCTCTCCAGTCATTAAAACTGGGGTATTTCTGCTCAAGCAAGAGAAATAAATAGAAAATGTAAACACAGAAAATGTAAACAAAGAAAATAGTAAATATAACTAACTAATTAACTAACATACACACACCTTTTTTTTATGCACTGACAAACATGTACAGTGTATTCCAGTGTACCTCACCCTGCAGACAAATATTCCATATTCAGTGACACTTTCTCTCAACACAACAGTGTCAAGTACCAGTTTTTACTTAAGTATTCACAATAGCTCTTAAAATATTTAAGAAAAGACTATGTAGTTTAGGGCATTCAAACACAAACAACATTAAATAAGGTCAAATGGAAGATGCTGACTGATTGTACTCAAGGTATCTTTTCAAGATAAAACTGTTCAGCATCAGCTGTACTACCTCTGGTAACTTATATCTTTGCCTACCTTCAGCATCCTTAAAACAAAATCTAAAAGGCCCATAATGATTTTTCAAGGACAATATTAATCATAAATTCCACAAAAAAGTAAAAAAAAAAAAAAATTCTCATTTCCATGCCATTAAGGCATATCGGGGAATACGGAATTAGGCTTGTATTTTCCATGACCTTTGGCACATGAAAGTGTGATGTGGTCAGTATCACGCCTGGCTGCTTTACCTTCCCAGATTTCTCTGGCATCCATTTTCAGAGGCTGGGTGAACCCCAGGTCTTTTTTTTTTTTTTTGGTGCGTACCAGAAAAAATCCCACTGCTGGGATGGAACATAGTACCATTGGATTAGTAAACCGAGCGTTCCATATATCACATAAAATGGCCAGGCATGCTAATCTTTAACAAAAAAAAAAAGACTAGGGAAAAAAAAAACTGGAAAAAAATGTTCAAACCTGTATATTCATCTGCCTCTGTGTTGACAAAATGGCCAATTTGCTCTTCAAGACCTCATCAGTGATCCCTTTCTGGCCCTATGTTTGAGTGTACATTGTGGTATGCATGTAAACGTGTGTGATTGTAGGCAAAGATACATTTGGAACGAAAAATTGAAAGAAAAAAAAAATTAAAACATAAAAGAAACTTCCATTTGAATTAAAAAACATAAAACAAAACAATGCAAACTTTGTTCATGCCTTAAGACAGTGTTTCCCAATGTGGGGTATATGCCCCACAGTGGGGCAATTTGAATATATTTATATTTTTTTCCAGAATTATTTTACTGCTGGGGAGAGGGGGCACTGCATCAAAGTCTTTGAGTCGCTGAGGTGGGGCATGAGCCAAAAAAGGCTGAGAAACGCTGCTTTAAGAGATGCATCAGGAAAGAAAGAAACACTGAAAAGATATTTTTAAACCAATATTCCAAACCAATACTTAAAAATAAAACATGTTGTAATTTTACCCCATGTATTTTACATCGCGCAACATGGCCTTTTGTCTTACAACAGCAACAGCAACAACGGTGAAGATGGCTTCTACTTCGGTTTCCTGAATTCTGTCACACAAGCAGCAAAGGTGTCTCTTTAAATGGGCAATTAAAAAGGTGGGTATCTGCTTTAGAACCCACTCATCTTTTTTTTTTTTAACTGGAAAATTAATAAGACAGGTATCCAGTTTTAGATCTACTAATCTTTCAAAATGGGTGATTAGCAAGATGTATGTCTTATTAAAAGTCAACTCACCTCTTTAAATGGGCATTTAATAAGATGAGTATCCAATTATAGACCTGCCTATTTTCTTAAACAGACAATTAACAAGTATAATTTTAACAAGTATAAAGTTCTACACACCTGCCTATCTTTTCAAAAAGGCAATTAACAAGTTGAGTATCCAGATTCTGACCTGCTTATATTTCAAAATTGATGATTAACAAGATGGACATTCGGTTCAAACTCCACTCATCTTTATAAAGAAGTGATTAACAAGATTTGCATCCAGTTTTAAAACTATATATTTTCTTTTTTTAACAATTTGTAAGATTCTGCTGCGGTACTGCTTTCAAGAAACCCTACAATGCAAAACTACCTACATTCTAAAGCTGAGCAACAACAAAGGACAGCAAAGTTCTTCACTATGGCATCAGCTGCCACGAGCTTTTAATCTGCAACCACAGGATGATTCACCATTACAGTAGCGTTAATTCTGAACACACAATTCGGAAGCACTGTGTCTGGATAAGCAATACAAATTAAACGAGGAACTATACCTAGCAAGATTAGTAGTATTTGTTTTTAGAGTAGAAACTCCAATGCCTGTTGCCACGACAACTGGTGAAGACAACATGGTTCCCCAGTGACCATGAACTTAGCTCTGGTGATCTGGCGCCAAGGTAAAGAACTTGTACTGCAGAAATCAGGTGGGTTTGGAACAAGATCCAGTGGTTTTCCTAACTTCATGATGTGAACATAAAAACCAGGCTTCTTGATAAGCTCCACTACCATACTCGACAAGCTGAACCCCACCTCACTGAGAAGACTAAAGTACTACACTAGTCCATTTGTTTGTTTTTTTTTTTATAGCAGCACCTCACGTGTTGTTCAATGTCACAGGGAGTTGCGCTGGTGTAGTGGATCAGACACCCACTTGCTGTCCAGGTGGCCCAGTTTCAACTTCCACTCACCGCAGTGGCGGTCAGACCGTGGCTCGCAAAAAAAAAACTCTCAGAGTTCACCCAGCCTCAAGAAAAACTGGGCAACAGGGCTAACACTCAGGAAGGAACAGGAATGTCACCCCTTTAGCGATGGAGTTCATTCTGGCAGCAACATTAGCTGGCAGTTTCTGGTCAGCTGAAGACTAGGCGGCAGAGCACTTAACTCTCTCCCTGCCTCTGGAAGAAACGCGGATGTTCAGTTGGTACTGGAGTAAAGGCGCAGGTCTTGATATGTACAGGGGGTATAGTTGTAAAATTGAATGAAACATAGTACTTCCATGTACTTCCGTGTACCTATTATGTTTCAAAATATAACTAAATTTATGAAGGTTTCATAAATGCAGAGTTTTTTTTTAGGAAAAAAAAGAAGTAATGTGATGTTTCTAGACAATGATTGTGTCCAACTTACCTTCGGCTAGGTCTAGATGTACAGTACTTACTTTCTGAGATGCCTAGATCTACCTTTCGGTCTCGTATTGTGATTCTATGTTGCATTCTCACTAAAATAATGCCTGAAATAACCTTCTAACTACTTCTCCAATATGTCTAGATCTATTCTGGATACATTCAAGAACAGTGGCCCTGGTCACAAGCCACATCCATACCTCTATCTATATCACAAAAAATTGAAATTTCTCAATGTTTCTCTTCATTTTTCTCACATGACAAGCACTCTTTCGCCATTTTGAAAAGTGTCACCGGACACACACACGAAATATGTACAATCTAAATGTTACACTGGTTTTTTTTAAAGAAACAAACCAAATGTCAAATCTTTGGCGACTGGTATCCACGTGCGAAACCGGAAGCATCAGATATTTGTCGACAGGCAGGGAAAGGGTTAATGGTTGACCACATGCGACGACGTTGATTCACAGCGACTACATTTATCTTTTCACTACCCACCACAGTTTGCTAGCTCTGATCAACCATGTCAGCTCTTTAATACCATAGCATTTATTTCCTTTCACTACTGCTTACTATGAAGTTAATATTCTCTTCTACAATTTCTGTAATGATAACAGCAGCAGTCTACTGTTTTCCTGACTATGTAAAACTCTAAATTTATTTTCCAGCCTGTCATTTGTCTGGTGGACTGCATCCTCCATTATGTTTATGTCATGAAGTAAGAGCAGAGGGTCTGAAAGCTGGTAGATAGTTAAGCTCAGCTGACAGCACGATGCAGTGAGCCAACTGTTAAAATAAATACTTGTATGCTGCTGCATTTTCTGTAGCAATTATCACTTGCATGCTGCATATATTTAGCCAGGTCACTGATGTTGGTAAAATGTAAAAGACAAAAATCACATTTTCAATTATTTTCTCATCATGTTTCTGTAAAGTTACAAAAAAAGAAGATAAACGGGAAATAAAAATCTTACAGGGGGTATCCCTTTCTTCTCTAGATGCTCCTGCAATAACTCAGACAACTGCTCCCTCATCACTGCAAGAGTGGGATTTTTGCGTAATTTCTCCAGAAACTCTGAAGTGTGGAGTGACCGAGTGCCGGTCTGTCTGCAGAAACACACCCCAAAATAGAACACACATTTATTTTAACAAAATATATACTACTATTATATAAAATGTCAACATCATTAAGGATCTCTGAAATGGATATGTTTGTGAAGTCAACATAGAAGAGGGAATGATCAAATGGTTCCAGACTGAAACAGGCGTGAAACAAGGATGTATATTATCTCCCTTGCATTTTGAAATTGCCAGAGACTTCATAATCAAAAAAGTGCTGCACATGTAAAACGGGCATTGATTGGGTACATGGTTCCCAATTAGAAGATCCTGATTTTGTAGATGACAAAACTCTTATCAGAGACAATGTGAATCCGATGCAAGAAAAAACAGACACTTTGTCTTCACTGGCTAGCAAAATAGGACTTGAAATTAACACGGAAAAAAACAAAAATAATGAAACTTCCCATTAATCAACAAGAAAAAATATACGTAGAAGGAACAACTGTTGAACAAGCACACCAATTTGCATACCTCGGCAGCTACAAAGACCAGGATGATGACACCAGAAAAGAAGTTAGGATTACAATTACAAATGCAGCACTGACACTCAAGAATCTCAAGAACATATGGAATTCAAAAGTTACAAGTTGGTGGCGATTACATTGAGAAATAGGGGAATAATGTAGGTTCAAAAATTAAAGTTTTCAAATTACTGTCGCATTTAGTTTTTTTTGTAACAGGCATTTGCGAGTTACTTAGTGACTTCCCCTCATAATACATTTGCAACTGACCAAAACAAAATTTACTAACCTGCTGATTATCTATAGTCTCAAATTCTCATATGTGGAACAATAAGCAAAGATTTCATTTGAATGAAAAAAGGGCTACTACCCTGTCAAGTCAACGAAGCAAAAGTTGAATCATGGAAGATAGTAATCATCAAACTTTTAAGGATCATTTCTAAAGCAGGTCTTGCTGAGGTGTTGGGAAATCTGCATGGCAACCAAACCATGATGATGAGGTTGAGCCAGTTCCTCTGAGCATATGAAGCTGGTACTGGGGTCATCGTTGTTCTTGTGATGATCCTAAGGTCCAGTAAGGACTGTTCCCCCTTGGTAGGGTTGGATGAGGAAGTGGCAATCTGAATTGGATTTTCGGTCAAGGCAGTGAGTGCATAATGATGGGTTCTGTGTTGGTGACTATGTGGCCACGTTTTGATATGAAGTCTACACATGACATCAGCCAGCGTGAAAGAACAACCACTAAACATAAACAGATATATAAACACCCACAGGATAGAAAAACAACAGCACCATCTGTGCATTGTGCCCGATGGGAGAAGAGAGAAAGTGGACATTTTTCCAAAAGAAGTGGTTTAGTGCGTGTTACCCACAACCGGAGGGTGTTGGAAAAGAAGACGGAGCACATATGGGAATGCCCCGAGTGTGGGGATGCCAGTCCCTGATTACAGTTACAGTTTTAAAACCTCCTTTCATTTCTGCAAATGGAAGTACTTTTGGCCAAGTGAATTTTTACATTTTCTTTATTTTAATCACTTTAATTTCTCCAGCTCAGTCACCTTTCTTCATTACCCATTTTGTTTTTCTTTGCTAATTCTGTTTGTCCAAAGATTTAAAAATAACCAGAGTTTTACACTGATGGTCAAGTCCCAATCTAAATTTGGGATGCAGGGGGTGTAAGGAAGTGTCGCAAGAAGATACATAATAATAAAAAAAAAAAGAAAAAAAGAATTTACGAGATCAAGGTAAAATACTGCTGCTTTTTTTTTCTAAACATAAATATTAAAATAAAAACAACCACATTAGCTAGGGTTTGCTGAAATAGTTTTTTTTTCTAGATTTTTCTAGATTTTGAGCATTTTATGTTCTTGACAAATGTTGGGGTTGTTTAGAATAATTCATAATATATATAATACATAATGTTTTTGTGATTAGTGGCAAAGTCACGTCATGTTAAAGGTACTATTATAGTATTAGTTAAATCTTGTAAAATTTCAAATATTTTCAAGTCTTTTTTGCAGGTCACTGGTCATTACCTTTAATGGTTTTGGGTTGGGATCAAAAATGCTTAGAAGCCACTGTTTTACACTATGACATTACCAAATAAAGTTCTTGTTCTTTTTTTTTTTAGCTCAAAGTTTAAAGAAGGTGGTGATGCTGACAATGATTAATTCTTGTACCACTGCTGTAAATTATTAGCCATAAACACTTACCTGCTGCAAAATCTCTAAGCCCTCAAATTTACTTATTTGTTAGAAAAACACAGACTTACCCCATTGTTGATCTGGGGGTGTCGCCATTGAAAGTTCTCAGACTGCTCGTTCCAGTACCAAAACCTACAAAGTTCAAATTTACCATATTGTCAGAAATCATTCACCAATGGTAATCATCACAGTCACTTATACAGTTCCAACGGCCATGTCAGGAAGTGAAATGGATGTAAAGTGAATGTCATAAGTGTGGGTATACAGTACTTCACTGTCAACTGACAAGCATGTTTCAAAACAAAAAGAGTAAACTACAGGGACCTTTCAGTTTGTAAATAAACTTTAAAATAAGCCATTTTTACATTAATTAAGTATTGTATGCTCTATAAACCCCAGTGTGGTACCCGGGATCTGCAAAGAATAGGACCACTGTACCCTACCACGCATGATCGTAAAAGGCGACTAAGGAGGGTTCGGCATAGGGCCAGCAACCCTATCTGGTAAAAAAAACTATCAGACTGCTACAGAAACAGAAGCAAGGGAAAAAAACAAATGCAGGTGGAAGGAGAAATGCTTATCAGGAAACTCAGCCCATGAAGGTTGTAGATGAAAGCCAGCCACTGGAAGTCCCCAGCCTGACTGCAGACCTCCTGGAACCTAAACACAAGATGCAAATAGGCAGCTGGAATGTAAGAACACTTAACCAGACTGGAAAACTAGCACAAACCATCAAGGAAATGCACAGATACAAACTAGACATACTAGGAATACAAGAAGGAAGATGGACAGGACAAGGCAGAAGGAAATTAACAACACAGCACACAGAAGATACAATAATATGGTCAGGTAAAGAAGATCATCATGCTTCAAAAGAAGCATCAAGAGCATTGCTGAAATGGACACCAATAAATGAGAGATTATTATATGCATGGTTCAACTCAAGATTCACGAAGCTGTCTATTATAGTTTGTTATGCACCAACAGAAGCAGCTGAAGAGGAATTAAAAGAAGATTTTTACAACAGCTTCAAAGCCACAGTAGAAACAATACCCAAGCATGATATGCTACTCATCTTGAGCGACTTCAATGCAAAAGTAGGTGAAGGAAATGAAGATAGAAGAAGAATCATGAGAAGAGAAGGAATCGGAGAAATAAATGAAAATGGAGAAAGACTGTGCAGTTTCTGTGAAGAAAACATGATGACCATCGGAGGGACAATTTTCCAACATAAAAACATCCATAAGGTGATTTGGAGGTCACCAGATAAAACCACAGAAAACCAAATTGATCACATACTAATAAACAACATGTGGAAACGGTCACTACAAGATGTGCGAGCAAGGAAAGGAGCAGATGTAGGAAGTGATCACAATCTTCTGGTAGCAAAAATAAAACTAAAATTAAGGAAAGCCAAAATCGGAGAGCACAGAAAGATACATTTTGATACAAGAAAACTGAAAGACCAGCAAACAAGAAATGAATTCTCAATAGTACTTAAGAACTGCTTCAGTGTCCTACAAGACGAAGCAGAAATGTCCATACTAGAGTTCAATAAAACACTACAGGAAACAGGAAAAGAGGTGCTGGGATATCGGAAACGAAGAAAAGAGGAATGGATAAGCAAGACCACATGGGAAAAGATAGAGCAAAGAAAAGAAATCAAGAAAAAATTACTGAACAACAAATCACAACAGCTTAAAGAACAAGTTTTAAGTAATTATGCACAAAAAGACAAAGAAGTGAAGGAATCATGCCGTCAAGATAAACGTCAATACTATGACAACTTAGCAGAAGCAGCAGAGAAAGCAGCATATACAAATGACATAAAAACCATATATAAAAGCACAAAGCAGATGACAGGTAACTTCAACACAAGATGTGAAAGTGCAGTAAGGACACAAAATGGACAACTGGTCAGTGGAGAAAGAGAAAAAATTGAAAGATGGAGGGAACACTTTAACACCCTACTAAACAGAACACAAGCAGCACAAACAATAGACATACCTGAAGCAAAAACGGAACTAAGCATCAATACAGGACCAATAACAATAAGTGAAGTAAAGGAGGCGATAAAGAAGCTAAAATCAGACACGGCACCAGGTGAAGATGAAGTGACTGCTGAGATGTTGAAAGCAGAAGATACAGAAACACCAAAACAACTTTGCCGGATATTACAACAAATTTGGGATCTAGAAAAAGCCCCAGAGGAGTGGAAAACTGGGCTTATAGTAAAACTACCAAAGAAGGGTGACCTCAGAGATTGCAGGAACTGGAGAGGCATTACCCTACTGCCACTCACCACTAAAGTATTTTGCAGAATAATCATCAACAGAATTGTACCAACACTTGAGGAAAAACTTCGGAAAGAGCAGGCAGGATTTAGAAAAGGAAGATCATGCATAGACCACATATTTGTACTTAGACAAATATTAGAACAGACAAATGAGTGGCATAGCACACAACATATGCATTGTTTATAGATTTTGAGAAAGCCCTTGACAGTGTCAACAGAGATGCACTGTGGAAAATCCTAAGAAGCCATGGCCTCCCCCATAAGATAGTAAATGTAATCAAAGCCCTATATGAGGGTTTTCAGTGCAAAGTGATCTGTGGAGAACATACCTCCAGCAGCTTTAGGGTACAAACAGGAGTGAAACAGGGATGTGTACTATCACCAACATTATTTATCTTGGCACTAGACTGGTTAATGAAAGAGGCAACATCAGACAAACGCAGAGGATTACAATGGACCCTTGACACAGTGCTGGAGGACCTTGACTTTGCTGATGACATTTGTCTATTATCAAGCAGTCACAAAGATATGCAAGATAAAATAAACAAGTTAACTCAGAATGCAAACAACATAGGACTAAAGATCAATGTAGGAAAGACAAAGTTAATGAAGCAAAATGTGAACAACAGAAATATATTCAGAGTAGACAGCAAGTTAGTGGAGGAGGTCAACGAATTTGTATACCTTGGTAGTAAAGTAGTAGAAAATGGAGACAGCAGAGGACATCAACAGCAGACTTACTAGAGCAAACCAGGCTTTTGCAATGCTGCAGACTATATGGAAATCAAAAAAACTAAGCATAAATATGAAAATCAGGATATTTAAGAGTAATGTTCTAAGTGTACTACTCTATGGAAGTGAATGCTGGAAAATCACCAAAACCATAGAAAACAAGTTGAATTCTTTCCAGACTAAATGTTTACGAAGAATTAGAAAAATATTTTGGCCAAACACCATAAGAAATAACATCTTATTGGCAGAAATACAGATGAAGCCACTGACAACAATTATTGAGGAAAGACGCTGGCGATGGTTGGGACATGTGCTCCGAATGACTGACAACTCACTACCAAAAATAGCACTAAGATGGACACCACAGGGGAACAGAAGTAAGGGTAGACCAAAAGAGACATGGAGAAGAACAACAGAAAGGATGTTGAGCAATAGAGGGCTCACCTGGGCAAGAGCAGAAAAAAAGGCAAAGGACAGGAATTTGTGGAAAACCCTTGCGGAAGCTCCATGTGCCCTTGGCACTTAAGGTTCAGAAAGAGAAAGAGAGATGCTCTATAAAATATTTGTAAATTTACATTAAGAAATCCTATTTCAATGGACTGATGGCTGGAAAATGAATCATTGTAAAGCTGGATACAGGAAAGCAGAGACTATCTGTACTTTTCAGTGACTCTGGTTTGTTAAACCTTCCTCATGATAACCTAATTAGCTTTTATTCGAGTCACTGACACATAATATCTTCTGTCACAGTCTGTTAACATTCATGCTATAGAAAACATCCACTCCATAAGAATAGTAGGAAACAGAGAGGGAGAGGGCATCTATGTAGGAAATGGACAGAGAAGAAAGCAGATGCCCTGAATGTCCCCTTATATGAGGCCAAAAAAAAGCAGATACCCTGAATGTCCCTTTATATGAGGCCAAAAAAAAGCAGATACCCTGAATGTCCCCTTATCATTGATGGCACAGAACTAAAACAAGATGATAGATTCAAGTACTTAGGAACAATTATAACAGCTGATGGGAAATGTCACAATGAAATAAAAAGCAGACGTGCTCAGGCCAAGTCAGCATTCCAGAAAATGAGAAACATCTTGTGCAACAGGTCCATATCAATGGAAACAAGATTCCGAGTACTTAAATGTTACATCGAGCAAATTTTGTTTTATGGATGTGAAGCATGGTCCATGAATAAGAGAGTACAGCAAGAAATGGAGGCCATAGAAAAGTGGTTCATAAGAAGGATGTTGAAGGTACCATGGACAAGCTAAGAAAACCAACAAAGAAGTCTTAAGAAAGGCTGGAGTTAAAAGGCAAATTACAGCAAAGATCAGAGGCAGACAATTTGTAGGATATTTTCTGAGAAGAGGAAAATTGGAACACATTGTGGCAACTGGAAAAATTGAAGGAAGAAGAGACAGATGAAGACAGAGAGAGAAGTTACTGGATGGGTTGTCAGTGTGGCTAAGAAGAAAGTCACCGGCGGATCTCATAATCAAGTCTAAAGACAGGGAACTGTGGAGAGAAATGATCGCCAATGCCACGCGGCATGGCACTTAATTGATTGATAGAAGATTTCATGGTGGCATCAGCCTAATGGAAACATATAAGCATTAAACTGCAAGCAATTTCAAGAATACTGAAAAATCTAGACAAAAAAGGATCTAACTCACTTTCAAGAATACAGAATGATCTACACAAAAAAGGGACCTAACACACTGCTTCAAGGGAGATCATGGTCAAATAGAGAAACTGGGGGGAGAGTGGGGAACAATAAAATAACATAAAATCAATGGAATATATTTTGGATCTCAACGCTGGGGAGCCACTACTGATTACAGTGTCAGGAATGAAAGGACCAAAACACTTGCCAGTAAGGAAGAGAGGAGGTCAGATAAATCTGAGAAGTGTGTCTATGTTTGCTTTTCATGTTTGTGAGCACCTGGCCTCTTGCAGCAGTACTACAATTCAACATAATATCGTGGTCAAAACTAACTCCCTGCACTAATAGATGGATGAAGAAAACATTTACTGAAAAAAAAAAAGATCTAAATAAAAGTAAAACACTCACATCATAGATTAAAGAAAATTTTGTCAATCACTACCCTCTAGATGTGTGAACTGACGAGAAAGTGTAACTGCTCTACTAATTCCATTTTTTTTTCTATTAAATTTCTGCCTTTCATGGTCCTATAACACAATGATCAACGTTTTAACTTCTACCTCTCTGGTTTTACTTTATTACCATAAAAATCTTAATTTCTGCCCTTACTTTAACACCAACAAGATTACAATTTCTGCTTTTCCTAATTTCAATTTACTACAATCATAAAGCCAAGAATCTTATTTTGTCAAGGTGAACAATTGATAGTTCTTCGTATCTGTATTTTAAAATTCACTTACATCTGTAATTTTCTGCATAATCTGCTCCATATTTTAATTACTTTTCACATAAAAATCACAAAAATGCAGTTTGATAAATTTTTTCTGTCCAAAGACAGCCAAGTTTTAACACTTCCCGGGCCAAAGACGGGAAAATTCTTTTTCCGGTTTCCATGTGTTGTTGGCCGAAAGGCAGATAAGCCATTTTTGATGGCTGTCTTATTCAAACTGTTTCTATCCTGTTATTTAAAGTAATTTTTGATTGTCTGTATTTTTACTGCAAAGCTAATATAATAAAATATTGTTTTCAATCTTTTTTAAAAATCGTATTTTCGCTGCCGGTAACACGCATTTTGCGAGATTTCGCAAGTTGACATTTTTCGAAATGTCAGAGCACGCTTCTCTTGATGACGCTGCAGTTGTCACTGAATTATGCTATGATTTGTTGTCAGACTACCCTAGTGATGATGAAAAATCACTGTTTAATGATTCTTGTAATGAAAATGATGTGTATCAAAGTGATTCCTGTGACAGCGATCGGATAAGACCTACGATAACTAGGCACAGTGTCGCTGCATCAGATAGTGAAAGTTCTAGCGACAGTAATTGTGATTCAATGTCAGGATATAATGCTCCAGTAGCAGTATTTTATATTTTTCATGTGATATATTTGGCAGTGATATAGTTGGCAGTGATATATGTGTGTGGAGTAACACTGATTCTACACCAGTTCTTGAAAAATTTCTAGGAAATCCTGGTGTTCAGTGAACGTAAACAAACCAGACAGCATAGAGGAAATCTGCAGTATAATGTCTGGGAATGATTTTTTTAAACTGTTAGCTCATCATGAAAATTTATACCGTGCACAGACCCAACATATGCACAAACCTACTGCCTTTTTGTCCAAAAATATAACCCCTGCAGACATGAAAAAATTCTCTGGATTAATCATTTTGATGGGCCAGACTAGGAAGCTACACTGGAAAGAGTACTGGACAACAGACCTTCTTCTGGAAACACCAATATTTTCAAAAACAATGAGTGGAACTAAATTTGAGCATCTTCTGACATTTCTGTATTTCTCTGACAACTCTCACACACTTCCAGAAACAGGCAGAATTAGCAAAATAAAACCTCTGCTGGATTATTTTTTTGCCTAAGTTTCAGGAGTTGCATAAACCAAAACAGCCTCTTTCGCTTGACGAAGGAATGATTCCTTGGAGAGAAAGACTGAAATTTAGGACACATAATCCTTCAAAGTTAACAAAATATGGGATCCTTGTGAGACTGGTGTGTGAGAGTGACACAGGCTACATACTGAACATGGAAATATATACAATAGAAGGAAAGAAACTAGAAGAAACAGTCCTGTCTGTTCTGAGCCCCTATCTTGGAATGTGGCACCATGTATATCAAGACAACTATTACAACAGCGTGTCAATGGCTGAAGTTCTGAGCTCCTATCTTGGAATGTGGCAACATGTATATCAGGACAACTATTACAACAGTGTGTCAATGGCTGAAGTTCTGAGCTCCTATCTTGGAATGTGGCACCATGTATATCAGGACAACTATTACAACAGTGTGTCAATGGCTGAAGTTCTACTGCAAAACAAAATCAGAGTCTGAGGAACAATTAGGGAAAACAGAGGACTGCCAAAAAGTTTGAAAGCTGCTTCCAAAGGAATAAAGAAAAGTGAAAGCACATTTTGTCGGAAAGACCAAACACTTCTTCAGGTCTGGAAAGACAAAAGACTTGTCTGCATGATATCAACAATGCACAATTCAAGAATAGTTGCTACTGAGAAGACTGATAAAAAACTGGACAGCCAAAAGTGAAACCAATCTGCATTGTTGATTACAACAAGCACATGAAGGGAGTAGACATGGCTATCAGTATCTTTCATACTACAACATCTTGAGGAAGACAGTGAAATGGAACAAAAAAGTAGGATTCTATCTCATCATTTGTGCATTATTTAACTCATACACAGTCTACAGAGCCTTAAACAAGAACAAGAAGACCTACAAGCAGTATTTGGTTGAAGTGGCAAGATTCTGGCTCTCTGAAACCAATTCTGCTGTTCAGAAATCTTGGAAGCAGGTGATGAGAATGAACCCCCTACCAAACAGGCCAAAAGGGCTCCAAGCAAGGATCCTCCAGGAAGATTATCTGGAATAGTAAAGGATCATGTCCTGGTGAAGCCTGAGGGTCAAGGCACTAAAAAACCACTATCTAGGAAGTGCAGAATGTGCTTGGTCAATGGGAAAAGGAGTGAAACAAGATTTATTTGTAAAAGTTGTCAAGCCCCATTGCATCCAGACAATTATTTCACAAGATCACACACCCAAGAAGTACTAGAGGGTCTTGGGAGTCTGTCTACCAAGCTGGATCACATTCCCTAAAGGGTGAGTGGAGATATGCATGTTTTTCTAAGTCCACTCAAAAAACTTAATTTTTCAGAAAAAATGGCTTGGAACCAGGGGGTTTTTCAGGGTAAATAACTGTGTTCCACAAAGTGTCAAGAAGGAAAGTGTTAATCAGTAATAAGACCAGACATTAATCCAGACCATTCAATGCAAAATGTATAAATTTGTCAAATACAACTGTCCACTAATATCAGTGATTCTTCAATCATTAACAATATCAGAACCAAATCCGTAAATGCAAGTCTAAGAGATCACTTGACAAAAAAATGCTTTATAAAAGGTGGGTCTAATTCAAAATTTTATAAATGTAGATTTGACCAAAAAACAAAAAAAAACACAAAAAAAAGTTAAAATAACTGCTTTATAAATGCAGATGCAACAAAAGGATAAAAAAAAAAAAAAACAGTTCTGACAAAACTACTCAGGGCTGTAAGTAGGCTTAACAGAAGACCAAAAAAGAACTGATTTACGAATGTTTCACTTCTCACGGCCTACCTGTTGTCCCCTCATTATCGCTTGGATACATCTGGTTGTGTCTGGGCCTTGGACTAGTGGCTGCCTTGTCTGATCCATTCTGTAAAGATATGCCCCTTGAAGTCTCACTTCGGACAGCACTGGCAGGCCTTCGTGACTTTGTTTCACTCTGAAATGAAGAAAGCAATGAACTGATTATTCTAGATTACTGATCAACTCTGAACTGTGAATTCTTCATGTTCTTTGGTGCCGTGGTGGTGATTCTGAAGCCCGGGCAAAGTCACATGAAAAGTGGATTACAGCGGATTGCTTAATTTCAGAGGTTAACCCAGAAGCAGATTTCTTAACTGACTTCTATTACTATGTGGAACATGTCAAGCTCAGCCCCATTAACCAGGTATAAGGAAATGCAACACTGTTAGTATGAGCACAACAAAGGAGAACAGAGGGTCTTGACCAACTCTGCTTTTCCCAAGCTTCATAACTGCACCATCCCTCAAGGACTATCATCTCTGCTCCCAAAGTGAATCTTATGCAATTGTGACTAAAAAAAATGACCAACTTAATCTACAGTTTAAGGTAATGAATGACAAAGTAGCAAATGAGACTACAGAGAAACTATTGATACATAAACCATAATGTAACCCTGTTAATCATTCTCTTGATCACAAATTCATCTTCATGCATTCCTGCTGAGTTTTATTTTCAGTCATACAGAAAGTAAGCCTCTTACTGAAAAATGTTATAAAGTGTTCCTTGTCTGTTACTGAGACAAAGCAGGAGATAATGGTGTCAGATAATTGAATGCCCACAAGAAGAAACTATCTTGACAATGTCCAAGAGGTTAAACAGAGATGTAGAATATAACTCCTACTGTAACTGATATCCATAAAGTTAAACAGACACACAGAATATAACTGCTACTGTAGCTGACATCCATGAAGTCAAACAGACACACAGAATATAACTGCTATTGTAATTGATATCCATAAAGCTAAACAGACACACAGAATATAACTGCTACTGTAAATGATATCCATAAAGTCAAACAGACACACAGAATATAACTGCTACTGTAATTGATGTCCATAAAGTTAAACAGACACACAGAATATAACTGCTACTGTAATTGATATCCATAAAGTTAAACAGACACACAGAATATAAATGCTACTGTAATTGATATCCATGAAGTCAAACAGACACACATAATATAACTGCTACTGTAGCTGATATCCATGAAGTCAAACAGACACACAGAATATAACTGCTACTGTAGCTGATATCCATGAAGTCAAACAGACACACAGAATATAACTGCTACTGTAGCTGATATCCATGAAGTCAAACAGACACACAGAATATAACTGCTACTGTAGCTGATATCCATGAAGTCAAACAGACACAGAATATAGCTTCTAATGTAGTTGATATTCATGAAGTCAAACAGACAAACAGAATATAACTGCTACTGTAGCTGATATCCATAAGTCAAACAGACAAAACATCTGAATATTTTAGATGGCTTTCAAATAATTCTTGGTTTGCGCAATCAACATAAGCAAGATTTGTATGATTAAGGCTCACACAGAAACGTCACGACTTTGTATTCGTTAAGTAATAAAGCTGTTCCTACTTTTTTCCTAGTTTATACATTTTGATATCACAGTTTTACTGCAGTGCTTTGTGTATAGTTGTATACTTATACACTATTTATCGTGTGTTACACAGAATATAACTGCTAGATGATGTCCAAGGAGTCAAAGGACACAAGCCATAAATTTTTGATTAAGTCCAAGAGCTAAAACAGACATGTATGTATGTATGTCTAAAAGTGGCATGGTCGACTAAGTGGTTAGGTGCTTGATATACTAATCTGGTGATACTGGGTTCAAGTCCCAGCAGTAAGTCAGTCAGTCATTTGCATGTCCCTTGCAGAAATTTGCCTCCCTAACAGCTCTCCTGTATGCCTCTCGGTTGTAAGCAAGATACCCTGCTGCTGATACGTCCATTTGCAGATTATCAACGATGTCTTGCAGCCATCTTCGCCTTGGTCTTCCTCTCTTTCTTTTTCCTATTATGTACCCTTCCAAAGACTGCCTTCTCTAAATTCTCATGACGATTAATGTGTCCAAAATATTTAAGTTTTCTCTGTTTAATCTTCTTTATTAGCCAACCTTCTTCAATATTAAGTTCTTGTAGTATGGATATATTTGTTCTTTTTTTGTCCATGATATCTGAAGGACTCTTCCATAGCATTTAAAGGTATTTATGTGTTTCTCAGCTGTTTTATTAAATGTCCAAGACTCACAGACGTATGTTGTGATGGGAAAGATGCATGCCCTTAAGAATCTTATTTTTGTACTTCTGTCTATTCCTCTCCACAGCTTCTTTAGTTATTTTATTTCTTGTAGAGCGATAGATGTCCTCTTTTTAATATCCCCCATTGTATCTCTATTATTAGTTAGTAATGATCCAAGATATTCAAAATTCTCTACCTCTTTCAAGTCCCAGCAGAAGAGACTTTCTGATACCACCACAGCAAAAAGGCCCTGGGGTCCACCCAGCCTCTAAAGATTAGCACCACAGCAAAAAGGCCCTGGGGTCCACCCAGCCTCTAAAGATTAGCACCACAGAAAGAAGGCCCTGGGGTCCACCCAGCCTCTAAAGATTAGCACCACAGAAAGAAGGCCCTGGGGTCCACCCAGCCTCTAAAGATTAGCACCACAGAAATCTGGGAAGGTGAACGTGGCCAGGACTGATTGCTAACCACTCCGCATTTTCATGTGCTGATGGTCTTGGAAACATGGGTCTAACATCGTATCCCCAATATGCCTTAATGTCTTGGAAATGTGGATTTGACCTTTTTTTTTTACCTATCTCTTCTTTTTGATCTTAAACTTCATGAACTGCTAGAAGAGCTTAGTGTATTTTTCACTCTGTTTTGAGTGGCAAAGTGGTTGGTGCACTGGTCTCTCATGGCGAAGGTCAGGGGTTCGAAACTGGCCGGAGGCGCCCCAGTCACCCAGCTGTAAAAATGGGTACCCGGCTTCTTCTGGAGTTGGGGAAGGAAAGGCAGCCAAGCGTGATACAGACCATATCACCCTCTAGTGTGCTGACAGGTCAAGGAAAATATGGGCACTAACACCATGTCCCTATGTGCCTCTAAGGCATGAGAGGATTACTTTTACCTTTTTTTTTTTACCTTTTTGATCTTTAAACAGGCTAATCATTTTTACCATTTTATGTTGAAACTTTTCAAAGGGGACTGGCTAGTATAGTGGTTAAAGCACTCATCTAGGAACCGAATGGTCAAGGGTTCAAATTTCCAGCTGAGCAGGATTATTTTTTTTCCGACCAATACGGCCCCGAGGTTAACCCAGCCTTGTCAAATGGGTACAAGAGAAAATCTGGGAAGGAAAGGAACTGGCCACCCTACTTCATACATTGATGGCCCATCATAATGAGGTCTCTAACGCTTCATCCCTTACGGCATTTGCTATGGGACTATCTTACCTTTTTTATGCTGTTTTCTATCTTATCAATAATCTTACCATTTCAAAAGTACCCTCTGCCATTTCTGAATACAACTGTTATTTGTGTTGTTTACACATATGTGGGCTATTCTGTAAATATCAGCATGCATGCAAAATATTAGGAACCTCTGCTGCAACCGCCTCTTTGGTCTTAAGCAGACCCCCAGGAAAAAGAGCACGGGTTGGTAAAAGATCTACTGATGATGGGATTCAAGGAGGTGACCCATATCCTGGACTAGATGGCTGCTCATTTGAAACCAAAAGCACAAGAAGAGAAGCAGTGAGGCACAGCAGCTTCATTAACCTCCCAGAGTAAACCTGAGGAGCAGCCACAACCAAAAGTAATACACAGATCCCATGTCTGCTAACCTGGCTAAAGCAGTGCTGGCATGGCTTTTTCTAGAACACCACATGGAAACAGGATAAGGTTTCTGCCCAGGCTATGTTGTCCTCTCTCTAGCACACCCACACTCATTCCTCGAGTATGCTAACGGGCAAGCATTTAGCTCTTATCCCAGCCTCTTGGCAAGACATCGACGATAATCTGCAAATGGATGCGTCAGCAGCAGGGCATCTTGCTCACAACCGAGAGGCCTACAGAGTAGCTGTTAGGGAGGTGAAGTTCCGCAAGGGACATGCAAATGACTGATTGACTAAGCCAACCTCTGTGGTAAGAGCCCACAGTCCAAGGACCACCAAGTCTTCTTTGTTTTTTTTTTAAGGGCCTAAAGTGGTTTGTTGCAGCTCACCTCTGTTACAGATGTTGGACTACTTAGTGGGCTCCACCTCAATCTGATATTCTCAAACAGCTACAAGACCACCAGGAAAAGGTAACAGAGGGTCTTGATCAGATATAGTGTGCCAGCCTTGACTCCTTTATGCTTTATTAACATAATAATTTAAAGTATACAAATGAATATGTATTGCCTGAACAACTGCCCTCTCCATCAACTGCTCCCGCACTTCCAGTTCCTTTTCTCGCTCTCTGGATTGCTGAAAGGAAAAATAAAATTACAATGATTATAGGGCAGCATGCATTGCTGTGGTTGGTTATCAAGTGGTTATTGAACCTAGACAACTTCTGCATATCAAAAGAGCTTGCATTCGCAGATTTTAGTAATTTTACAAACACAATCACGCATGGAACTGCCACAAAACAAATAAAAAGAAAACACACATGTATTCACACACACTCATACATACTTGTAAATATACATAAAAATGTATGGTTTTAAAATAAGACAAAATTATATGTGCAATTATTTTTACATAAGAGTAAATACTACTGCTGAGCATTTATCAATGTGGAGTAACATATACATTATATATATACATATACTTCTTTGCTATAACTTCACATGTTTAAAAAAAAAAAACTTACAGAAATAAGACATGAAAAAGCTCCAATGTCAGATGAAAACAGTCAGAGACTTCAAATTACCCAAAATAATAATTGTGAGATAAACAATTACCTTAGACTTCAAGAGGCATAGGCAGAAACTTACAATAAAATCTCTCGAGATTTAAAAAAAAAATATGGCCAAAACTTCATCATAGTACCAAGTACCAAAAATCTCAACAAGTCAAAATTATGAGAAGAGTTTGCCCCCCCCCCCCCCACACACACACACAAAAAAAAGAGGAGTTGATAAAGTGTTCTGAAACTGCAAAGACACTAGAACTAATCAAAACATCTTTAAAAAATACAGAGAATCTCTGATGTATAAACTAGAAAAAAAGTAGGAACAGCTTTACTATTTAACAATTACACAGTTGTGATGTTTCGGCGTGAGCCTTTATCAAACAAAAACACACAAGACGAAGAATCAAAGATTTGGTATCACAGCTTTACTGCAGTGCTTTGTGTATAGTTGTATACCTATACACTAATTACTGTGTGTTACTAAGAGAATCTATGAAGACTTTAGCAATGAGAGAAAACTCCAGAGGAGAGATAATTTACAAAATGAACCGTTTACTAAGGGTTAACAACAAAAAAAAAGAGGCTTTATAAGACTTTGTGCACAAATTTGGATGTGAGCCATGGGTAGTACCCAAAGGCACTCAAAATCTACTGGAAACAGCAGAGATGTAGTTCCTAAGAAAAAAGATGAGAATACCATGGACAGCCAAGAAAACAGATGAAGAGGTGATAAGCAAGGCTGGGCAAAAGAGAGAAATTATGGTTAAATTCCGAACATGACAGTCCAGATTTGTAGGACATGTTCTGAGAAGAGGCAAATTGGAACACACAGTGACAACAGGAAAACTAAAGGGAAAAGGGGAAAGACAGAGAAACTAGATACCTGATAGATTAAAAGAGTGGCATGGTGCACAGTCCAACACACATCTTATGGAAAGAGAAAAGGATATACGGTTGTGGAAATCAGTGATGACCAACGCCTGATTGGCATGGACCAGGACATAGTGCAAATTTTTAATATATTTTTTCATGATGAAACATGATCAAAATTTTTTTGCTTCCACTTAGGTTCAATGATTTAACACACAGAACTTAAATTAAGTAAGAGGATTTTTAAAAAATTATTTGAGATTTAAACAGTCAAGAACTAAATTATTTCTTCCAAATGTGACAGAACACACACATACACACACACACACACACAAATCTAAATACAGTGATAACAAATAACAATTATTTAAAAACTACAATTTGCATGCATCAACAAAGAACAACAAATCTTATATACACATGAAGAAAATGAAAATGATCAACCATGATTTCAAAATCAGAAATGAAAAAAAGATCAAAACTTAATAAATGAAGTGATCTTAAGACTATTTAACCTTTTCCTGTCCTGTCCATTTGAAAAAAAAAAAAAAAAATGAAGACAAGACGTCCTGTACTATTCAACTGATCCAAAGTTTCATTTCTTGAATCTGTAAAATGTTTATTATCCTTCTCTTGTTTCACGATATATGTTTTCTGGTACTTAAAAGAAATTTAATAATTTTAAGACTTCAATAATTTAAACTAATTTTGTTTTTAAATGAAGGAATAAGTTCTAAACTTATCATTTCAACATTTTTTTTTCAAAATCAGAATCAATTATATAAGAATCAATTATATAAACCTGGTAGTATTTTTTTTAAAATCTTTCAAAGGAGAGGAAAAGGTTAAATGTGATTCAAGAACTCCAGACAACTGAAGATCTGTTTTAAATGTGGTGAAATCAAAACACTGGCAAAACACTGTAACAGAAGTTCAGCTGAAAAAGTCTTACATCCAGCAAACTCTTCAAATGACTCTCAATGGCTGCCTAGGTTTCAAGAAAATCTTTAAATGCTGAATATGTATTGTAAACCACAACAAATTTCTCAGCAAAACATAAGTAAGGTACATGACTTGACTACATATTGTGAGAGTACCATTAAGGTAAAGAAAAGGGCAAAACCAGTTTTAAAGAGCTGAATCTTTCTCCTGGCTTAAACAAGGCATTTTACTAGCCAAGCAGCAATCTTCCTTTTGTTTCCTCTTACATCTCTAGAGGATTCTAATCTTTCTTCTATAACCTCAGTACACTCCAGATATATACCCCAATATACTCTCTTCCACTGGCATAATTCATTAATTCATAATAAGCTATGCCAAGATACTTGTAAACAATGTTTCTTGATCCCATGAGGAGAAATTCCTTTGTCAAATTTTGGTAAGTAGAAGTGAAAGATTTTATTTCTTGTTCTGTTTCATTATGTACTGTTTTTGAATCCTCTGATTTTTTTTTTTTTGCGACAAAATATTACGACCCACAGAGCTGATCATGTTTCTGTCCTCCATAATTTTAGTATCTGCCTTGAGCGAATGTAACATGTCACATGCATGACAGTACTGAACATTGTTACATCTACAACAAAAGTCAATATAATTCACTATTAAATATAGGTATATTGCTACAACTGTTCCTGCATCTACTACAAGTTTTACCAGTGGTGGATAATATATCACTGAAGCGTAGAGGGTAAACTTAGTAAATGTTACACAACTTCGGCCTATACTTTTGATTTCTTGATTTTTTTTTTTTTTTAATCAAAAAAGAATAATCTGTGCTTGTAGTTTTGTTCCTTCCCTTTAGCCGGGCCTTTAAATGGCCAGCTATAATAAATCGGAAATCTGTGTTAGTAATTTTTATCGCCCTCTCTAATGTTGGCTTTTCTTGATGGTATAAATAGTTCTTGATATTCTGATTAAATCATTAAAAAGAAAAAAAAACATAACAAATCTTGAGATAACCCCAAAGAAAACACGTGTGAAAAATACTAAAGAAAAGTGCATCAAACGGTCAAAGAGAAATAACTTGCCACTAAAGATCCAGGGAAGTAAATACAGTCATAATGAATTTGTGTTAAGGTAAATAACTCAAGGGCATAAATCACATTTTAAGTGTACAGTTATGTTTTGTGTAGTAATAAAATGTTTTTAGAAATATTTTAATTTAGAAAAGACATTTTAATTGCTCTTTAAAACGCTATAAAAAAATTAAAATCATCTTTCAAAGTTTCTTATAACTCTTTTAAACTCATAATATAAACACCTTACTCATTTTCCATCCCCCGCTGGTAGTCTTCCACATTACGGCTGGAATTAGGCATACTTACCTGGCACGGAAGGAACCATGATCAACAAGGTGGTCCTTCCAGGGCGAGGCCCTTCCATTGCACTCCGGTTGGGTTGACCCCTGCGATCACCCCAAATGCGGGTGACTCGAGTGCGTAATTTTTTCGTAGGGGGGACTGCGTTCGCGCTATCCCCTGACACTAAACAAGTTGCATGATTGGTTAGAAGCAACGAACATTTCTTCCATTTAGTTCAGTTTCTTCATTGTCTTAACAAATTTAACCTGTTAAATATCAACCAGTGAAACACAATCCAGTGACATTTCGAATGTATGACGGTGAAAGACAACCCACAACAGATACTGTCTTATAATTCCGTCACTTATCACGATATTTCCAAAATGAGATTAAAGTGTTTACGCTTGCATATGTTTTTTGTTTTATGCGGACCCTATCTTCACACTGCATCCTTCCCATCGCAACATATGCCTGTGAGACCTGGACACTTAAATGCCTTTGAATGTAAATGCTACAGAAGAGTTCTTCAAATATCATGGGCACAAAAAAGAACAAATATATCCTTACTACAAGAACTTAATATTGAAGAAGGCTGGCTAGTAAAGAGGATTAAAGATAGAAAACTTAAATATTTTGGACACATTAAACGTCATGATAATCTAGAGAAGACCGTCTTGGAACGATACATAATGGGAAAAAGAAAGAGGAAGACCAAGGTGAAGATGGCTGCAAGACATCGTTGGTGATCTGCATATGGATGCATATAGCAGTATATTTTATGTTAGAATGTAAGATATATAATTCATCTGAGAATTGGAACATTTGTATAAAATGAGTTATCTTCTAAAGTAATCAGCTGTTTGTGCATAGAGACCATCTCCTTTGTCTCGGGTTGCACGAGGGTCACAGTTAAGGTATGCGGAAAAGAAGTAAGGGTTGCTGTGCGACGCCAATGTGAAAAGATGAAGGAAAGGATAAAGTGAAGTTTAATCGGTATGTCCAGTAGTATCGTTGCGAGAGCTACACATACCACGGCGCCTCTGAGGCCGGCACGTCCGAAATACACCTACACTGGTGAAATATGCCTAAACCATCATACACCAGGGGTGAAACTTGATGGCTAGGCACATCACGCCACCTCCGCTCTAGAGGTTGGTCATGCCTGATATACACCAGTACTGGTGAAATATGCCTAAACCGTCTCACACCAGGGGTGAAACTTGAAGGCTACACATGTCACAGTACCTCTGCTCTAGAGGTCGGTCATGTTCCAAACACGCCCATACTGGGATAATATGCCTAAACCGGCTCAACCCAGGGGTGGAATCCAATAGTGGCGAGGATTCGTCCTCCTGGACAAAAGCTCCATCCTGGTCACAACTAGGAAGGGTAGCGGCCATGACCACAAAATGCTGAAGTCGGAGACACTGGACCAGGGAAGTCTAGATAGGCAACCACCTCTCACCTGACGGCGATGTTTGCGTATCTTAATCATGCTGAGGTTTTCCCGGTGAGAAAGTCCAACTCTGGCCTGGGTGGGCTACCACCTCTCACCCAGCGGGGATGCACTGATATCCTAAACACGTCGAGGTCTTCCGGTGAGAAAGTCCAACTCTAGACTAAACTGGTGCAACGAAAACCACAGTGTCACGCAATCCTGCTTCAGAGACCCACCAAGAATACAGGCTCAAGCCCTGAGATACTCTGAACCTCTTGTGGTCCTCTCAGGGATCTCGTGAGGTCCTTTCGGGGACCACACAGGAGACCACGGGACTTAACAAGGACCACAGGCGTAAATTCAGTAGGATCACAGGGCGGTCTTGGTGGTAGAAGCGAACGATGAAGAAGAAGATCCCATGTGCTCCTCAGTACTGTCTAATCAGATTGGAGTTTCTAATATTTTCCCATGTCATGTGGTCAACTGTTTTCCCCTCTGTCTTTTTTCTCTCAATTTTTCCCAGTGACTGTCAGGGTCTGTTTTCTTTGGAAGTACAATGAAAACTGATTTCAGCAAATCTGATGGCAGATGTCCTGCATCAGAGACTGCAGTTAGGAGACTTGTAATTTCTACTGTGGCAAGATTTTCTAAAGAACTTCTAAAAATGGATGGCGTTTCCCCTGTGTGGGTGATGGGAATCCAGAGGGGCAGTGTGAGAAATGGGAGCAACAGGAACCTAAATAGGTGTGCATATATAAGGAGGAACTAGGGATACGGCTTGGGAAGAATTGGG
The DNA here is from genome assembly GCA_009760885.1 of Achatina immaculata. Lineage (NCBI taxonomy): Eukaryota > Metazoa > Mollusca > Gastropoda > Stylommatophora > Achatinidae > Lissachatina > Lissachatina immaculata. The sequence goes on from CM019707.1 coordinate 13,028,999, forward strand.
GGGGGTGGGTGGGTGGCAGTCTGGAAAAAAATTCTGAGAACCACTGATCTAGAACTATAATCATTTCCTCTAAGATGTTGGCTGGAATAATAATACTTTTAAAAATTACTACTTTAAGTAAGTTAACTCTTCCCGTGCCACAGGAAGAAACGTGGATATTCAGTTGGGTGCCAGAATAAAACTGTGGGTCTTGATATGTATAGGGGGTAAAAAAAAAGTAAAGATAGTCCCATAGCATTTCAAATGCCGTAGGGGGTGAAGCGTTAGAGACCTCATTATGCTGGGTCATCAGCGTGTGAGGTAGGGTGACCAGTTCCTTTCGTCGCTGCCTTTACTTCCCAGATTTTCTCTGGTACCCATTTTACGAGGCTGGGTCGACCTCAGGGCCGTATTGGTCGGAAAAAAAATCCCGCTCAGCTGGGGATTCGAACCCTCGACCATTTGGTTGCTAGACGAGTGCTCTAACCACTACGCTAGCCGGCCCACAAAGTAAAGATAGTCCCATAGCAAATGCCGTAGGGGGTGAAGCGTTAGAGACCTCATTATGCTGGGTCATCAGCGTATGAGGTAGGGTGACCAGTTCCTTTCCTCGCTGCCTTTACTTCCCAGATTTTCTCTGGTACCCATTTTACGAGGCTGGGTCGACCTCAGGGCCGTATTGGTCGGAAAAAAAATCCCGCTCAGCTGGGGATTCGAACCCTTGACCATTTGGTTGCTAGACGAGTGCTCTAACCACTACGCTAGCCGGCCCGTATAGGGGGTATAGTTATAAAATTGAATGAAACATAGTATTTACATATACTTCTGTGTACTTATTATGTTTCAGACTAAATGTATGAAGATTTCATAAATGCAGAGTTTTTTAGAAAAAAAGAAGTAATGTGATGTTTTTAGACAATTACTGCGCCCAGCTCACCATCGGCTAGGTCTAGATCTACACTACTTACCATCTGAGATGTCTAGATCTACTTGTCAATCTCGTATTGTGATTCTATGTTGCATTCTCGATAAATTAATGTCTGAAATAACCTCCTACCTACTTCTCCAGTCATCTAATATGTCTAGATCTACTTGGGATACATTCAAGAGCAGTGAAGTGGATACAGGTCATGTCCATACCCCTATCTACAACATCAAAAATTGAAAATTGTCCATGTTTCTCTTCCTTTTTCTCGCTCGGCATGGCTTGTAACTTTGCACTCTTTCACCATTTTGAAAAGTGTCACAGGAAACGCGGACAAAATATGTACAATCTAAATGTTACACCAGTTGTTTTATTGAAACAAACCACGAGTTGCTATACTGACCATAGGCACAAATCAGAAAACCGGAAGGGTCGCTACAGTGACCAAAGGTGCGGGAGGAGTTAAATAATGAACCTTACACCAAAAGTCTACAGCTTCACACACTCTCTTCATGTGACGTGATGTGTCCTTTCCAGAATGCTGTCCCTCTCACTGTCACCCTGAAGGCAACGTGCGCAAGTTGACCAGCATAAAAAAAATCACGGACAGTCTAACATGATGGCACAATAAGAAGTCACCAACTGAGCTGACTGAAAATATCAAGGACTGAGATCTATGGAGAAGCATGACCATCAAACCCTACAGCCACAGTACCTGATGATGACAATGACAAAAACAACTGCATATGGACCGAAAGAGAAGCAGGCACCTCCAACAGGAAACTTTTCAACCATAATCGCATGCTGTGGCCCCAGCATAAACAGTACACCCAGTACTGAACATAAAGTCTTGTCTGTTCATTCATGCTCTGTTTGACAGTACATGCTGAATCAAGTTACAAGCAACAGGATATGTACTTACCCGTAGGATCTCTTGCACTTCCTGCTGTTGCTTCTGCTGTCTAGAATTGCTAGATCCTTCCTGGGACTTACTGGTAGTCTCTAAAGCATTGTTAAGCTAAACAAACAAAACATTATTGTGTCAGAAAACAGAAAAAAAACAACCATAGCTCCTGCTAAAAATAAAAAAACATTAATTTTTCAATGTTTTACCCTCCTTGGCTTCAACTCTATGTATTATGTGGGCCAGATTTATATTTATATAAATTTATATATTAATATTATTAATTTATTTATATTTATGGGAACTCCCTAATTAATATTAATAAGTAGGTGGGGCCACCATGGCATCTAAGCAACATTTTCAGTATGTTTTTTTTTTCTTTGCTGACAATGTGTGTCCAAGATGGTTTAAAATGAGTACAGCATGATGACGATGATGACTCATGTATATTTAAACTTTATAAAGGTTACTTTACTCTCGAGTGACAACAAGGATGTTTGGATAATTTCAGATAAACTGTTACCAATAAAAACTCTTCAAATAAACTGTCACCAAAAGAGGTTTATAAACGTGTACATTAAAATACACCACCTGCTATTCCACTGCAGACTTAGAGACCAACCAAACTACTTCAGTGTCCTGTACTCTCCATGGATCCACTTAACAAATAAGCAACTACAATATACCACTAGTCTCTCATGGAGAAGGTTGAGGTGCCCCAGTCGCCCAGGTGCAGAAATGGATACCCGACTTCTTCTGGAGCTGGGGAAAGGAAAGGCGGCCTGGTTTATGCTGACCACTTTACCCTCTAGCATGCTGACAGGTCAAGGAAAATATGGACACTAACACCATAACCCTATGTGCTTCTAGGACATTAGAGGGTTACCGTTACCTTCTACAAGTACAATATGAATGCCAAATCTTACAATGAATGTCTGGACACATTAGAAGATCAGGAAAAGACTGAGCCCTCTTTACCTTTTTGATCTCACTGGTGTGTTGCTGAGTCATCTGATGCACTTTTTTCTGCCACTTTTTCTCTTGTTTGCTTAACTTTTCCTCCATGTGGTTCTTCATTACCTCCAGCTGACAAAACATACAATGAACATACACATGACCTACAAATCACTCATTAGAAAGAGAATATTCTAAGCAGTGCTATTTGCATCTGTCCTACATAAACCTGGGTATGTTCCACGTTCTTAGAAATAAGACTGTAACTGTAATCAGAGACTGGCATCCCCCACTATGGGCATTCCCATATGTGCTCCACCTTCCATTCCAACATCCACTGAAGTATGCACCTGCTGATGTAGCCAGTCACACACCGGTTGTGGGTAACACGCGCTAAACCACTTCTTTCGGAAAAACTTCACTTCCCCTCTTCTCTCCCAATTCAATCATCCTCCTGATGCAATTGTCATCATTCAACCCGATGTCATCCTCCCTACACAGCCTATCCAAGGTGGCTCTTGCAATCTCCTCCTTGACCATTCTTAGGGTTCCCTGAAGTGATGCCATGCCTGCCAGCTTGTCCAGCTTTCTCACTGCCTTTGACTCCCGCATGACCCGGGCAGTATATCCACATGAAACTGGATAACTGAGAGCCCTCTAGAAGCTGGACCCACTCCCTGCAGAAGAAATGTCTCCTGATTCTCCGTAACATGCTTTGTGAGTCTGTTACAGTGACCCCATGTGAGTCACCCTGCTCCACCAACCAGGACATTGGTTCTGATGCAGCCTGCACCTTCATTCTCATGCTCTAAGTGGCAGATGCATAGGGTCCTGATTTTCTCGCAACCAGTTTGCCATTATGGTAGACAATATAGGCCCATCCAAATTTTAGGCCTTGTGCCATTGACCCATCTGTGAAGATCACAGGGTCATGTGGCTTGGAGTGATGCTGAATCTGTTCCAGCCAGCCAGCCAGCCTCTTGCAAAACTTTGCCTCCCTAATAGCTCTCCTGTAGGCCTCTAAATAATAAGCAAGATGCCCTGCTGCTGATGTGTCCATTCGCAGATCATTAACGATGTCTTGCTGCCATCTTCACTTTGGTCTTCATCTCTTTCTTTTTCCCATTACCTTCCAATTTATTGACTAAAAAGATAATATTTTAGCCAGTATTCTTTGTATCTGATCATTACCAGTTCTGAATGGTCCATATTTCTAGAAATTAGAATAAATCTTGGTGAAAAGAGATGATTCTAAATAGTACTCTTTGTGTTCCTCATCAATATTATCCACATTCTGCTGTTTATTTCAATTTCTTGCTTTCGGGTTTTTACAATGAATATGGTATGTGCTCTGTACTCTACCTTACTTTGCCTCTCTTTTAGTCTTTCATTAATTCTAAAATTTCACGTTTATTAATCTCCTTGCCATTAACCCTGTATGTTATACAGGCCAGGTTTTCCATGCTAAAATTGCCAGCCCCGAATTTTACATGGGCTAACCTGGTCTTGACCCTATGTACAGCATTAAGCCCAAATAATGTTTGGATAGTACTGTGGTGAAATGTAGTAAATGAAATGAGGTCAAGCTTTTACAAATAATTATGGGAAATCCTTAATTAATATTAATGAGTGGATAGAGCAACAAGACCAAGGGGTAGACCAAGACAGAGATGGAAAGACAACACAGAAGAGGATATAAAAGAAACTTGTGTCACTAACTGGAGAGAGAAGACTAGGAACAGAGAGGAATGGAAGTGAACTTTAACTGCAGCAATGAGCCTTTAAAGGCTCAGAAAGCTGAAGAAGAAGAAGGACAGGGCCATCTTGGCCTCCAAGTAACATTTTCAGCTAGTTTTTATTTTTTCACCAGAAACATAACATTAAGAAGGAGGCTAAAATATGTGAAAGGTCTGGTGTTAATAATACCATTTTAAATTTACAGCAATTCTTGATGGGAGTGCTATGAACTCTTTTTTTTCTGTTTCATGCTTTATTTATTAAATGAACATGTGTTTTATTCAGTGATTACCTGGCATGCATTTTGCCTTGCTTGCCTAAGCTGTTGTGATGACTTTGACTGCATGTGATATTATTACATCTTACATCCTTCCTGTACCGTTAAATGTCACACAGGGCTCGCATAGTTGTTTGCCAAGTTTTCCTGTGTTCTGCGAGTTTTTCAACTTCATCAAGGGATGATATGCCCACTGAACTGGCTTCTCTTAACAATGTCCTCCAAAAGAGGTTTAGAGTTTCATGTGGTCGACCTCTTTTTCTTTGGCCTTTTATTACAGTTCATCTTGGTATTTAGCTCAAATCCTTTTTTATTTTATTAATATCTCTTTTATAAAATAACTCACTAGATTTTGTAAACTGGGTTTTTTAATACAAAAAAAAAAAATGCATTGAAAAGCCTTTCAGAAACAGCTGACTGTGAAGCATGCGAAATAAGTATTCAGAACTTAAAAAATTTCAACTGCAACTTCTAGTACCAATCTCCCATAACATAATGGTGTCACCTCTTAGAGTGTCAGGAGTTTAATATGGTCGAAAATCTTGTCTGAGAGGGGGGTCCAATGATTTAAGGAGTTGTGTTGTTTTTCCACTCTCTGCAGTAGAGAGTTTCCTGCACACAAAGTCCTTCACTCTTCCATATGATCATCGTCATCTGACAAGCACCCAATAAACAGTCATGTTCTACACTTACAAATCGTTAGTCCTTAATCTTCTATTCACAATATGTAACCAACACATTTAGAACTAATGTGGCCACCATGACTCAAACCTGCTGCTGTAACTGCTCCTTGACAGCCGCCACCTCGCTTCGTTGCTCTTTCAAGAGCTCCTTCTCATTTTCTATTTCATCTTCCAAGTCTCCGAGATATGATCTTTTACCTGGAGTAAACAAAATGCAAACTATCATACATGCTTCTCTGAATGAAATTCTAAACATTTTTCTAAATCGTTCATCCCTTGTCATCATTCAGACAAACTTCCCTGTCTGTGGGAATGACCTTTGAGTGATATCCTAATCTCCCTTTATTCATTGATAAATGCATGTAGAACGCAATCCAATGTGTCTTGCCATACTGACAGAAATTCTCCATTGTCTGCTCCACCCTAATGTTATGTACTCCTTTTTATGACTGCCAAATGAAGGGTGCCAGCATAAACATTAGTAAAGAGTACAGTGTACTATCAAAGAGTAATATAAGAGTTGACTGGGGATCAGCTGCAGACATTATCTTAGAATGCACAATATAAAGATATGAAGAACTTGCAGAGGAAGACCAGTTAAGAAAATAATGAGCACCTGAATTATGGCCTTGCAATGTGATAAAAACGTATTAAAGGCCAAAATCTGTGAATGAACATGCTTTTCCATGTCACTCTTTTTCTTATTTTGCATTCAAGATTATTGGTCATGTCAGATCCTAATCCCTGTTGACAGGGCAAAGCCCACTGTCCTCTCCAGATCCTGATAGGAGCCCCAAACCTTTTACCCCACACTAATGTTTTCAGGCCATTTCTTATGCCTCAGGTTTCCATGGTTTGGGCACTCTTAAAGAATATGTCCTGGAATCTGGACACCACTGCCACATGGGCACTTATCTGTGCAAGACATTTTGAGTCGATGTAGGTGGCAAAGTAGTCTGCAGCGGCCTGTCCTTAAGTGAAAAAAGGATGGTTTGCTGATACCTTTGTAGTTGGTGTATTGGATCTAGTCATAAGCCTCTAAATCGTCATGTAACAGAACAATATGAATGAGCTGCAATGAAATGCTTAATTATCTACATGGTACAAATTTCCGGACAAATGAAGACAAAGGATCCAAGATATCTATAGACCTAAAAGGAAAATAATCTCTTTTCATTAAATCAATACTTTTAACTGAAATAATGTCATTTCTCTTATTTTTAAAGAAACTATCAATTTTAATTTCATTGCAACCATTGCTTAGATGATGAACAGACATCCGCTGCAATTATTTGCTCCTTAACACTGTACTGGATACTGGTAACAAACATGTCTAACTTACCCCCTGTCCGAGCTTCCAGCTCCCTCAAAGCTCTCTGGGAGGCCTGATATTTTGCACTAAGTTCTCTTAATTCTTTCGTTAAAGCAGCACTCATGCCCACTTTCTCTCCTTCCTGCATTGAAGGAAATTAAGAAAACAAGGGGTGATTGATAAGTTCTCGCCATAAGGTACAAATACTTGAAAAACACAGCTGATATTAGGTGCATTTGTAGATCAGGTTAATGTAAGATTAAACACCAAGTTTCACGACATACACTGCAACCAATTTTTTTTACAGGCTACTGAAATGGAAAGGGGTGGCAGAAATTGAGAAAATGGATAAAATTTCTCACTGAGCAGTCGTTCGCTACCTCTGCATCAAGTGCTTATCATCAATGGAGATCCATGAGGATATGGTAGAGACTCTAGGGGAGAGTGTCCCTTCTTACAGCACAGTGAAGAAATGGGTAGCTCAATTCAAACATGGAAGGGAGAGTCTGGAAGATGATCCCTGTTCAGGAAGACCAAGAACGGTAACCACGAATGAAACCACTGGTAGAATCCATGACATGATAATGGAGGATCGACGATTAACTGAGCAGTACATTGCTACTGAGTTGGACATCTCGCAGGAACGTGTTCATGCCATTATTCACAATGATCTTCAAATGACAAAGGTCTCTGCTCAATGGGTCCCGAAACTTCTTGGAGCTGATCACAAATGACAGCATCTCAACATGTCAAGAGACAATCTTGGCCATTTTTCTGCAGATCCTGAAAAGTTTATTCAGCAATTTGTAACTATGGATGAGACTTGGGTTCATCATTTTCAATCAGAAACCAAAGGTGGGTCTGTCTGCAGGCAAAGTAATGGCTTCCATCTTTTGGGATTCAGAAGGTGTGCTATTGGGCTTCCATCTTTTGGGATTCAGAAGGTGTGCTATTGGTAGACTATCTTCAAAAGGGCAGAATGGTCACCGGGGCCTATTATGCTAATCTTGTGAAGCAAATGTGGGTCACATTGAAGGAAAAGTGTAGAGGGAAATTGACGAGAGGAGTCATCTTCATCAAGAGAATGCTCCAGTTCATGAGTTGGCAGTGGCACTGGCTGCTATTCATGAATGCAGCTTCCAGCTTCCTGAACATCCTAATTATTCCCCAGATTTGGCCTCTTTGGACTATTACCTGTTTACCAAACTCAAAAAGGAGCTCAGTGGTCACAAATTTGCTTCAGATAATGACTTCATTCATACTGTAGACCACTTTCTACTGGCACAAGATGCTGACTTTTACAAAGAAGGCATTTGTATGCTCCAGGACCGCTGGACTAAGTGCACAGACTTGCAAGGGGACTATGTTGAGAAATAACCCAAAAAAAGTTGCCCACAAATAATCCATTGTATCTTATGCCAAGAACTTATCAATCACCCCTCATATATGTCTGAAGTCAAGAATATGCTATATTTTCTACGTTCTTTGTTTTCAGGTAGCCTTTATGTTATATAAGTTTTGATCAGGATGTTCTATGGAAAATACCACATCATCACTGATGTCTTCCTGCTCTCCTTCTGAAAGATGTTCTAGTGTACCAAGAGGGGAAACTGGAAGTCATCTCATATCAAATGAAAATTCTCTGGATATGCCGCAAGGAGGTAGCAATTAAAGAACAGGAGCACTAAATATGCAAAGAACAAATTAAAAATGAAGAAGTTGAAAGTGACATAGCTCAAAAAATGAACACATTGAACAGGCAAAGAAAGCTCTCTTTTATAAGGAAAAGAAAGCTCTCTTTTATAAGGAAAATAAAGATTTTCTAGCACAGTTTTTATTTATGACAGCACCTGCAAAACAGGTAGCCAGGCTCCGGAGGACATCCTGCAGCTCTGCCAACTTTACCAAGAAGCTTGAACCTAGCTGTGGCCACAGGGATATAGATTTTGGGATGCAAAGCATGACCTCCATAAAACTACACAACTTATCTGGACAACAAATATGGATGTCTGAGGCTAGAACCATAGAATACAGAAGTTCATGATATGAATAAGCAACAAGCACAGATCTTCTCTGCAATGCTGAAATGTTTCTCAGTTTTCTATAACCATGTAAACATGGACTTGAGGTTTAAAAGACACCTGGGTGGTGAAGTGTTTGTGCATTAATCTCTAATGGTGAAGGTTGATGATTCAAATCCAAAGGAGATAACCAGTCACCCAGATGTAGAAATGGGTACCTGGTTTCATATGAAGCAGGTCCCCCTGGGAACAACTGTGTTAAGAACACACTTTATCTTAACACAGTCTTTGTGAGACAGGGAACATAGATCTGTTTGCTTAAAAACTCTGACCTACTTCTGTAGCCCAGAAACCTGTAGCAATCAACACTAACTGTAATTGTTAATTTTGTAAAATGTTATATCATGTTGGTGGACGGATGGGGACATGGAGATCACTGGTGGGGAAGAGGAAAATCTGGTGTGAAACCAATGAATCCAGGACATGACAAGCCCATGGGTCTTTACAACAATGGCTATCAGAACGATGTAAACAAAGCTGAGCCAGCAGACTATAGATGGCGGGGAATGGATATCGCTGAAGCACTCATTAGATTCCTCATACCAAAGTTGGAGTGTCTCTGTGGAACACTCTCAAAGCCATCTGGCCAGCCAGCAGTGAACGCTGGATCTGACATGGAGAAGGGGCTTAAGTACAGCCACCAGAGGCTGGAAAACAAAGTTTTGGCCAGGCCAGCCTACACCACTGTCTTCATGGCAGTCTGAGCAAGACCACAGTCTGCCCTAGCTAGGAAAGGTGCTGAAGTTGGAGATACCCAGCCAAAAGGCGCATCACAAAAATCAAGGTACCACGCAATACTGCTAATGAATAAAATCTGGAGCAGGGAAAGGTGACCAGACTTGATGCTGATCATGTCACTCTCTAATGTGCTGACAGGTCAAGGCAAATACAGACACTTACACCATATCCCCTAACTGCCTCCATGACATAAACGGGTTACCTTTATTTTCTTTAAGTTTTAAAAAAATATATGTGCAATGTGATGAGAGCTCAAGTAATAGCAAACTCTAATGCACTAACCTCTGCATTATCCAATTGTAGTGAAGAGTTCTGATTGACCTGAGTGACACCGACTCTAGTCTCCTGTAAGTTTGAAAAAAAAGTTTTGTAGCACAGTATTATAAGATTGATTAAACAATAAGTATATATATATATATAAAGCAAAGCATGGAATCCAAAGAGGTAGCTTTCATCTATGATCTGGAAATTTTTCATTGCCACCTGATAACTAGATGACAAACAAGCCGCCATTTTGTTGACCTAGTCAGAGGTGAACTGTTACACAATCAGTATGAAGCAAAAAAACTAACATTAAATTCTGTTTAAAACTGGGAAAAAGTGCCATTGAGACAGTTGAATTGATGGGACAAGTTTATAGGGATAATTGTTTATCTTGTGCACAGATATTCAGGTGCACAGATATTCACGATTTAAAAGTGGTGTGGAAACGATTACAAATGCAACTAGACATGGACACCCATTTTCTGTTCGTAATGAGGAACTCATTGCAAAAGTCAGAGAACAGATACAAGAAGATCATTGTTTGACCGTGAGGATGATGGCAGATGAATTTGGTGTTAACCGAGAGACCATTCGTAAAACTTTAGCGGAAGAATTGTGCAAGAAAAAAGTTGCTTGCCACTTTGTACCACATTCGTTGTCTGATGACCAAAAACATCAGCGTGTTGAGTATACAAAAGACATCAAAACGTGTCACAGAAATAAACATTTCTTACATTTGATTGTTGCAGAGAATGAAACATGGATTTTCTGCTATGATCCCACAATTAAACGCAGAAGTGCTCAGTGGAAGTCATCATCATCACCAAAAGACAAAAAAATTAGTCTTCAAAAGTCACAAGTGAAGAAAATGTTGGCGTGCTTCTACGACAGCAAAAGGAGTTATTCACAAAGAATTTATTTCAGAGGGATAGACCTGTCACTGCCAAAGTTTATTTAAGTATTTTGAAACGCCTATTTAAAAGGATTCTCCGAATCCAACTCGAGTATTCAACACCTGGCAGTTTTTTCCTACTTTTAGATAATGCACCGGGTCACCAGACAGTAGTTGTGCAGGAATTTTTGGCCCCAAAACAAGTGTGTGTTTTCAACCATCCACCCTATTCCCTAGATTTGTTTTCCTGCGATTATTTTCTATTCCTAAAATTAAGTTACCATTGAAAGGATGCCTTTTTGACGATACTGATGACAACCAAAGGGCCGTAACACTGAGTTTAAGGTTCATACCAACAGAATAACTGCAGAGGTCGTTCCAGTGTTTGTTAGATCGTACACTCACTGTATCAATGCACAAGGGGCTTACTTTTATATCTTCAACTGTTGTTTATTTTATTTTTTATCTTAATTGTCGGACCTTGTACATGAGGAAGAATAAAAAAGTAGAAGCAAAATATTCTTCATTACTGGTAACTGTGAGTAAATAAACATAATAACTACATCATTTCTTGCTGGATGATGCATTTCTTATTATCATAAGTTGGGAGAAGCTTTCCAGCTGCTCTCAGATCTAGGTCTGCACTGCTTCCTTTACCTCATCATCAGAAGTGAACCGCTGACTGCCTAGAGCCTCTTTATGTGGGCTGAAGGAATGACTTGGCTTTACTAGTTGAAACATGCTTCATCATTATTGAATACGTTTATATTATGTCTGTTGATGTATCCACACTATGTATGTCCAGTTTGCCCACTTGGTCACTGATTTAATCAATCTTTCATGGAGACACCATGCAGAAAGTGTTCAACTGTGCTGTGTAAACACAGTTTGTTTTGGTTGGGGCTGTCGCACACCTTGTCTGATGAATATTCCTCTCTTTACTCATGACATCACAGTGAGTCAGCATGCACTGCAGCATGACTCATGACTCCAAACACCAAAAAACATCCAAGGGTCTCAAAGTCAAAGAATGACCCTGGTACTGAGGATGTTCGGTTTACAGGTCATGCTGCAGTGAAAGCTGCCTCACTGTGAAACCTTGCAATGCTAGAAGAAACAACAATAGTACCACACTTCATGACCAGCAGCCAAAGCAGCAGCTTTTAGCCACCATGACAATCTTACCTTCTTACGTGACCTCAAAGCTTGCTGTTCCTCCTGATGATGTGATTCTTCATACTTGAGCAGTCTCTCCTTGAGATGAAGGATCTCTACCTCTAGGTTGTTCCTTCCACTTTCCGACCCAACCCCAAGATCTGGGCTGACAGAACTGGATCCATCCTTATTCCCAGTGCCTCCTGAATGTCTTCGAACAATGTGGGATTGCAGGTAAGCATTGTTGATGAAGGCTTTGGCACAGAATGGGCACTTGAAGAAAGAAATAACAAAGAAAATACAAACTCCTGTACATGAAAATTAATATATATATACAATACATGTTTAGCCAATAAAAAGTATATACATCACACTTTGTACAACACTCGAACCTGACCCCCGGGGAGCAGCGTGCACTCTCCCAACTCCAGCGCAGGCGAGATATCGTGATCAAGAGTGCAGACAAGGGCGGGGCCATTGTTTGTTGAAAGAAAGAATTGTACATCCAGGAGGCCATGGGCCAGATGAGCAACACTAAATTTTATGCCTCTCGCCCTCAAGATCCGACTCTGGCCAACAACCACCATGTTCGTGACACGATCAACGAACTCATCCACAAGACCAAGACTGGTCTTTCTCCCTCGGCTACACATCTTCACATCCGCAACAGTTGCTTAGGGAATCCATCCTTTTATCTACTCCCTAAGATTCACAAACCAGGCAACCCAGGAAGGCCCATAGTGTCTGTTTGTTCCTGCCCTACGGAACAAATCTCTGATTTTCTTGACAGCATCTTTCAACCTCTGGTCACTAGTCTGCCCACTTATCTCAAGGACACCAATCATGCTCTCATTACTTTTGAGACCCTTACACTCCTACCTGGTCACACCTACCGTATCTTCACCCTTGATGTAGTATCCTTATACACATCCATCCCGCATGATCAGGGACTTCAGGCCGTCAAGTTCTTTCTGAATAAAAGACGCAATCACTCTATTCCTACGTCTACTATTCTGCGCCTTACACAACTTGTCCTCCAACTCAATTCTTTTGAATTCAATGGCCTTTACTTTGACCAGATTAGTGGTGTAGCCATGGGTACCAAGATGGGCCCTAGGTACGCGTGTCTGTTCATGGGCCACTTCGAACACAAGGTTCTGAGAGCCTTTAGAGGCCTTTTTCCCGCCTTCTATAGACGCTACATAGACGATGGCATTCGGATCACATCAATGCCAGAGGAAGACCTTAACAACTTTATCAGTTTTGTTAAGGAATACAATCCTGTCATTTCTTTCACCTCCCATATCTCTGCTACTTCCGCTAACTTTCTTGACATTGCCGTCACTATCGGCCCTTCCGGGCTTACTACTTCTATCTACTATAAACCTACAGACTCTCACAGCTACCTCCTGTACTCTTCCTCCCATCCCAGATCGTGTAAGGACTCTATTCCTTTTTCCCAGCTTCTTAGGTTGCGACGTTTGTGTAAGGAGGATTTGGATTTCCAGGATCAAGGCCACAAATTGCTAGATTTCTTCCGTCAACGCGGCTATCCAGACCACGTTCTCTCGTCATCTTGGAACCGCATTAGCCATATATCACGGCAACAAGCCCTCACCCCTAAACCGCACTGTAGCTTGGACAGAGTGAAACTAGTACTCACGTACCACCCTCATAGCTTGGCAGTTAAAAACATACTGTTTCGCCATCTCCACCTCCTCCAGACCGAGCCTGAGACACGTGAACTTTTTGGGGAACCCCCACTGGTGGCCTACAGACGGGACAAGAACCTCAGGGACCTTTTAATTCGTAGTCATCTTAAGACAGATGACATTTTTTATGGTACCAGACGTTGCGGACGCCGTAGATGTAACACTTGTCCGTTTGTTGTCGAGGCCAGCCAGATCTCCTTCCCTAAATCCACGTTATCAGTACAGGAGGGTTTCACCTGTACTTCACGAAATGTCATTTATGTTATCATGTGCAAACATTGCAGTTTGAAGTACATAGGGGAAACTGGCTTACGGTTAGGAGATCGATTTCGCCAGCATCTCAATGATATTTCCAAGAGGGCCTGGACACCTGTGGCTAAACATTTTTACCCTGGCAACCACAGGGGCAAACAGGACATTTCGGTTAGTGCGATCCGCTCTTGTTCCGCAGATGTACGATCTCAGAGGGTCCTAGAACAGCGCCTTATTTTCCAGACTGGTTGTCTCCACCCAGTTGGAATTAACAATGTCTTCAGCTTTCTGTAACGTCTTTATTTTTCCACTGGCCTTTTTTATACTCTACTTTCTTTCTCTATGCTACCCCTCCCTACCACCATCCTATTTCCTTCTCTGCCAACATATTGGTCTTGTCCTATTCACCAGTTTCACATTTTCTCCCTGTAGGTGTTTAAATTCTTCATTCATTATCTCTCCGCGTCCCCTTTTCCCTCCCCTCCCCCCCCCCCCCGACACCTCTAGCGGCTATCATGTTTCTACTGCCTTCCCCCCACCCCTTTCTCCCACTTGTTCTCCTCCTCTCTCTCCGCTTCTTCGTTATGATTGGCTCTATCGGGAATCTTTTGTCTGTAGGCAGCGTGGGTTTTTTTTTTCTCCTCCTTTTTTTCCTCCTCCTTTTTCCACACACATTTCTGCTTCTCATCCGGAGCAAGACACTTCAGATAAGTTCTATATGTTTGTATTTCATTGTGTATGTATCCTCGAATAAGGCTCACGCCGAAATATCGGATGTTGTATGTTTTTCATTTATACATTCTCATACTTTCTATTCGTTTTTTTCTCACCTTGCTGACTTCCTCCCTCACTTTGTAAAACTGCACCATACACCTCTATCTACCTTATTTATTTAAACCAGTTTTACTGCAGTCGCCATCCCTCTTATCTGTGACAAAAGCTCAACTCCAGAAAGTAACAAAATGAGTGAAGAAAAAAAAAATCCTAAAATTCACAGACCTGTAGGGGGTCATGACCTGGTTTGGGGGGGGGTCTACCTAACTTAAAATGTTAGATGTCTGAAATGCTGGGAAAAAAAAATTTTTTTTGGTGTGTGTGTTGGGTGGAAGGGTACTTCTTCTCAGACTACACAGCATGTGTGGTTGCTTTGCTCTCTGTGAAAGATTTTCTTGCATACATCTGCATCATTTGATATTTTGTAAATGGCTCCAAGCTATTACCAATATCTACTATTACAAATTTTCTATACTTTTTTTAGGTCACATGTCTCTTCTCTGTTGCAGTCTGCCAGTCCCAGACTTCAATGATGCACTCATGT
Organism: Achatina immaculata; assembly: GCA_009760885.1. Taxonomy (NCBI): domain Eukaryota; kingdom Metazoa; phylum Mollusca; class Gastropoda; order Stylommatophora; family Achatinidae; genus Lissachatina; species Lissachatina immaculata. The sequence continues at coordinate 13,044,182 of CM019707.1, forward strand.
CTCATTACTCTGACAGTACAGAGGCTGACTGAGGTGCATATCTCAGCTTTATAAACTGACAAAACAATCTATATCAGCTAGATCAACAAGAATTAGTTTTAGATATAACTCCAACCTGTCACTTCTCATTCATCAAAGTTCTCATATTTGCTCTGTGTATGCATATGTATTCAGTGCTGGAGGACCTCAACTTTGCGGACGACATGTGTCTATTATCAAGCAGTCACAAAGATATGCAAGATAAAATAAACAAGCTAACTCAGAATGCAAACAACATAGGACTAAAGATCAACATAGGAAAGACTAAGTTAATGAAGCAAAATGTGAACAACAGAAATGTACTCAGAGTAGATACCAAGTTAGTGGAGGAGGTCAACAAATTTGTATACCTTGGCAGCAGAGTAGTAGAAAATGGAGACAGCACAGAGGACATCAACAGCAGACTTATCAGAGCAAACCAGGCTTCTGCAGTGCTGCAGACTATATGGAAATCAAAAAAACTAAGCATAAATATGAAAATCAGGATATTTAAGAGTAATGTTCTAAGTGTACTACTCTATGGAAGTGAATGCTGGAAAATCACCAAAACCATAGAAAACAAATTGAATTCTTTCCAGACTAAATGTTTACGAAGAATTAGAAAAAATATTTTGGCCAAAAACCATAAGAAATAACATCTTATTGGCAGAAATGCAGATGAAGCCACTGACAACAATTATTGAGGAAAGACGCTGGCGATGGTTGGGACATGTGCTCCGAATGACTGACAACTCACTACCAAAAATAGCACTAAGATGGACACCACAGGGGAACAGAAGTAAGGGTAGACCAAAAGAGACATGGAGAAGAACAACAGAAAGGATGTTGTGCAATACAGGGCTCACCTGGGCAAGAGCAGAAAAAAAGGCAAAGGACAAGCATTTGTGGAAAACCCTTGCGGAAGCCCCATGTGCCCTGGGCACTTAAGAGAGAGAGAGATGCATATGTATGTGTGTACGTATGTGTATTACAATATGTAATATATATATATGGATGTATATGTGTGTATATACATATATGTGAACGTACACATGTCTATGTATACATACTTATGTGACAGCATGTTTATGTATATACATACGTATGTGTGTATATATGTACATGTGTTTGTATATATGCAATATGTACTTGCATTTGTGTGTGAATATATGTATTTGCAAAGAATATTTTGGCCAAACACTGTAAGAAATAACATACTGTTGGCAGAAATGCAGATGAAGCCACTGACAGCAATTATTGAGGAAAGACACTGGCGATGGTTGGGACATGTGCTCTCGATGACTGACAACTCACCACCAAAAATAGCACTAAGATGGGGAACAGAAGTAAGAGTAGACCAAAAGAGATATGGAGAAGAACAACAGAGAGGATGTTAAGCAATAGAGGGCTCACCTCAACCAAACTTGGCACACATATGACTTACAATCTGCACAGCACACCGAGGGGGTTAGATCACCCCTAGGATACCCCTACAGGGGTCGGGGTGACATGTAAAAATAATTGAAAACGAAACATATTAGCATAGAATCCATAGTTTTTGGGGTCAATGAGATGAACAGTGACACTCCCGATACCGTTTAAGTCAAAGTTCAGCCCCCCAAAGGCATGGGGGAAAGGGGCTGCGTGGGATGGGGTGACATGTAAAAATAATCGAAAATGACCAATATCAGTGTCGATTCCATAGTTTTTGGGGTCGGTGAGATGAATAGTGACACTCCCGATGCTGTTTAAGTCCAAGCTCAGCCTCAATCAGCATGGGGTCCTAGGGGTGGGTGTGGGATGGGGAAATGTGAACAAATAATTGAAAACGACCAATATTAGTGTTGAATCCATAGTTTTTGGGGTTGCTAAGCTGATTGGTGACAGTCCTGATGACAATTAAGCACACATTTAGTCGAATAGAAGGAACAGAACTCTGTAGAACCGTCTAGACAATGTAGAACCTTCCAGAAGGTTGTGGAAATGAACAGAACTTTGTAGAACCTTCTAGAAGATTGTGGAACTGAATAGGACTTTGTTGATTGAGATAAATAAATATCTGGGCAATGTGTGTGTGTGTGTGTGTGCGTGCGTGTGTGTGTGTGTGTTTTTTTTTTAAGTCTCACTACACCTTCTATGTAAAAATGAAGAAAATGACGTCATAAAAAATATGCCGCACAGTCAGTCGTGAAGAAAAATGCAGTGAATGGTTGCCATCTGCTGGAGTAATTTTTTGCACTCAAAACAGAATGGTGTTATCAACGGAAGAAAGAATTTTTTTGGTTGAACAAGTGTTTTGAAATGGCGGTCAATACACACGGATGGTTGTTCAAAGATTTATACCAAAATTTCCTGATAAACAACCTCCTCATCACACTAAGGTTAGAAATTTGCTGAATAAGTTCTGCGATACGGGAACTGTGGAATATGCTCCACGATCTGGTAAGCCTGCTGTGTCTGAAGAAAAATGTCTAGATATCCACGACAGAATCCTGTAAAGTCCATAAGGAAAATGTTGCAAGAAGTGAACATATCACTGAGCACAGTGTACAAAATTCTTAAACATCAGTTAAATTTTCATCCATACGAGATTTCTGTTGTGTCTGAACTAAAAGAGTGTGACAACCAATCCATTCTGTTGTGTCTGAACTAAAAGAGTGTGACAACCAATCCAGAGTCAACTACTCCACGTGGTTTCAAGCATTTTTAGCAGAAGAAGATGAGTCAGTTCTTGATTTAACATTCTTCTCTGATGAGGCATGGTTTCATCTATCTGGATACATTAACAGCCAAAATAATCGTATTTGGAGCAGTGTTAATCCCAATGCATTTCATGAACCGCCACTACATGATGCAAAAATTGGGGTATGGTGTGCCGTCAGTAGAAAACATTTAATTGGACCAATTTTCTTCAAAAACACTATAAATGCCGACCGGTACCGTACTGAAATTCTGGAACCTTTTTTTAGAACAGATGAATGAATGTGAAATTGAAGAAGCGTGTTTCCAGCAAGATGATGCAACTCCACACACAGCACACATGGTTTTTTGGAAGAAGTTTTCGCAAATCGCATAATATCTCATGGAATCTGACCTGCTCGTTCCCAGATCTAAATCCATTAGATTATTATCTATGGGGTCTCTTGAAAGGAAATGTTTACAAAAATAATGTACAAACAATTGAGGACCTGAAAGAAGCAATCAGAATTACCATTCAAGAAATAATAACAGACACGTTGAACAAGGTATTTGACAATATGAAGAGACCTGTACAGTCGTGTCTTGAAGCCCACGGTGGACATTTCCAACACCTGTTATAATTAATATTTCAGTGGTACATTCCAGCTAACCCAAAACAGCTTGTATCATTGCAGTCACTAATGTAACTAATTAAATGACTTTTTTGACCACATTTACTTCATTTTTCTTTTTTTTTCATAGAAAATGTAGTGAGACTTTAAAAACACCCTGTACATATATATATATATATATATATATATATATTGTCAAAGTCTAAATCAGATTAAAGTATGGCTTGATTGTTATATTTTTTATACTGTTTTTCTATAATTTGTTAGTTTAGAATGTATGTGAGAATCTAATTAAGTTTATTTCTTATTTCAAGTAGTTAGATAAATCAGAGTGTGGAATGTATGGACAAGAGATTTCAATCCCATCAAGGGATTTTATGCCTACTAATTTGGCCTCTCTTAACAATGTGCTATTTAAAGTTTCACATGGTTGACCTCTTTAAAAACTTTTTTTAAAAACCGAAAAAAAAAAAAAAAAAGGTGGACGTAGGAAGGAAAAGGAAAAATAAAGAAATTACGAGAAGAACATATAGAAATTAAAAACAGCAACTCAATATTTCATGAAAATATCTATATCAAGGACAGCACCAAAAGAAGACAAAAACAACAAACACCGTGCACTTCTGTCACCAGTACCAGTTCTACTGCATCTATCATCGCACTCGTCTCTTACCCTGACCGTAATGTAAAAATAAAACCTTTGTGTACTATCACACTGACAGTGCTGACATCAGTGCTATCTCTTTTATCTCCGTTGAGAAGTTTCAAGTGCCTCTTCTGCTCTATAAACCTGTGCTATTAACTGAAGGCTTTTTTCATTTACTTTACCAAAGACATTTTTAACTTCCAGTCTCAGAAAGTTCCTAAGAAATCCTACACACATGAGCAGGTCAAGATGTAACCACAAACCAAGGGTCGTAATGACTAAAAAATATTTGAAGACTTGACTTGCCCTCAAGTCTTTCCATATAATTTTCAATGGTTGTGTCCTTTGATTTGTGATTACGTTGTTTCACTAGCCCTTGCATAATAAATAATTCGTTATGTTTTTAACACTTCTTGAAAATGAAGTTTCATGGAAAAGTTCTTCTGCCGACCTCAGCAGCTGCTTGAATGCCCTATAATACAACGCATTTTATCTTTTATTACGCTTACAATTTTCTTATAAACCTCACTATAGCAAAAAAGCTCATACCTTATTATAACTCTCATTTCCAACATGCAGCAACTGCTGCTGAGCTATAAGCATCTTCTTCCGTTTGTGGCTCTCTTTTTTTACATCTGCTAACTCCTTTTGCAGTGTCTCAACTTCCTGTTTAATTTTTTCTACTTCCTGATGAGAAATAAAATTAACATTTTGTAAAAATATATACCAACCAATCAGCCAGCCAGCCAGCCAGCCAACCAACCAACCAACCCACCCACCCACACAACCACACCCACAAGCTAAAGAATTAAAATGAAATGCTCACAAATGAAATATATAATCCACTCATATTTTCATAAATGCCTTAGCATGCTGATCAACAAACAGGCAATGAGACTACAGACAGATTGACTATAGCCATACTGGAATAGATGGCATAATGGCATTGGAAAAAAAAAAAAGACTACTCCACTGATAATGCTGTAAACATGACGCTGAAAACTGAATGTGAGGATAATGCTCACATCAAATAAATAAAGATTCTGAAGTGATAAAAGATTCTAGAAGGGCGCCATCCACTTACAGGACACAAAAGTCACCGACTTACAGAACACAACAGGTTGTCTCATAAAGAATTACTGACTAGGACCCAGAACATGTTTTCCAAGGGCGCCCAGTTTTTACAGATCTGTGTAACCAGATATGACCACAAGGCTTGGACACAAAGTAAAAGCTGTGGGGCTGCTGGGAGGACCTGAGAAGACTGTGAACTTCATCCTGGTGATTGGGCTTCTGATTTAGAAGAAAAGAAGAAGAAGAAAGAAGGAGGAAGAGGAGAAAAAGAAGAAGAAGAATAAGAGGAAGTGATTATGACAACTGGGGTTGACTTTTTATTTTCTTGATGTATAATAATTCACATATGCATATTAAGGATAAATCAAATGGGAGCCCGGCTAACTCTGATAAAGAAAAACTGCAGCTGTCAGAGCTGGCCTGGACTCTGTCTTGTCTCTTTACGGTGCTCCGATGCACTTGTTCATGCAGCTGCTCCTTGGGTCCAAGGAAATTACTGAAACCTACTCTCAATCCTGGTCCCTGGTTGAAGCAGGGCCTGCTGAGGAGCTCAACATCTGCAGCGAAGCTAGGCCGGCAAGCCTCTTAGCCTCTGTCAGGCCTTGGATCTTCAAAAAAAAAAAAAGCTTTGGAAATTGCCACAGCACTGCTTCATGTTTCTCAACAGTTTTCAAACTGTAGAATCTGACCACTGAGTCTGGGCAGAAGAGTTCATTCCCACAGCATTCTCTATCCAGCTCATTTCCTGTGCTTCAAAACTGTCAGTGCATCAGATGCAAAATATTCAAACCTACAATTTTTGGGAGATAAACTATCAAACGTAAATTGGACAAATACAATCCATTAGTTCAACATTTAAGATCTATATTAAAAAAACAAAACAAAACACAAAAACTCTCCATTATAAAAGGTGAAACAACTAAACAATTCTCTAGACCATCAGAGAAAGTCCTCCCCCAAAACAAGGTATTTCAGTTCTTTAAAACTAAAGCCAGTCCCAGTCAGATTATATACATACAATTCTACAAGCTTTAACACCATCAAATAGAATAAAACTACAGCCACCTCACCTGGTCTGATTGTTTTACTTTGTCTTCAAGTGAGGTACATAAACCTGCTAGGAACTCTTGGCTGTGCTGAACAAGAACGAAACACATATGTATATCATTTATCTTCATAACAAAATGAATAAGAACCATTCGGAAGCAGAAACTTTAAAAATTCTGTTTATCAATCCCATGACCCACCTACACAGAATTTCTAAGGTGAAAAATATTTTCAGAAGTAACAGCAGAATTTAAGTTAAAAATATAAGTTTTCATTCAATGACCGAAAGATTTCATCTAAAATCTTCAGTTTTAAATTAAGTAACTGCAAAATTTTATGTGTGCCTAAATAATTACACGACTCATGTTAAAGTGTATAGGTTCAACTCAGCACACATAAGATGAGGAACTGGCAGTTATGGTAATATTCAGTAGCATGTCTAATCTTGTTTCCATTTTAAACATCAATGACTGTAGAAGATGAAGAAATACATCTGCCAACAAGTAAAGGCATGACATAAAATGACAAAAAAAAATTATTATTATTATTCACTATCTCCTACATTACTATTCTAACAAGAATCTCATGTTATGTGTGTTATACAAATAAAACCACTGTGAATATATTCCAACAAGAAGTGTGACATTTGCACAGAAGTATACAAAATGTTTGTATCTCACCAATAAATATTCTATTGTCAACTGGGCCAGCTTAAAGAGCTTCACAAAATTTGGATCCACCATACGAATATCCTGAAATATAATGGAACAAATAACTTTTAATACTAAAATCTAAACTGATAATTTATATTACGCACTCATATAAACTCATTAAATTAATTAATGCTTGAAAATTTCAATACTTCTTAAGATAGGACTGGAAAGGAAACTTTTGCCCTGCTGTTCAATCTGGCAATTAGCAACCCACAGCTGACATGCTAGTGTCAGGGTTGGTGAACCACAGCTCGCCAAGACCCTGCCCCATCTGTCCACTGGGACCCCCAGTAACAGGCTTAGCCTGTCTATGGTTTATGGTCTGAGTTATCATCATTGCACTCCAGACATGTCCATAGATGCTCGGATCCCCCCTCAACATATCCATCAGTGTCCTGTGGCTAATAAATGGCTTGTCTAATGGGGCAAGAATCACCTTAGTCCCCAGTGCAGTGGAGCCTGCTAAAGAACTATTGCACACTCCCTGCTTGTTAGTTCCACCCTGGAACTGAAAAAAAAAAATAGCTGCCAAATCCCATTGTTCTTCAAAATCTTCACTGCATCAGCTGCAAAGAACACCAGTCTGTAGTTCCAGTGAGACTAAAGATAAAGAAGTCTCAGCATGCAACGAGGGATGATGATGACAAACTATTCCAGATAAAAGAACAAACAAAAAAAGAAACAAAAACAAAAAAGTTCTCACCAGTTCTGCTTCCAAGTTACAAAATGTAACATTCATAATGTTCTCCTGTAACGTAGTAAAATCCAACGTCCTTGAGATGTTGTCAACATCAACCATTGAAATCTTCCTCCAGTCCACTCTTTCCACTCGCTTCCTAAATGAGAAGCCTCCTATTTTGCCATTAGAGTAGCCATGATATCCTGCTGGTGGTGGGCCGGCCATATATGATGATGGAGACATAAACTGTGTGGCCATTTTTTCAAAGAACAACTGTCAAAGAAGAAATGGTAATGGTTAAAAGAAAGTACAGCTGCACTGACTGGGAGTTTTCTGTGCTATGTTTGTCTGTGTTCCCAAATTAATTTTTTAGTACTGTCCTTTCTAAATGGAGCTTGTGTTTATATGAGTATCTGTTTATCCATTAAGGAGTAGTAGCAGCAGTGATCGTAGTATTATATGTATATGTAATATGTTGTACAGCAGAGAATTTAATGGCTAACAACAAAGCTGTAGGTGAAGATAAATAACACCTGAAATGCTAAAAGCTATCAATAATGACAACATGAGACAACTACAGAGAATGTTTAATAAGATCTGGAATGAAGAAAAGGTCCTTTCTAAATGGAAAAAAGGAATCATTGTTAAAATATAAAAAAAGACAACCTTAGTGGCTGTAACAATTGGAGAGTGGTAACCTTAATATCAGTTGTGTCAAAAGTATTTTGCAAGGTCATTTTGAATAGACTTAAAGATATAGTGGATACCGCAATGAGAAAAGAACAAGCAGGATTTCGAAAAGGGTGAAGCTGTCTCAACCAGATCTTTACTCTAAGAATAATACTTGAAGAACATACTGAAAAGCAGAAACCATTAATACTGAACTTCATAGACTTTCAAAAGGCATTTGATACCTTACACAGAGATTCATTGTGAGAATTTTAAGTCTATATGGAATACCATCTAAAACTGTCAACATCATTAAGGACTTCTACAATGGATATGTTTGTGCAGTCAAAACAGAAGAAGGGATGAGTGAATGGCTCCAGATTGAAACAGGCATGAAACAAGGATGTATACTGTCTCCTTTGCTTTTTGGAATTACAATAAGCTTCAGAAAGAAAAAATGCTGCACAGGTAATGCAGGTATTGACTGGGTACATGGGACCCAACTAGAAGACCTTGATTTTGCTGATGACATAACTCTTATCAGTAACAATGTGAATTCCATGCAAGAAAAAACAGATAGCCTGTCTTCACTGGCTAGCAAAATAGGACTTGAAATTAACAAGGACAAAACAAAAATAATGGAACTTCCCATTAATCAAAATGGAAAAATACATGTAGAAGGGACAGATATTGAAGAAGTCAATCAATTTGCATACCTTGGCAGCTACATAGACCAGGATGGTGACAATAGAAAGGAAGTTAGAATTAGAATTGCAAAAGCAGCATCAATCTTCAAGAATCTTGAGAACATATGGTATTCAAAAGTTATCAGCACAAAAACCAAGTAAAGATTATTCAATTCAAATGTAATATCCACCTTCATTTATGCATGCAAAAGCTGGAAAACAACTAAAGAAATAGACAGGAAACTGGACTGTTTTGAAATAAAATGCCTAAGGAAAATACTCGGCATCAAGTGGAATGAATGCAGAGATAAGACAGATGACTGAACAACCAGTCTCATGGGTGATCAGGAAAAGGAGATGGACATATGTTGGTCACATGATGAGAAGAAACAGTCAGAAAATCCCAAAACAAGCTATAAAGTGGAACACAACAGGCCAAAGAAAAAGAGGCAGACCGCGTGTAACTCTAAAGAGGACATTGTTAAGTGAGGCCAAATTAACAGGCATAATGATGAGATTGAAAGGCTCACTGAAGACAGGAAAAATTGGTGAACTACCTTGCGAGCCCTATGTGATGTTTAATGGCACGGGAATGATATAAGATTACTGTTGCAGCATTGTTATATGAGCAGAAATTATTGTAGCAACAGCTTTATTAGTAACAGCAGAGTTCTAGTAGTCATAATCCTATTATTAGTAGTAGCTGCTATAGGAATAGTTGTAGCTGCAGCAACAGTAGTGATTGTATTGTGGTTGTAGAAATAGTGCTTGTATAGTTGTAGTGGTAAAAGTAGTAACAACAGTAGTAGTAATAGTGACAAGTTATTTGTAAAAAGTGCACCCTGCTATGTGCCTTTCTATTTTCTGTTTACATACTCAGTTTCCCTAACATATGTGCCAGGTATCCATTTTTTTACATCCAGATCGCTTGAAGTGCAGCAGTTACAGGTTTCCAAACTACAGATTTTGCATGAAAAGTCATTTTATGGAGGAAAATAAACTGGAGGATTTTCCTTGTTTCGGCAAGGCACACCCGCTCAAACATTGCACTATTTATAAAGAAGCAAACCATTTATAAAGAAGCATACCATATATACGGCTACTGGAGTCAGATGGTAGAAAAAAAATTTTTTTTGGGGGGGGGGGGGACTAAGGTCTAGCATACTGACTTTATAGACACCAAGAATTTTTTTTTTAATTTATGATTGTTATGCAGTTTCACACAATTTATGTCAAGAATTTTGTTTGGAGAATCTCAATTCAGTACAACATAACTGAATGCATCCAGCTTGGATAATTATCAACTATCTTCAAATACTTCACAAACCGAACGTTGCAAACGTTGAAAGCAATGAAAAATCAATGAAAAATTAACCAATGAAAAATTATTATATGAAATCATCAATGAAGAGTTTATATACAAGGGCACTTTTATATAATTTTACAATGTGCACTTTCAGCAGAGAAATTCGTGATACATTCAAGGAACAAGTTTGAACAGATTCCGAATAAAAGTGATCTCATAATATCCAAGAAACATGACCAAACTTGGTACTGCAATAAAAAGTGCCAAATGCTTTCTCGAAATAAAAATATAAATCGCTTGCAAATAACACTTACGTGCCTTTACCACTTCTGTAAATGAAGCAATTAAACGAGCTTAATTTTTCTCTAAGTCATTATTTACAGTTCAATATGAACCCAAAGAACAATACGGCTTATCACCGCCGTTGTCAACTCAAACGTCCGCCATCTTAAATGCCGCTGATGAAATCTCGCGCGAGTTAATGGAGGAAAAAAATCACTTTAACAATCACCCATTTTATTTAAGTTTTAAATTTATATCAGTGGTGTTATTTAAATTATTGTAACTTTAGATATAGTGTTTCTAAAATGAAGCTTTCAATTTTAAATACGTCATCGATTCCGAAAGTACTAACCGGAAATGCATATTTTGACCAATAACAAGAACCCACGAGTAATGGGCAAATCCGCAGTGATGGGCAAGCAGAAGACAGAGATATGTAGAACAAGTCCTCTGGAAAGGTGTGTTTAAGTTTAAGCAGGGCTTGACCTGAATGTGGAAATGAATTATTATACATCAGATTATTGGTCTCGCTTTGTGCGATCTTTTACGATCCTGCTAATGACATGTGATATTTACAGTTTCAATGGTAAGCATTTTGTTTGTTTCAGTTTTGACTCTCACAAATGTTTGTAACTAGTGTTGTACACACAGTTTCGGTGCTAGTCTCTTGGAATAATATGCACGTTTTATCTCTAAGTTTTGTCTCTTGCTAAAATGCATCGACAGTTCGAAACTGCTAATACTGACTGAAAACTTAAGATAGCCAAATATCTCATACAGCTATGGAAAGGGACATTGTGCTCACCAAATCATTTTCAGTTGTGTACACAAGTCCAGGAAAACATGAGTACTTACATCATATCCCTTGTACATATCAGTGTCGTTACAGGACTGTCTCACCTTACTTCACTCTGAAATCAGCTGTATGGAACGCAGAATTTGGAGTCATGTAGAAACCCAAAGCATAAACTTATTTATGTTTTGATGACATACTATAGCTGTTATGTCAATATAGTATATATGTCATGTCATTATAGCTGTTATGTCAATATATTATAGCTGTCATGTCAGTATAATATATCATAGCTATACAGTGCTTATGACATACTAAATCTTACATCTTTCCCATGCTGTTAAACATCACATGGTAGTTCATGAAGTTTTCCTGTTTTCAGTGAGCTTTGCAACATCATCAAGGAATTTTATGCCTACTATTTTGGCCTCTCTTAACATTGTCCTCTTTAGAGTTTCACATGGTTGACCTCTTTTTCTTTGGCCCATAGTGTACCAACTTGACAGCTTGTTTTTGGAATTCTCTGTTTCTTCTCATTACATGACCAACATATATCCATCTCCTCTTTTCTTATCACCTGTGAGACAGGTTGTTCACTCATTGCTTTATCTCTGCATTGTTCTTAAATTAATTTCATTTTATACTGAGTATTTTCCTCAGGCATTTGTTTTCAAAAGAGTCTAATTTGTTGTCTATTTCTTTAATTGTTTTCCAGCTTTCGCATACATAAGTGACATGCTAGATAGGATATACTTGTAGATTTATATTAACATATAATTTTTTTTTCATATTGTATTCTTTAAGTTTTGTCTTAGTGTTGTGGTGCATGGATCTAATGCAGATTTTTACAAATAGGAAACAACAAGGATTTCACACAGTAAAGTAGTAGAACACAGTGTTATGTGGTCGGTCCGTGAAAAAAATCATAGAAAAAGCACATTTAGAGAAGAATAAAAATGGCAAGAGAATTACCTGGGATATGAACCATGTACTCCGGAAGGGTGAGCAACTGTCTAGGTACATGAGAAAAGCACATTAATTAATTTTGCTGTTTTGCACCCCCAAAAAAAGGTGTTTTGATAGCAACACAGATTGTGACAGCCAAAAAGGGAACACGGTCATGATACAAAAATTTGCTTAGATTCGGTCTCCTGCAGGTACCAGATTTTTCAGACATAGAAATACACACAAGGTCTCCTACAAATATCTAGTGCATACTGGACAACAATAACAGGAAATAAAGAAATAATTTTTACATAAAAGTTGTGTCAGCTAATGGTTTCAGATATAGATCTAATGTAGTACGAGGGTCATACTGAAAGTCGTGAGAAAAAAAAAATTTTAATCAGAATTTATAGATAGAGAAAATATAAATGTATCACCTTAATCTGCATCATTTTATTCACTTTTCAACATAATCTCCATTTCTCTGCACACATTTTTCCCATTGCTCTGCAAGTTTGAAAATACCCTCCGGATAGAATTCCATTCCTACTGACCGACGGTACAGACTCACTGCTTTCTGGACGTTCTCTCATGTGGCACAAACTTTTCTATAGCTTAGGGTTTCAATCAGTTCATGTACTGCATTGTGTCCTATTCCAAGATTTACAGCAATTTCAGAAACTGTGACGTCTTCTTTAATGATGTCGTCAACACTTTCTATGTTGAGTTCAGTGGAGTCAGTTTGAGGGCGACCGCTGTGAGGCATATCTTGGATGCTCGTGTTTCCATCTTTGAAATGTTTCACCCACCTCCTAACACTGCTAGCACCCATACACACATCTCCATAAGCAAGTTGAAGTCTTTGGAACAGCACGTTGACGAAATGAAACTTCAGCACCTGCCATTTTGTTTATGCTCTGTGTGGTCACGTGACACGTGATTGTGACGTCATGTGACCTCTACTTGAAGTTTAAAGGATGCAGATTAAAGTGATAGATTTATATTTGCTCTGTCTGTATATTCTGATTTTTAAACAAATTTTTGCTCACGACTTTCTGTATGACCCTTGTAGTAGTTACACCAGTGGTAGTGGCTGGTGCATGGATCTAACGTAGTAGTAGTTACAGTAGTGGTAGTAGCTGGTGCCATGAATCTTATTTAATAGTAGTAGTTACAGTAGTGGTAGTAGCTGGTGCCATGAATCTTATTTAATAGTAGTAGTTACAGTAGTGGTAGTAGCTGGTGCCATGAATCTTATTTAATAGTAGTAGTTACAGTAGTGGTAGTAGCTGGTGCCATGAATCTTATTTAATAGTAGTAGTTACAGTAGTGGTAGTAGCTGGTTCCATGAATCTTATTTAATAGTAGTAGTTACAGTAGTGGTAGTAGCTGGTGCCATGAATCTTATTTAATAGTAGTTACAGTAGTGGTAGTAGCTGGTGCCATGAATCTTATTTAATAGTAGTAGTTACAGTAGTGGTAGTAGCTGGTTCCATGAATCTTATTTAATAGTAGTAGTTACAGTAGTGGTAGTAGCTGGTGCCATGAATCTTATTTAATAGTAGTAGTTACAGTAGTGGTAGTAGCTGGTGCCATGAATCTTATTTAATAGTAGTAGTTACAGTAGTGGTAGTAGCTGGTGCCATGAATCTTATTTAATAGTAGTAGTTACAGTAGTGGTAGTAGCTGGTGCCATGAATCTTATTTAATAGTAGTAGTTACAGTAGTGGTAGTAGCTGGTGCCATGAATCTTATTTAATAGTAGTAGTTACAGTAGTGGTAGTAGCTGGTGCCATGAATCTTATTTAATAGTAGTAGTTACAGTAGTGGTAGTAGCTGGTGCCATGAATCTTATTTAATAGTAGTAGTTACAGTAATGGTAGTAGCTGGTTCCATGAATCTTATTTAATAGTAGTAGTTACAGTAGTGGTAGTAGCTGGTGCCATGAATCTTATTTAATAGTAGTAGTTACAGTAGTGGTAGTAGCTGGTGCCATGAATCTTATTTAATAGTAGTAGTTACAGTAATGGTAGTAGCTGGTTCCATGAATCTTATTTAATAGTAGTAGTTACAGTAGTGGTAGTAGCTGGTGCCATGAATCTTATTTAATAGTAGTAGTTACAGTAATGGTAGTAGCTGGTTCCATGAATCTTATTTAATAGTAGTAGTTACAGTAGTGGTAGTAGCTGGTGCCATGAATCTTATTTAATAGTAGTAGTTACAGTAGTGGTAGTAGCTGGTGCCATGAATCTTATTTAATAGTAGTAGTTACAGTAATGGTAGTAGCTGGTGCCATGAATCTTATTTAATAGTAGTAGTTACAGTAATGGTAGTAGCTGGTGCCATGAATCTTATTTAATAGTAGTAGTTACAGTAGTGGTAGTAGCTGGTGCCATGAATCTTATTTAATAGTAGTAGTTACAGTAATGGTAGTAGCTGGTTCATGATCTTATGTTATAGTAATAGTTACAGTATTGGTAGTAGTTGGTGCATGAATCTAATGTAATAGTTATAGTGGTGGTAGTAGCTGGTATATGGATCAAATGTAGTAGTAATTGCAGTAGTGATAGTAACTGATGCATGGCTCTGATGTAGTAGTAGTTACAGTAGTGGCAATTTCTGGCAATACGGTAAAGTGCCTCAGGAAGCAAAAATCTTTTATTTATTTATTCTTCTCTTGAAGCGTTGTGAATCACACATGATGGACTTCTCATTTCCTCCACCCACCCAATCAGCGTATCCTATAACAACATAAGCATAAATACACCAGGAATACAATGCTGTACTAAAGAATAGCATTAATAGTTTTCTAGCTTTCTCATCCTACTTATTGCACCTTCACATTTTATTTGCTATTATCAACAGTTTCATGCATACTGTTCCTTTTACAGCCTGTCTTTTGAGAGCAGTATCATGTTCACAGTTGATGCAGTGAAAGCCTACTGTTTGTGTGATTGGGGTTAAGCTTTGTTCACATTTTGTATCATTCTGAGTTTCACCTTCAGTTTAACTTATTAAAGTTGACTGATGACTTATCCAAGAAAGTAAGTCCAGTGACAGAATTTGTTCTGAGATTGTTTAATTAAATATTCGTACTGTGATAATTTCTTATTGTTCAATTTTATCCAGCTGCTGAGGGAGTTAACCCAGAGGTAGAGCAACACTTGGAGATGGGCAAGAAATTATTGGCAGCAGGGCAGTTGGCAGATGCTCTCTCACACTATCATGCAGCAGTAGGTGGGTGAAGTATTTCATATATTTCACGGTTATCTTAAATTGTCTTATATCTTATTATTTGCTATTATTTTCACTTCTTGTGATGCAATTCTTGGATTGGTAGCTTCATGTGAAAGCTGTTTATTTCCATGTGAGCTTCATTTGTTGTTTCAAGCTCAGCTTTGATATAAAAAGATGAATCCTGGGGCATTTTTGGTGTGATGGTACCATAAAAAAGTCCCCATTACTGGGACTTGAACCTGGCAGCACTGGATTAGTAGACTGAGTGCCTAACCACTCAGCCAGCCAGGCCGCAAATGAGATGCAGTCCACAAATTCATATAGTAGTAACTGACTGCTACTGACAGAAATTATTTCAGAATGACAGCCAGAATTTAATGAGATATACGCAAATGAAATCAAATTTTGAGAAGACAGAGAACCTGGTAATCACTGAGAAAACTCAAAGGGAAAAAAGTGAGGAAGGCAGAAAGAAAAATATCTCAGTGAATTACATAAATGGTTGGAGAGGGGGCAGCATTTGATGAAAATTGATTGAAAACAAAATTAGTTTTCTATCTTGTGTGATAGTGAATGATAAATGTTGCTTATAATAAATTCACCAGTGGAGTCACCATTTTTAAAAAACTATCAAAGAGTGCATGCAGCTAAAAGACAATAGAAACAGCAGAACTTAGAAAAATTTATAAGACTGAGTGATAACCGCTGTGTAAGTGCTGGAAGGTTTTAGAAGTGAAGGTGATTCAGGCAAATCTACTTCAAACTATATTTGCATGCAGACCATGCTGAAATTCCAGACCTCCATGTGTTCAGCTGGAATAAACACAAGGTACATTAATGTGAAATATATCACAGAGACTGACAAATAAAACCTGAATTGGTTGGTACTCGCAGCTTACGAAAATTCTCTTTTCCCCCCCCCCCCCCCTTCAATTGTGCATAGTCTCAAATATACAAAGTTGATTTTCTTCTGTTAATATCTATCTAACCCTTAATGCATTGATATCTATGTGTACAGTGTACTCTGGTGTGTCTTGCCCTGCAGGCACACATTCTCCAATTTCAGAGGCAATTTACCTAATACAAATGTGCCATTTACCATTTTTGACAACAGTGGTGCAGTGGTGGACTAGAATCATTATGATTTTAGCATGTCTCCCATAAACTAGCTTTGATTTGGAAGATAGTTCACTACAGACTACTACTCTCACACTCGTTACATTTGTTAATATTTCTTTTAAAGGTTTTTAATTTTTTTTTTTTTTAACTTTAGCCTGCCTCTTTATTTATCTGTGCCTTAGATGGGGATCCTGAGAACTACCTGACATACTTCAAGAGAGCTACTGTCTTCCTTGCTCTTGGCAAGTCCAAATCTGCATTGCCTGACCTCAACAAAGTTATAGAACTGAAGCCAGACTTTACTGCTGTAAGTGAAGTGTCCTTCAGGAGAGAGAAATTGGTGCAGGTGTTAATCATGCATGTTTTTTTTTTCCTCCCATTATTTGTCATAATATTTCAATCCAGTTGGAGGTTATGAAATACCAGAGATTAGATATGCTGATGACACAGTATTGCTGTCCACAACACAAAAAGGAATGGAAAAACTAATTATGTCAGTCCGCAAGAACAGTGAAGAGCAGAACCTCTATCTTAATGCAAAGAAAACTAAATTGATGACAACTGACAAAACAAACGAGGCAACTGAAATATGTATCAATGAGGAAAAACTGGAAGAAGTGGAGAGTTTTGAATATCTTGGATCACTACTAACTAATAATGGAGATACAATGAGGGAAATTAAAAGGAGGACATCTATCGCTCTTCAGAAAGTAAAACAAATAAAGAATCTGTGGAGAGGAGCAGACAGAACCACAAAAATAAGATTTTTAAGGGCATGCATCTTTCCCATCGCAACATATGCCTGTGAGACCTGGACACTTAACAAAACAGCTGAGAAACACATAAATGCCTTTGAATGTAAATGCTACAGAAGAGTTCTCCAAATATCGTGGACACAAAAAAGAACAAATATATCTATACTACAAGAGCTTAATATTGAAGAAGGCTTGCTAGTGAAGAGGATTAAAGAGAGAAAACTGAAATATTTTGGACACATTAAACGTCATGATAATTTAGAGAAGACCGTATTGGAAGGATACATAATGGGAAAAAGAAAAAGAGGAAGACCAAGACGAAGATGGCTGCAAGACATCGTTGACGATCTGGAAATGGATGCAACAGCAGCAGGCCATCTTGCTCACAACCGAGAGGCCTACAGGAGTGCTGTTTGGGAGGCAAAGTTCTGCAAGGGACATGCAAATGAATGAATGAATGAATTTCAATCCAGCCATCCTTACATTGTTTAGAATTCAGAAATCTCTTATCCTGTGAACCAAAGCTGATCAAGACCCTTTCCTACCTCTATGTAGTGTTACGGGTGCTTGTGTTAAACAACTTGACCACTGGTGTAAGGATCAGTATGTTCCCCATTGTGGCAGAACTTAACCAACCTGGGTTCCCCCCCCCACCCCCCCACCCTGGGATGTAATAGAGCTTTTATGGTTACTGCGAGGCCATACTTTATGTCTGTTTTCAAGATATTCACTATGGCTTCAGCAACATAGAACTCATGTTTATGTTTACAGTTGCAGGGAGACCCAACAATAAAAAAAAAATAGTAATTCGCATGTTCCTTGCGGAATTTTGCCTCCCTAATAGCTCTGCTTTAGGCCTCTCAGTTGTAAACAAGGTGCCCTGCTGCTGGTGCATCCATTTGCAGATTATCAATGATGTCTTGCAGCCATCTTCGCCTTGGCCTTCCTCTCTTTCTTTTTCCCATTATGAACCCTTCCAAGATCTTACGTCTTACATCCTTCTCGTGCCGTTAAACGGCACATAGGGCCCGCATGGTAGTTCGCCAAGATGTCTTGTCTTCGGCGAGTTTTTCAATCTCATCTATGCCCACTGAATTGGGTTCTCTTATCAGTAAGTTTCACACAGTTGATCTCTTTTTCTTCAGCCTGTTGTACTCCACTTGATAGCTTGTTTTGATATTCTCTGATTGTTTCTTTTCATCACATGGCCTACATATGTCCATCTTTTTTTTCTGATCACCCATGAGACAAGTTGTTGTTTGCTCATCTGTCTTATCTCTGCTTTGTTCTTGAATTCGTTTCACTTTATACCAGGTATTTTCCTTAGGCATTTGTTTTCAAAAGAGTCTTATTTCTTGTCTATTTCTTTAGCTATTTTCCAGCTTTCGCATGCTTAAATGAGGGTGGATATCACATTTGAGTTGAATAATCTTAATTTGCTTTTTGTACTTATAACTTTTGAATGCCATATATTCTCAAGATTTTAGAAGGACAATGCTGCTTTTGCAATTCTAATTCTAACTTCCTTCCTCGTGTCACCATCTTGGTCTATGTAGCTGCCAAGGTATGCAAATTGGTTTACTTCATCAACAACTGTTTCTTCTACGTATATTTTTTCCTCTTGATTAATGAGAAGTTTCATTATTTTTGCTTTGTCTTTGTTAATTTCAAGACCTATTTTGCTAGCCAAGGAAGATGGGGAATGTGTTTTTTCCTGCATCGATTTCACATTGTCACTGATAAGAGTATTACATTCTATAATATTTATATAATATATAGTATTTTATATAATACTATAAAACATTCTATAACACCAGTGTTTAAATATCTGCCCCTTGTGCATTTTCTGTTTGTTTTTTGTTTTTTTTTCATGCTGTCTGATGTCCTGTCAAGTACATGATGCTTTTCAGACATAATGGTTGACATTTTTTTGTTTGTTTGTTCTTAGTTTAGATATGTAATTCACCACTACATAGTTTTTTTTTAAAAATTATATCACTTTCACTTTTATTTATAATGTTATTTCAAGATAAAATGTTGGCTCAGTTTTACAAGATAAACTAGTTTTCATATTGAGAGTGCTCTTTTACTGTACATTCTGTTGTCTGTGAATTTTCTTCTTCATTGGCTTGAGTTACATCAGTTTTTTAGAAAGGACACAAGAAATGTGACTAACTACTCTTCTCCAGTGTAGAATTGCTGCAACATAGGATTGATTTTCCTTTGATATTACACGGAACTGGGTTATTTCACTTCTTTTGCTCTGAAAGGAGTTTTTTTGCTTTAGTGTTGTTTGAAATATCTTTGTTGGTGGGGGGGTTATCTTTGTTGGTGTTCAAAGTCTTTTGGCAGTATTGAACTTTTGATTACGGTTTAGTGTGTGTGGCATAGTGACTACAGTATTGTAAGTCATCAGCCAGTCAGGCGTGCTTAACCTAGATATCATGAACACTGCAATACTTGAATTGATATTACACTACTGTCAACGGACTTTCCAAACAGCCTGTACAATATTCTTATAAAACATTTTGAATCTGTTGCTCAGATTGTTGTTGACTGTGAACCGCCTTGTGTTAATATCTCTCTCTCTCTCTCTGAACCTTAAGTGCCCAGGGCACATGGGGCTTCCGCAAGGGTTTTCCACAAATGCCTGTCCTTCGCCTTTTTTTCTGCTCTTGCCCAGGTGAGCCCTCTATTGCTCAACATCCTTTCTGTTGTTCTTCTCCATGTCTCTTTTGGTCTACCCTTACTTCTATTCCCCTGTGATGTCCATCTTAGTGCTATTTTTGGTAGTGAGTTGTCAGTCATTCGGAGCACATGTCCCAACCATCGCCAGCGTCTTTCTTCAATAATTGTTGTCAGTGGCTTCATCTGCATTTCTGCCAATAAGATGTTATTTCTTATGGTGTTTGGCCAAAATATTTTTCTAATTCTTCGTAAACATTTAGTCTGGAAAGAATTCAACTTGTTTTCTATGGTTTTGGTGATTTTCCAGCATTCACTTCCATAGAGTAGTACACTTAGAACATTACTCTTAAATATCCTGATTTTCATATTTATGCTTAGTTTTTTTGATTTCCATATAGTCTGCAGCATTGCAAAAGCCTGGTTTGCTCTAGTAAGTCTGCTGTTGATGTCCTCTGTGCTGTCTCTATTTTCTACTACTCTACTGCCAAGGTATACAAATTCGTTGACCTCCTCTGCTATCTACTCTGAGTACATTTCTGTTGTTCACATTTTGCTTCATTAACTTTGTCTTTCCTACGTTGATCTTTAGTCCTATGTTGTTTGCATTCTGAGTTAGCTTGTTTATTTTATCTTGCATATCTTTGTGACTGCTTGATAATAGACAAATGTCGTCCGCAAAGTCAAGGTCCTCCAGCACTGTGTCAAGGGTCCATTGTAATCCTCTGCGTTTGTCTGATGTTGCCTCCTTCATTAACCAATCTACTGCCAAGATAAATAATGTTGGTGATAGTACACATCCCTGTTTCACTCCTGTTTGTACCCTAAAGCTGCTGGAGGTATGTTCTCCACAGATCACTTTGCACTGAAAACCCTCATATAGGGCTTTGATTACATTTACTATCTTATGGGGGAGGTCATGCCATCTTAGGATTTTCCATAGTGCATCTCTGTTGACACTGTCAAAGGCTTTCTCAAAATCTACGAACAATGCATATGTTGTGCTATGCCACTCATTTGCCTGTTCTAATATTTGTCTAAGTACAAATATGTGGTCTATGCATGATCTTCCTTTCCTAAATCCTGCCTGTTCTTTCCGAAGTTTTTCCTCAAGTGTTGGTACAATTCTGTTGATGATTATTCTGCAAAATATTTTACTGGTGAGTGGCAGTAGGGTAATGCCTCTCCAGTTCCCGCAATCTCTGAGGTCACCCTTCTTTGGTAGTTTTACTATAAGCCCAGTTTTCCACTCCTCTGGGGCTTTTTCTGGATCCCAAATTTGTTGTAATATCCGGCAAAGTTGTTTTGGTGTTTCTGTTTCTTCTACTTTCAACATCTCAGCAATCACTTCATCTTCACCTGGTGCCTTGTCTGATTTTAGCTTCTTTATCGCCTCCTTTACTTCACTTATTGTTATTGGTCCTGTATTGATGTTTAGTTCCATTTTTGCTTCAGGTATGTCTATTGTTTGTGCTGCTTGTGTTCTGTTTAGTAGGGTGTTAAAGTGTTCCCTCCATCTTTCAATTTTTTCTCTTTCTCCACTTATCAGTTGTCCATTTTGTGTCCTTACTGCACTTTCACATCTTGTGTTGAAGTTACCTGTCATCTGCTTTGTGATTTTATATATGGTTTTTATGTCATTTGTATATGCTGCTTTCTCTGCTGCTTCTGCTAAGTTGTCATAGTATTGACGTTTATCTTGACGGCATGATTCCTTCACTTCTTTGTCTTTTTGTGCATAATTACTTAAAACTTGTTCTTTAAGCCGTTGTGATTTGGTGTTCAGTAATTTTTTTCTTGATTTCTTTTCTTTGCTCTATCTTTTCCCATATGGTCTTGCTTATCCATTCCTCTTTTCTCCATTTCCGATATCCCAGCACCACTTTTGCTGTTTCCTGTAGTGTTTTATTGAACTCTAGTATGGACATTTCTGCTTCGTCTTGTAGGCACTGAAGCGGTTCTTAAGTACTATTGAGATTTCATTTCTTGTTTGCTGGTCTTTCAGTTTTCTTGTATCAAAACGTATCTTTCTGCGTTCTCCGATTTTGGCTTTCTTTAATTTTAGTTTTATTTTTGCTACCAGAAGGTTATGATCACTTCCTACATCTGCTCCTTTCCTTGCTCGTACATCTTGTAGTGACCGTTTCCACTTGTTGTTTATTAGTATGTGATCGATTTGGTTTTCTTTGGTTTATCTGGTGACCTCCAAGTCACCTTATAGATGTTTTTATGTTGGAAAATTATCCCTTCGATGGTCATCATGTTTTCTTCACATAAACTGCAGTCTTTCTCCATTTTCATTTATTTCTCTGATTCCTTCTCTTCCTATGATTCTTCTTCTATCTTCATTTCCTTCACCTACTTTTGCATTGAAGTCGCCCAAGATGAGTAGCATATCATGCTTGGGTATTGTTGGGTGTTGTTAATTTCTTTCTGCCTTGTCCTGTCCATCTTGCTTCTTGTATTCCTAGTATGTCTAGTTTGTATCTGTGCATTTCCTTGATGGTTTGTGCTAGTTTTTCAGTCTGGTTAAGTGTTCTTACATTCCAGCTGCCTATTTGCATCTTGTGTTTAGGTTTCAGGAGGTCTGCAGTCAGGCTGGGGACTTCCAGTGGCTGGCTTTCATCCACAACCTTCATGGGCTCAGTTTCCTGATAAGCATTTATCCTTCCACCTGCATTTGTTTTTTCCCTTGCTTCCGTTTCTGTAGCAGTCTGATAGTTTTTTTTACCAGATAGGGTTGCTGGCCCTATGCCGAACCCTCCTTAGTCGCCTTTTACGATCATGCGTGGTAGGGTACAGTGGTCCTATTCTTTGCAGATCCCGGGTACCACACGGGTGGGGGGAAAGATTGGATCATACTGACTTCTATTTTGTTATGAAATCTACCCATTATGATTTTTAACAGAATTTTACTGGCATGACTAATCAGGGCAACAGTTCTGTAGTTTGTGCATAGTTTCAGGTTACTCTTTCTTGGCAGTGGTATGAATATAGTTCTTTTCCATTCTTTTGGCCAAATACCTGAATGCCATATCTTTTTACATAGTGCATGATAGAATGTTGCACATTCCTTTCCTCCTGCTTTAATAAGTTCAGCTGTTATCTCATAACATTCCTGGTGATTTACTATTTTTCAGATGCTTTATTGCCCATAAAACTTCTATTGTCGATTCAGGTTCTTTCTCCTCCAATAATAATTCACACTGTTGATTTCCGTTTTCACAGTCGGTTGTTTCATACATTCCTCTGCAACATTCCTTCTATCTTTCTAGAATTTCCTCCGTCTCTGTCAAGGTATTCCCCATCTCGTCACAAATTACATTTAGCTTAGATGTGACATTTCTCGTCAATGTCATCATTTCTTTAAACATTTCATCATCTCTTCAAACGCTACTGATAAAGCAAAAACAGCTACTGTGAAATCATATCAAACCACAGGCACAACATAGAAGGCTGTTACTTGAACAAATCACATGGTACCACACGGGGGTTGTGTTAATATACTACAGAACAAATCCATGCACTTCAATAAGTTGAAGTTTCTGCGCTTCTGTGAACTTTTGTGTTAACATTAGTACAAGTTTTTATTGTTTCTTATTTTCTTCCATTTGAAATTACTTCAGTTGATCATGAAACAATAAGTAACCAATTTTTTTACATGAATGTTAGATCCAGCTATAATTTTATAAAATAAAAATATGAGATCTGAAACTTGTCATATCATTGTTATCAACATGCTGTGGTGTTTTATTATTATACATTATGTTTTTGTGATCCACTGTCTGAAAATGAATAACTCAAAAGGTGGTTAAAGGATGAATTTTCTATATATATTTTCCTTGTAGGCTCGCATGCAAAGAGGGAATGTAGAGATGAAACAGGGGAAGTTACAAGAGGCATTGCTCGATTTTAATGAAGTTGTGAGTATTATTTACGTGTAAGTAAAATATAAGCTGTCACATTGGAAAGACAAGAAATCAGTTGATGACAGAAGAGCAGTTGTATTTCAGTGGCAAAGGAATAAAATGTTGGAAAGAGTGCAGATCATGTGTTCAGGAGATAGCAAGAGAGATCAATGTGGGAGACAAGGCATGGTGAACATTAGGTTATAGAAAACAAAACAAAAAATTGTATATGCAAGTTATAAGGCAGCCTCATTGGCTGAGTAGTTAGTTGCTTGGTCTTCTAATCCAGTCATACCAGGTTCAAGTCCCAGCTGTGGGGTTTTTTTTGTTTTTGTTTTTTTTTTTGTACCGCCTAACTAAAAAGGCCCAGAGGTTCACTCAGTCTTTAAAAATGGGTACCAGAGAAATCTGGGAAGTTAAATGTGGCCAGGAGTGATACTGACCATGTCACATTTTCATGTGACATGGTCAGTATCATGCCTGGCCACATTGAAATGTGACATGAAAATGTGACAATGGTCTTGGAAATACGGGCCTAACCCCATGTCCGCAGTATTGCCTTAATGGCATGAAAATGGGGATTTTACCTTTACCTTACATGTGAAGATCACACACAGAGGACATGAAATATTACTAGCAGCCCATGAATCACTTATTTAACTGCTTATTTCAATAGATTTCATGTAATATATTTGGACACTTTATTATTATTGATTTACCAGGAAATGCATTCTGGATTTTTTTGCTGCTGATCATGTGATGCAGATCTTAAAGATGAACATTGGGTCAGGTGCTTGAAAACCAGCTTGAAGTCACAGGGTGCACATAAACTTTAGAGCACCTTGAGCCAAGCTGAAGAACTGCAACAGTTTTAAACTAGAACACAACAGGAGCCATTGAATAGTGTTTTGTCACACACCACACTGATCACTGGCCAATCCTTTAAACACAGATAACTTTTCCGTTAACTTTTTGCAGTTTGTCATCTCACATTCAGGCCAGTATACTGTTTCACTGTGGCATATTTCAAATTGTAATATAGTCTTTTTCTCTTATCCTGTAGATTGAAAGGGAGCCAAGCAATCAAGAAGCTATAGAAAAGGTTGCAACAATCAGACAGCTGGAAGAAAGGGTACAGCTGGCCAAATATTACTTTGATAGAAGAGAATACCAAGATGTTGTCACTACATTGGAGCTAGCCATAGATGTAAGGAAGAAATATCATACAGTGTGTCCTAGAATAGTGTACTCACATTTTATTGCCATATATTTTACAGTTTAAAACAAAAAACAACAGATTTTGTACCTTTTTTTTTGTGTTGGATACCTTAAAGTCACAAATGTTCAGAATGACCAACATCAGCATCAGTGCATTGTTGATTATGACATGCAGCAAAGTGAGTTACAGACCGCATTGTTTGAAGTGGAATGGCAACACAGGCATTTACAATTTCCTGTTTCATGTCCTGAAATTTTTGTGGTTTTGTGGCATACCCATTGTTCTTCAGAGTACCCCACAGGTAAATCAGTGGGGGTTAAATCTGGAGATCAAGGTGCATACTTCATATTTCCTCTTTGTCCTTTCTACCTTCCGATGAAAGTGACATTGAGCAAATTTCTCAGTCAATGTAGTAACACACAATAATTAGTGTAGAAGTATACACCTATTCATGAAGCACTGCAATAAAGCTGTGATACCAAAATGTATAAACTAGGAAAAGCGTAGGAACAGCCTTAGTACTTAACGACCACAAAGTTGTGACGTTTCGATGTGAGCCTTAATCATACAAACAGAGGACACAGAATTAAATGGGATTTTTAAAAAAAATAAGATTCATGTGAATCTATACTTTATATCCTCTCTCTTTAATTCTTCGTCCTGTATTTGTATGATTAAGGCTTACTCGGAAATGTCACAATTTTGTGGTCGTTAAGTAATAAAGTAATAAAGCTGTTCTTACTTTTTTCCTAGTTTATACATTTTAGTCAGTGTGGTAATGTGGTGGTGTGCCATCCTGTGAAAGTAGCACTTTTCCAAACAATACAGGTCAGTAATAGTTGGAATGATGTTTTGCTACATTCTTAAATAAGAGCCACCAGTGAAAGCCACTTCAAAGGGGGGAAAAAAACGTTCTCTGTCTTCTGGAAGACAAACTGCACTCCACTGTTATCCCTAGTAGATTAACTGCTTGTTCTACAACTACATGTGGGTTTTCATTTGCCCAAAACGCACAGTTATGTTTAGTAACAGTGCTGCTAAGTTCAAAAGTGGCTACATGAGACCAGGCAGTGAAATCTTGAAAAGCTTCCCTTTCTTCGTACATTTGCAAAAACCACTTACAAAACTGTAGTCCTCATTCATTGCATATAGTAATCTTGGAATGTAAGCCTACCACTTCTTAGACCACAGAATGTGGTGGACACTGGATTTGCAGAAGTTAATCTCACAAGAACATTGCTTTACAGATGGCCCAAGTATTTGTGCGAATGCCTGTAACACTGTCAAAACACTATCGTCGTCCATTGATGTTCTCAGTCTTCCTCGGTATCCTGTCTTCATATGTACTGTTTCATCAGCCTAAAACTCATCACATACTCTTGCATTTGTTCTCTGTATTAGAGGTGTCCAGATTCAGTTGTCCATTGTTGCAATTCAGTCACGTTTTCCATTTTTCTGTAGCGCTTAAGAATCCACTTATGCTGCGTAAATGATAAATGTGGCTCCCACCAATTTTTATTTTATTTTGTTGTAGTGCCTTGCTTTATCAGTGACAATATGAAATCGATATAAGAAAAAACAGATACCTTGTCTTCACTGAACAGTAAAATAGGACATGAAAATAACAAGGAAAACAAAAATTCCCAAAACAAGTGGAACAAGCCTAAGAGAAAGAGGTCAACCATTTGAAACTTTAAAGAGGACATTGTTAAGAGAAGCCAGTTCAGTGGGCATAACATCCCTTAATGAGGTTGAAAAGCTCACCGAAAGCAGGAAAACTTGGCAAACTACCATGTGAGCCCTGTGTGGCGTTTAACAGCACAGGAAGGATGTAAGATGTAAGTGCCTTGTGCCAAGAGTGACGTTACTTCTGTGAAACAACCGCACTTGTAGATTTTGCACTGCCATAAGAGTTATTATAATTACTTTATCTTAATTTATATTTTTGTAATACTATCTTAATTTGTGTGCTTGTTATTAACATTCAAATTTTTGGGGAATTTATTATTATTCATAATAAGCACACACAAAAAAAAAAGGAAAGAAGCTTTGTTTTAAGGCTTGTATTTTTTCTTGCTTACAGACCTTACATTAATAGTATGTTCATGTAGATTCATTAGATCAAAATGTCTATTAGGTGATGGGATTCAGATCAAATTCTGTATTGTTTTTGAGGTTTTTCTTTTCTTGCTTTCATTCCAATTACATTTCATTGTATTGAAAAAACTACACAAAGCATTGCCCAAACAGAAACAAAGAAAACTTTGGAAAAACATATTCCAGCATTTTTTTATTGGACATGATACTGAGGTCTGGATCTTGTGTATAGGGATACACCCTGATTTTTAAGAAAACTTCAGGCTTCATTAGACGGTTCCAGATTTGGTATAACTACCCCTTCAGTAGGAAAGTTGCAGTGTCTTGCACCATCTCCCCAGTGAATTTGATATAATGGATCTAACTTGGTTTCCCATTTTATGTTATGCCTTTTGATATGGCTGAAATAGTTTAACTGTATAGCTATGTTACATGTTTAGGATTCAGTGACAAAAATGTGGTCATTGTAAGATTTTTCGTCATTGAAGTCCATCATACTCAAATTTCCTTTGTCAATATATTTGTCTGCCAGCTTTGCCCATGGGATACAGACCTTAGAGAACTGAGAGCGGAAGCTTACATAGCCCAGGGAGAACTCTTCAAAGCTATTGGTGACATTAGACCTACAGCCAAACTTGTGCCAGACAATACAAAAGCCTACCTGCGTATGAGTTTATTACATTATCAGATGGGAGAGGAAGATGAAAGCCTTATGTAAGTATTGTTTGGTCGCTGCTACTTTCTGTCAGTTTCACTAACGTAGGGCTAACAAGTTAACATAAGTGTTATCGAAACACAATAATTGGGGGGGGGGGTGGTCGAAGTTCATTTTTCAACACCAGAGATTTGCAGTGGATGTTGTGTAGCTGTCCATGTGAACCTTTCAAAAATTGTTAGAAGGGATGAAAAAAAAGTTTATGCATGTGTGCCTGCTAAGAAGCTAGGCATGTACTTGTACAAATGAGATATTTTACAACAAATTCTTTTCTTTATTGTTCCTCTTCTGAAGCTGTTTTCCCTACATTCAGATTTAAACCATTCTGTACCCTTCAAACATTTCAGTGGAGATTAATTCTTCTTACTTCAAAACATCATAATTCTTATCTTAAAAATGACAAACCATATATTTATGTTCGATGACATATAAGAAATCCTACAACACTGTCAGCCAGGAATTACATGTTCTGACTTCATCAGATGGAGGAGTAGTTGCCGGGCAGCATACCACTGGAGCTGGAGAGACAAAAAAAAATGTAAGAGAGACAATGTATTTTCATAGGACATGCAGTGAGAAGAGGGGGCATTAAAAATAATGTAACAACAGGAAAAATAGAGGAAAGAAGAGCCAGGGGAAGACCAAGAGAAATGATACTGGACAGTCTGACAAGATGATGTGAGAGGAGATCACCAACATGTCCTGCATGAAGGGTCAGGTACACTGGAGAGGCATAATAGCCAACGCCAGTCAGCACGGTCTGGTCTCCTAATGATGATGATAATGATGATGACAGTGTACCACTAAAGTTTGAGAGATGGCCAAAAAATAATTTTTCTAGATTCTCATTGATAAAGCCCAGCTCTTAAAAACTGATGATGCACCTCTGCAATTATTTTGCCTTGCTCCATATTCCTTGGGTTGAAAATGGTTGACAGTTACTGGACTAGAGATATCATATATTTTCATATGAACCAGACCTCATAATAGTTTTAGAATGGACTCACATGGAGAACAGAGTAGATATTAAGACTTGTGTATTAAGGTTTTCAGAATTTTGAAATGTGCTTTCTTTCAGGCAAATTCGAGAGTGCCTTAAGCTTGACCCCGACCACAAAGAGTGTCATGACCACTATAAGAAGGTGAAAAAGTTAGTCAAACAGCTGCAAGATGTTCTGGGGGCCCGCAATAACCAACAATATGAAGAATGTATCAACAAAGCAGCCCAGATTACCAAAACTGAGCCAAATATTATGCCTTTTACATTGAGAGCAAAGTCATTCTCATGTCATTGTCATGCACAGGTGTGTAATGAAAGATCTGTCATTATAACATATTTCTGGCCTTATCTTTGAATCATTGACATCAAATCATATAATTCTGATCCCAAAAGGTTGTTTTTTTTGTTTTTTTTAAAATTAGATTTGTTACTCTTACATCCTTCCCATGCCGTTAAACATCACATAGTGCTTGCAATGTAGTTTGCCACGTTTTTCTATTTTCATCAAGTTTTTCAGCCTTGTTGAGGAATCTTGTGATCACTGATTTAGCCTCTCTCAACATTCTTCTTACCAAACTGTAGTTATAGCTTTAAACAGATTTAACATTTAAACAAATGCCTAATGAAAATGCTTGGTATAAAGTGGAACAAATTCAAGAACAAGACAGAGATAGGGCAGATTTTCAAGAACAATGCAGAGATAAGGCAGATGAACGAGCAACAACCTATCTCATGGGTAATCAGAAAAAGGAGATGGACATATGTTGGTCACGTGATGAGAAGAAACAATCAGAGAATCCCAAAACAAGCTATCAAGTGGAGCACAACAGGCTGAAGGAAAAGAGGTCAACCACGTGAAACTCTAAAGAGGACATTGTTAAAAGAGGCCAATTTAGTGGCATAAAATACCTTAATGAGGTTGAAAAGCCCGCTGAAAACAGGAAAACTTGGCAAAGTATCATGCAAGCCCTATGTGACATTTAATGGCACGGGAAGGATGTAAGAAGTTACAGCTTTCAGTTTGTGAGATATTTTTAATTGTGTTAGTTATTCAGTATCTTCACCCTTATAATTCATCAATATTTTATTATGTAAATTGTTGTCTTTTTTTTCCATGTCCTTTTGTTAAAGCACAGTAACAGTTTCTTTATTTCATTTTTTAAATATTTTATTTTAATAATGATGTACAAAGAAAAATTTTAAAAAGTAAAGGCAGCATACCCTTTAATACTGGCAACTGAGTAAATTAAGATTATGATCATGTCACTTCTCCTCATAGTCCCTCCTTGCTCTTCGTAGCACTTCTTGTATTGTTCTACTGGCTTCTTCATTCTTTATGAGAAGAAACTTTCTTAGCAGCTTCTGAATCCAGGTCTTGACCACTGTTTGGTGGTCTTGTGCAGATCTTATGATGCCCCAAGACATCATGTACTATGGCTTATGTAGACTTATAGCTGATATCTGTCGTCTCTGACCAGTACTTGCGTCCTGTCAGTGTGGACTTGTGTGTGTGATGTTGATGGCTGAGGACTTCAGGGTTTGTCAGTTGCACTTCTTTTCTGCTTTAAACCTTTCTGCTCCCTCAGAAATTTTTCATCGAGTCATGCTGTTCTCACTTTTGTACTGGGCCAACATCCTATGGTGAATTACAGCAGGTTTCTACCCCCAATACCCAGAGAAATATGCAGTCCCATGTTTGAACATCCATAGTTATTTAACCTTGACTTCAGTATATGTTAGAACTATCCATCAGCCGTTGTGAACATGCTGAACTGCATCAGCATTTCCCATTTATGGTTACCATGTAATTTTCAAATTGCCTTTGTTTTTTAATTCTCCCTGATATTTTCATTTCATTGAACCATCAGTAACCTCTTATAATTAATTTATTTATGTTGTATTTCTTAGTTTCTTCTGTGTAGAGCTCCATTATGTTTTTTAACTTGTATATTTGTTCTAAATGGAGCATTAACATATCAGTTAATTGTTTCTAAGAACACAAAGAATGCTGAATTTTAAAATAAAAAAAAACTAATAAATTAAAAACATCAGCTGGTAACATACAAAAAGCAACTTTTGGTTAATGTAGCCAGGGACAGAAGTTCATCCCACAACAGCTTATTTTCTAAGATTTGCCTCTTTATATTTTCTGGCCCAGCTCAAACTTTTTTTCATATGTCAGATTGATTGACATTCCTTTAGGGCTAACATTGGCTCATCAGGCAGAAATCATATCTTTCCATGTCTGATGACTCGCCGCCGCCCGCTGTAGGTCTTGGATGGACTTGAATCCCAGAGTTGTACTCTCTCTAGTGATGGTTCTGCGTAGTCTCCCTTGACCTGCCTTACTTTCTTTTGCCCTTCAATGATATGTCAGATTGGCAGCATGTAATTCCCATACACTTTCTCTAGTCAGGAAATGTGAATGATGCTCTGAAGTTCTGTAGTGAGGTTCTGCAGCTGGACCCTGATAATCTGGATGCCATAGTAGACAAAGCTGAAGCTCATATATCCAACGAGGATTATGAAGCAGGTAAAGATAAACTGTAATTTTTTTTTATGATTTATTTGGTTTAATTTGCACCTAATTTTATAAATATTATTAGTTTTCATTGATCTGTATAAGAGTACACCACCACAGGTCTGATACTGCTTGTTTTCATTAATTCATTTTCTTCAGTGTTTGCTGTGGGGTCATAGTTTCTCTTCCCCCCCCCCCCCCCCCCACTTTATTGATTCAGACATAAACAGAGCCTGCTTCTTCTGCTCAGCTTGCACAGAAACTGGATATGTTTCCCTTGTTCTGCTTATGCAGGAAAAAGTTCTGTTTAGCTTGTTTTGCTTACACAAGAATTGACTGCATTTTTTTTTTTACTGTTTTTGCTTGCAGAAAGAATATATTTTGTCATTAACATTTATAAATAACTTTGTAAGCAACTATTACCAGTTGTGAAGGTTAGATAACTGAAGACTTTTCATCTGAATTAATTGCTGATTGATTTCTTTGTGGGTGGAAAATTGTAAAACTAGAATAATTAATTGTAAAAACTAGAATAATTAATTGTATGTTATGTATATATTCTTTTCCTTTCTCTGGAACTGTGAGCGTGGTGGTCTTTGCAGCCGATATGATGTAGATGTTGGAGCACATCATTGTGTTGGATTGGGAGAGGGTTGTGGTGGGGTTTTTTTTTTCAGTCCTTGAATGGAGCTAAAATGTAAGAGGTTTGCAATACTTCTTTAGCAGACACCACCACTGTAGGGACTGCCTCTTTAGTCAGGTGGGCCTCTTACTAAGGGTACCAACAGAGAGATGGGACAACATTTTGATCGACTGTGGTTCACCAGCTCTGATACTAGCATGTCAGCTATGGCTAACTGACTGCCAAATCAGCATCTATATATATATATATATATATCGTATGAATGCATCAACAGCAGGCCATCTTGCTCACAACTGAGAGGCCTATAGGAGTGGTGTTAGGGAGGCAGAGTTCTGCAAGGGACATGCAAATGAATGAATATATATCGTCCATGATTTTTTTTTAAAAACTTTAGTTAGTAGTTGAAAATTTATTTAATAGATTTCTCTCTCTCTCTCTCTCTCTCTGACTCTCTCTCTCTGAACCTTAAGTGCCCAGGACACATGGGGCTTCTGCAAGGGTTTTCCACAAATGCCTATCCTTTGCCTTTTTTTTTTTCCCACTCTTAACCAGGTGAGCCCTCTATTGCTCAATATTCTCTCTGTTATTCTTCTCCATGTCATCTGTAGCACATGTTCCCAACCATCACCAGCATATTTCCTCAATAATTGCTGTCAGTGGCTTCATTTGCATTTCTGCCAACAATATGTTATTTTTTACGGTGTATGGCCAAAATATTCTTCTAATTCTTCATATAGTCTGGAAAGAATTCAGCTTGTTTTCTATAGTTTTGGTGATTTTCCAGCATTCACTTCCATAGAGTTGTACACTTAGAACATTACTCTTAAATATCCTGATTTTTGTCTTCATGCTTAGTTTTTTTTGTTTTTGTTTTTTTTAGATTTCTATATAGTCTTCAGCATTGCAAAAGCCTGGTTTGCTCTAGTAAATCTGCTGTTGATGTCCTCTGTGCTGTCTTCATCTTTTTCTACTCTACTGCCAAGATATACAAATTCATTGACCTCCTCCACTAAGTTGCTGTCTACTCGCATTACGTTTCTACCCACATTTTGCTTCATTAACTTTGTCTTTCCTATATTGATCTTTGATCCTATATTGTTAGCATTCTGAGTTAGCTTGTTTATTTTATCTTGCATATCTTTGTGCATGCATGACAGTAGACAAATGTCATCAGCAAAGCCAAGGTCCTCCAGCAGATCACTTTGCACAGAAAACCCTCATTAGGGGTTTGATGACATTCATTATCTTATGAAGGAAGCCATGGCATCTTAAATTTTCTACAGTGCATCTCTGTTGACACTGTTGAAGGTTTTCTCAAAATCTGTAAACGGTGTGTATGTTATGCTTTGCCACTCATTAAAAGATTTAATAGATAGTGAATTATAAATCAGAATGTTGTTTCACATTCAGCCATTCAGGAATTGCAAAGAGCGCAAGAAATAGACCAGAATTCTCGCAGAGTACAGGATACTTTGAGCAAAGCCCAAAAACTACAGAAGCAATCACAGAAACGAGACTATTATAAAATTCTAGGTGTTAAAAGGTAAGTACATTATAGATAAGACTAACTGAACTGTCACCCTTCATAAATTCAGGTAAAAATTTCTTTTTAAAGAGAATAGCCTTTTATTCCATGGAAAAGTAAGAGAACACAGTTTTGTAGGATTGGAGCTAAAAAAAAAAAATCTCACTTTAGCGACATGTGAAGGAAAGAAAAATCACAAGAGAATTACCTGGGACTTAAACCACAGACTGGTAGGACAAACAGCCATCTACCACGGTGTACCAACAAACTACACTATCTCGCACCTCCAAAAAAAAAAGGTGTTTGAAAGCGAAGTCATTAGTACCTGTTCAGCTTGAAGTGGAGATCATGACACCCAGAAAGAAACAAAGTCATGACACAGAAATTCCATAGCTTAGATTCAGTCTCTGGCAAGTACCAACTTAGACAAACATACACAAATGGTCTCCTGCCATATCTGGTGCATACCTGACCACAACAACAAACGAACGAATACATTTTACATAAAGTTAGTTTCAGGAACAAATTTTATATAAGTAGGAAACAATGAGGATTTCATGCGGTAAAGAGAACACAGTTTTGTAGGATTAGAGCTCGAAAAAATAGTAGACAAAGTACTTTAGTGAGACGTGAGAGAAAAAAATCACAAGAGAAATTCAAACCACGTACTCTGGTAGGACAAGCAGCCGTCTGGCTATTCCATGGAGCACTGATAACAGTGATTTTTGGTGTGCTTTATGTGATTCTTAGATTAAAATGGTAGTTTTTATTAGTGCTCGTATCTACATTTTGTTTAGATGGAGAGTAACCATGCCATTTCGCCAACACAGCTACATAGAATGAACTCAGTTCTTTTTTGGACTACTGTATATCACACTTTTGCTTATCATAGATTTTTTTTTCTTTTTTTGTGACGGTACTTTACAAGAGATTGTTTTAAAGACTTCGTTGTTGGTTACTTCTGCCATTACCAGTTGTTATACATTGATCTTCTATGTGTAACAATGCTATTGGCTTGTATTTTTTTTTCCCCTAGAACTGCTAAAAAGAAAGAAATACTGAAAGCCTACCGCCAGCTGGCAGTGAAGTGGCACCCGGACAAACATGAGGGTCCTGAGAAGGAGAAGGCACAGAAAATGTTCATAGATTTAGCTGCAGCTAAGGAAGTTCTTACAGATCCAGGCAAGTGTGATTTGTTCAAGTAACAGCCTTCTATGTTGTGCCTGTGGTTTGATATGATTTCACAGTAGCTGTTTTTGCTTTATCAGTAGCGTTTGAAGAGATGATGAAATGTTTAAAGAAATGATGACATTGACGAGAAATGTCACATCTAAGCTAAATGTAATTTGTGACGAGATGGGGAATACCTTGACAGAGACGGAGGAAATTCTAGAAAGATGGAAGGAATGTTGCAGAGGAATGTATGAAACAACCGACTGTGAAAACGGAAATCAACAGTGTGAATTATTATTGGAGGAGAAAGAACCTGAATCGACAATAGAAGCTTTATGGGCAATAAAGCATCTGAAAAATAGTAAATCACCAGGAATGTTATGAGATAACAGCTGAACTTATTAAAGCAGGAGGAAAGGAATGTGCAACATTCTATCATGCACTATGTAAAAAGATATGGCATTCAGGTATTTGGCCAAAAGAATGGAAAAGAACTATATTCATACCACTGCCAAGAAAGAGTAACCTGAAACTATGCACAAACTACAGAACTGTTGCCCTGATTAGTCATACCAGTAAAATTCTGTTAAAAATCATAATGGGTAGACTTCATAACAAAATAGAAGTCAGTATGATCCAATCCTCCTTTCTCCCCCCCCCAGTGTGGTACCCGGGATCTGCAAAGAATAGGACCACTGTACCCTACCACGCATGATCGTAAAAGGCGACTAAGGAGGGTTCGGCATAGGGCCAGCAACCCTATCTGGTAAAAAAAACTATCAGACTGCTACAGAAACGGAAGCAAGGGAAAAAAACAAATGCAGGTGGAAGGAGAAATGCTTATCAGGAAACTGAGCCCATGAAGGTTGTGGTCCCCAGCCTGACTGCAGACCTCTTGGAACCTAAACACAAGATGCAAATAGGCAGCTGGAATGTAAGAACACTTAACCAGACTGGAAAACTAGCACAAACCATCAAGGAAATGCACAGATACAAACTAGACATACTAGGAATACAAGAAGCAAGATGGACAGGACAAGGCAGAAGGAAATTAACAACACAGCACACAGAAGATACAATAATATGGTCAGGTAAAGAAGATCTTCATGAAGGAGGAGTAGCATTGATTATAACAAAAGAAGCATCAAGAGCATTGCTGAAATGGACACTAGTAAATGAAAGATTATTATATACACGGTTCAACTCAAGATTCACGAAGCTGTCTATTATAGTTTGTTATGCACCAACAGAAGCAGCTGAAGAGGAATTAAAAGAAGATTTTTACAACAGCCTCAAAGCCACAGTAGAAGCAATACCCAAGCATGATATGCTACTCATCTTGGGTGACTTCAATGCAAAAGTAGGTAAAGGAGATGAAGATAGAAGAAGAATCATGGGAAGAGAAGGAATCAGAGAAATAAATGAGAATGGAGAAAGACTGTGCAGTTTCTGTGAAGAAAACATGATTACCATCAGAGGAACAATTTTCCAACATAAAAACATCCATAAGGTGACTTGGAGGTCACCAGATAAAACCACAGAAAACCAAATCGATCACATACTAATAAACAACAAGTGGAAACGGTCACTACAAGATGTGCGAGCAAGGAAAGGAGCAGATGTAGGAAGTGATCACAACCTTCTGGTGGCAAAAATAAAACTAAAATTAAAGAAAGCCAAAATCGGAGAACACAGAAAGATACGTTTTGATACAAGAAAACTGAAAGACCAGCAAACAAGAAATGAATTCTCAATAGTACTTAAGAACCACTTCAGTGTCCTACAAGACGAAGCAGAAATGTCCATACTAGAGTTCAGTAAAACACTACAGGAAACAGGAAAAGAGGTGCTGGGATATCGGAAATGGAGAAAAGAGGAATGGATAAGCAAGACCATATGGGAAAAGATAGAGCAAAGAAAAGAAATCAAGAAGAAATTACTAAATGCCAAATCACAACGGCTTAAAGAACAAGTTTTAAGAAATTATGCACAAAAAGACAAAGAAGTGAAGGAATCATGCCGTCAAGATAAACGTCAATACTATGACAACTTAGCAGAAGTAGCAGAGAAAGCAGCATATACAAATGATATGAAAACCATATATAAAAGCACAAAGCAGATGACAGGTAACTTCAACACAAGATATGAAAGTGCAGTAAGGACACAAAATGGACAACTGGTCAGTGGAGAAAGAGAAAAAATTTAAAGATGGAGGGAACACTTTAACACCCTACTAAACAGAACACAAGCAGCACAAACAATAGACATACCTGAAGCAAAAACGGAACTAAACATCAATACAGGACCAATAACAATAAATGAAGTAAAGGAGGCGATAAAGAAGCTAAAATCAGACAAGGCACCAGGTGAAGATGAAATGACTGCTGAGATATTGAAAGCAGAAGAAACAGAAACACCAAAACAACTTTGCCGGATATTACAACAAATTTGGGATCTAGACAAAGCCCCAGAGGAGTGGAAAACTGGGCTTATAGTAAAACTACCAAAGAAGGGTGACCTCAGAGATTGCGGGAACTGGAGAGGCATTACCCTACTGCCACTCACCAGTAAAGTATTTTGCAGAATAATCATCAACAGAATTGTACCAACACTTGAGGAAAAACTTTGGAAAGAGCAGGCAGGATTTAGAAAAGGAAGATCATGCATAGACCACATATTTGTACTTAGACAAATATTAGAACAGACAAATGAGTGGCATAGCACACAACATATGCATTGTTCATAGATTTTGAGAAAGTCTTTGACAGTGTCAACAGGGATACACTGTGGAAAATCCTAAGATGGGATGGCCTCCCCCATAAGATAGTAAATGTAATCAAAGCCCTATATGAGGGTTTTCAGTGCAAAGTGATCTGTGGAGAACATACCTCCAGCAGCTTTAGGGTACAAACAGGAGTGAAACAGGGATGTGTACTATCACCAACATTATTTATCCTGGCAGTAGATTGGTTAATGAAAGAGCATCAGACAAACGCAGAGGATTACAATGGACCCTTGACACAGTGCTGGAGGACCTTGACTTTGCGGACGACATTTGTCTGTTATCAAGCAGTCACAAAGATATGCAAGATAAAATAAACAAGCTAACTCAGAATGCAAACAACATAGGACTAAAGATCAACATAGGAAAGACAAAGTTAATGAAGCAAAATGTGAACAACAGAAATGTACTCAGAGTAGATAGCAAGTTAGTGGAGGAGGTCAACGAATTTGTATACCTTGGCAGTAGAGTAGTAGAAAATGGAGACAGCACAGAGGACATCAACAGCAGACTTATCAGAGCAAACCAGGCTTTTGCAGTGCTGCAGACTATATGGAAATCAAAAAAACTAAGCATAAATATGAAAATCAGGGTTTTTAAGAGTAATGTTCTAAGTGTACTACTCTATGGAAGTGAATGCTGGAAAATCACCAAAACCATAGAAAACAAGTTGAATTCTTTCCAGACTAAATGTTTACGAAGAATTAGAAAAATATTTTGGCCAAACACCATAAGAAATAACATCTTGTTGGCAGAAATGCAGATGAAGCCACTGACAACAATTATTGAGGAAAGACGCTGGCGATGGTTGGGACATGTGCTCCGAATGACTGACAACTCACTACCAAAAATAGCACTAAGATGGACACCACAGGGGAACAGAAGTAAGGGTAGACCAAAAGAGACATGGAGAAGAACAACAGAAAGGATGTTGAGCAATAGAGGGCTCACCTGGGCAAGAGCAGAAAAAAAGGCGAAGGACAGGCATTTGTGGAAAACCCTTGCGGATGCCCCATGTGCCCTGGGCACTTAAGGTTCAGAGAGAGATGATCCAATCCAACACATACTATCTTAATTATATGTGAAAGCCAATTAGGCAATCAGCGTCCTATAGCTGATTTGCTAGCATGAAGTTTAGTGAAGCATAGCTGACCAAGACCCTGTCCCACCTCACTGTTGGTACCCCCAGTAACAGGTCTGGCCTGGCTAATAGGGCAGGAATCACCATAGTCCCCAT
The DNA here is from genome assembly GCA_009760885.1 of Achatina immaculata. Classification (NCBI taxonomy): domain Eukaryota; kingdom Metazoa; phylum Mollusca; class Gastropoda; order Stylommatophora; family Achatinidae; genus Lissachatina; species Lissachatina immaculata. The sequence continues at coordinate 13,082,967 of CM019707.1, forward strand.
GTAGCTTTTTAGCTGCACTCCAGGACTGAAAAAAATTGCTGCTATAAGCCTCTCCCAGCCAGTGCGTTGCTATGCCTCAGCCTCAGCATCAACTGCAAAGAAAACCAGCTCGTAGTTCCAGGGAGATTGAATAAAGAAAGAAAGAAATTGTGTGTGAAATTGTGGACTGGAGAACTGAATTTTCATATTCTTTGATCTTCTGTGTTCGAGGTTGTTGGTCACATCGGATCCTGATCCCTGTCAACGTGGCACAGCTTGCAGTCCTCTCCAGATCCTCCTAGTAGCCCCAAGCTTGTATCCTCTGCCCATGTCTCTCATCTCATGTCCACATGGTTTGGGCACTCTAGAGGGATATGGTCTGGAGACCGCTACCACATGGACACTCGTCTGTGTGAGTCATTTTGAGTAGGTGGCTCAGTAGTCTGCAGTGGCCTGTCCATAAATGAAAGAGGATGGTTTGCTGATGTCTTTGTAGTTGGTGTATTGCATCTGGTTCATTGTTGCATTTCAGTTGTTTCTTCCATTCACATCTGCACTGGTTACAGATTATGGTTTTTACCTCTTAGTAGTTTACTGGATGATTTGTTTGATCTTGATTGCTGCCAGCTTTGGATAGGGTGTCAGCTATTTCATTGCCAGCTGTTCCACGGTGGGATAGTACCCATTGTAGGGTCACTGTTGTTGACAGTATAAGGTGCTTCAGTTCTGTTGCGATTCCTGTGTTTGCCTGTGGGTTGTTTGTATGCCATGCAGTCTGTGAAGAAGGCTATTTTGGATGGTGGCTTCTGGTTTTATGTTTTCGGCCTGCCAGAGACGGAGTGTGTTGGCTGCTGCGCAGTACCCGGGTAAAACAGGACACACACACACATTTACGAGGTTAAGAATGGTCATATTGTTTGATATTTATGCTTTGTTGTCATAAAATTGGCTTTTTTAGGTTCTTTGGTGTTTGCCAGTGAAGTGTCTGACTTTTTTGTTTTGTTTGCTACAGAAAAGAGAGAACAGTTTGATCGAGGTGAAGATCCACTAGATCCTGAAGAGCAAAGAGGAGGTCATGGACATCCATTTTTCCACCAAGGCTTCAATCCATTTGGCTCAGGGTTTACATTTAAGTTCAACTTCAACTGACAATGGTCCTAATGTTAGCCTTTTTTGTGTACATAATATCTTTAGGTCTTCTGTCATCTTTGAAATGCCAGCGCGGTTTTTTTTTTTTTTGTGTGATGTGTAAAGCTGTTAGCCATAGAGTGTTGTGACCAAAAGCGAGAATGTACTTCGATATATATATTGTCTCCACGACCTAAAAAAAAATTTTTTTATGTTACATTGGGTCACAGTGTATTACATCGTATTATGTGGTACATTGAATCCAGTTTTATGTCAGTATAGAGAAGAACAAGCCGACTTAATTTAGGAAATTTTTACTTTTTTTTTTCAGTTTATTTGTTTGAAAATGTGTTGAAATTTACATCTTCACAATTTGTGAAAGGTTGAATTATATTTTTAACTGAGTAGTATACGCAATACCAATTCTAGACCACCAGCCATGGTATCCCCTCCACCCGCTTAGCGGGGCTTCAGCCCAACTTCTTCCAAATCGAAACTGTGACCTAAAAAGTTGTCGTAGGACGGTTTCTTACTGTGAGTGAGAAATGCAACGGCACAGCGCCAGCCAGGATTTCTCACAGCAAGTTGCGCATCACTTGCCAGAGTTTCCCACACTGAGCTGGTCAAACAAGAAATCCTCAACCAGGGTTAATTGGTTTTCTTTTTTTCCTGGCATATCCCCAGCATCAGTTTTCAAAATATAGAGCTGTTATACTATCAACGTGTAAGGAGGTGGAGCCATGTGCTGAAGTCTGTCCTCATCACCACATGCACAGCTCATTGAGATTTGAAAATGGCCACTAATTTTCCAAGTGGTCCAGAAGCTCTGTTTTGTATACTACTAACTGAATTATCTTGTTCGGTATTTGTACCTGTGTAGAATGTTTTCTGGACAGTTTTGGATATTTTCGTTCTTTTTTGTAACACTGACGAAATTTTTGAAAATTAAAAAAGGGAAAAAAAAACGGAGTGATTATGTGGTCAAATGGATTTGCTTCGACACATTTATGAATAGATTAGTCATTTAATAAGACGAGATAAAATTTAGAATTGTTGAGAAAATATGAATGCATATGGTGGCAACACATTATGTGCAGTGATGTAGTCTTGTCATTCAAAGAAAGTTGCAGAAATAATGTTTGTGTATGGTGTGAAAGATGTTTAGGGAGGCATTCATCAGTAACATCATAGACAGATACAAAGGTCTGCTATGAATGGCTAGAAAAATGAAAATATATATGAGTGTATATATGTCCTTACGTGCTTAGAGAGATCTACAGCCATGGAAAGTGGCTTAAGTGTAAAAAATGTTGATAAAAACTTTACTTATAGTAACAAGACAGTTCAGTATTTCAGCTTTTGTCTTTGTTTAAAGAAACTAAAAAGAGAAAAAGAAAACCAAAAGGAAGAAAGAATAAATACTATGATTAAAGAAAGACAAATGTTAAATGTACTAGGTTAATTAACATGAATAGTAAAGTCCCAGCTGAGGTCTATAATTGTGATGTATTACACAGCAGGTATATTTGTTGGAAATAGATGCAATGGGTACAAAAGGATGCATGTAAAATGTGCATAATAAAAAACCCAAAAAAATCAGAATTTGCATAATGCAAAGACAATTTCATTGCAGAAGAACCATTCATTGCTTGTTAATATCAAGGTGTGACAGAGACACAAAGATAAATTTTACATTTTCTTGTTACTATTAGTAAATCTTTTGGCCAGCATTTGTAAATGAGTTTGTGTTACACATGTGATTGATGCTGCAGAAAAGAGCTGGCTAGTTTTACAGTTAAAAAATGAAAGAAACAGATGGCAGGTATGAATGTTCTGACCAGCTAGGTAGGTCTTCCTAAGACTGCACTAATTCGTTCATTGTGTTATCCATTTTGCCTGAAGATTTATTTCATAGACATTTCATATCTGTTGTAATTTTTTTTTTCAATCTTCATTCAGTTTTTATCTGTAACTAGCCAGTCCTCTTCTTGTTTAGCAGTGATCTATAATACTGTATTTTTCAGAGAGCTTACTAAATAGAATGTTTTCAATTGGCTTATAATTTCTTGTTGCAGTCACATCATTCTTTGTCATATAAGGTGCTTTACTTTTTTTTTTTTTTTTTGTCCTCTGACCTATCAAATCCTGTTTCATATTTTTGCCATCCAAATAACATTTTTATCCTGATATTCACAAGTTGTCACTTTGTGAATGAGATCAGAGTGTGATGCTTGTTTTCACATGTTGCGTTTGGCAGGTACAGAAACACAATGAACAAGACAAATGAAGTGATATTTAAGAGTGGGTAAATCACATGTGTGTGTGTGTGAATATTGCTGTGGTTTGCTTTATTAAATGAATTATTTATTTCTTCCCTTGGATTGCTCCATGAGGCTTGCCTTGCTTCCGTGCCTGTGTGTGGAAATGGTTGGTTTATGGTAAAGTTTTATGAGAGACACAAGCAACCATTGACTTGAATTTATCATACTGAAGCAAGGAATGTTACTGTTTCCCCATCATACTTTTTCTCTTGGTTTTTTTTTTTTTTTTATTCCCTCGTTTTTGTCCTCCAGATACTTACAATTGGTCAAATCTTTATTATTCTACAAATCAAGAAGTAAATCTGTCTTCAGTTTATCATGCCATTATTCTGTAAACTTCTGTTAGCTTTTGTTTACTGTTGGTGATTTTGTTCCACTTTTATCTTTCTTTACCTGTTTATAACTTGCATTATTTTACCCCAGTTTCATTTCTTCATTAGCCATAATTTTCACATGAATGATGTCTTCATTTAAGCAGCTACTGGAAATAATTACAACTCATTTATATCTGAGTAGAAATTTTGTCCCTTTTTTTGCACATGTGTGGTTGGGCGTTTCATCTTGTTTGTTCGCGATTTATATTGTTGTGGATTTTTTTTTAGCACATACATTCTCAGAGGGTTAGTTTTATTCCCATGGAATTATGCAATAAAAGAGATGTCATAAATGATTTCATATAAGCATTTCTTTAGTGTTCATAATATTCTTTTTAGAGCAGTCTTTGATCTAAATACTCTGCCTAATTTACACCCAAATGCTTAAGGAAAATACTTGGTATAAAATGGAACGAATTCAAGAACAATACAGAGATAAGACAAATGAGCAAACAACTGCCTGTCTCATGGGTGATCAGAAAAAGAAGATGGACATATGTAGACCATGTGATGAGAAGAAAAATCAGAGAATACCAAAACAAGCTATCAAGTGGAACACAACATGCTGAAGAAAAAGAGGTCGACCATGTGAAACTCTAAAGCAAACATTGTTAAGAGAAGCCAATTTAGTGGGCATAACATCCCTTGATGAAGTTGAAAGACCCAAGAACAGGAAAACTTGGCAAACAATTATGCGAGCCCTGTGTGACATTTAACGGCACAAGAAGGATGTAAGAATTTACACCCAGATCTTTGTACTGTTTCCGGCTGTTCAGATTTCACTTCCATCTTGGAGCATTTTTTATATCACAGCTTGTAGTTAGCTGTCATAAGCAGTGACTTGCATACCAAGTAATTTGATGAGTTTGGTCTGGAAGGTTGAGTCAGGTTCTGTATGCAGGCAGTGGGTTGAGTCATTGCAGAAATCGATTCGTAAAATACTTTAATTTATGTCCAAGGGCATACAGGTAAATGTAGCTGATAGAATGGCTGTCTGCCATCATCACAGATGGGCAAGCGCTGGATCAAGCTGATATTGTTAATTCACCCAGAGAGATATGCAGAGTGGAGGTTTCGAGAGCAGTGAATCCACATCACTGCTTAGGCTGAGAGAGCTGGAGTTGGTGCTGCCAAAAATGAGAGACATATTGGACACACAAGAGGACTTGTCAGCCAACACAGAATGGGCACTATCAGCCAAAGGACACATGGATATGTTGAAGGAGGGAGCTGTGGACATGTCCAGTGATGATAATCCAGACCGTAAGCAACAACTTTGCTAAGAGATTCAAGCACCTGGAATAATTGTATTTAGATTTTGAACGTACAATCTTATAACTGCAAAACTTTGAGCTGTTGATAGCAAGTTCTTATGCTGAATAACACAGCATCATGAAGGTTGGGTAGCGAGTCATTTATTTCCTTAATTTCAGCAGCAGACATAAGACTATCACGAAACATTGGTAAATACCATTCTAGTGCATCTGATATCACTAAATTAACACATTAAGAATCTGCATACAGTGGTATGAATAATTGGAAACTTAATCAGATCAATACATATCAGTTTAACTTTTGTGAACTGGTAGCCTTAAAAAAAAAATTAAATAGCTGCTTCTTTATGGTTTATAGGTTTTTTTCTTTGTATGGCTATGTTGGCAAATCAATAGGTAACCTTAATTTTGGTCTTAAAAATCTAAATCACCTAGCAGATGTAATACAGATGTTGTGCTATCCCTGTCTAGATGTATGTGTACTAAGGCATGCTGGCCAGTCAGGAAATATCAGAAGATCAAAGATGACTGCTCCCTTTGAAGCATACATAAGAACACTGCAGTTCTTCATTTCTTGGGTAGCGCAGGTGAAAAATCTGCACACATTTATTGCAGGGTGAAGAGGCAATGATGGGGACACTTGTGCATTGCTTAAGTAAGTATATGAATGGCATCTGGGTCACAACATGGGCTGCTCAGTTCTGGTGTCTTTACAGCATAATGCGTGGCTTTACGCAAGCACGTGCAACGACTCGGTGAATTATAATTTTCTGCATTTGGAGTGTCTTCTGCATCCTCATGTTCACCCGACCTTGCACCATGTGACTGTATTGTTTAAACTTCAGGCCACAGACCTACTTGTCCAATGTAAAAAAAAACCCCTGGAATTGGACTGGTGATTAGCCCTGAACGGACTCCAGCAGCATCACTAAAACAAACCATGAGATGGGCATCTGAGGGAAAGAGATTCTGGCTACAAGGTAGAGAACTGTAGAACCAGAAATGAGTTCACTATATTAGAACATGTTTATGGTGAGTAAATTTTAAAACTTAAATGCTTATTATAATGTTACATAGATCTGAGTCTGGAACTAAATTTTATAATTAGATGCATTCCAACAAGATTTATAAAGTGGTTTCAATGTGAGATTAAAAAGTTGGATGACATGAAACCCATCTCCCTGAAACTGCAAACTGATGCTTTTTTTTGCAGTCAATGTAGTGAAGATGAGGTACTGCACCCTGTTCCAATTGAGGGTAGGTTATGGCAATTTTTTTCGGTCCCTGAGTAAAGCTAAAAAGTAAGGAGTATGCAATACTTCTTTAGCAGACTCCACTGCCCCTATAGTCAGGCTAAGCCTATTACTGTGGGCACAAACAGATGTGGAACAGGGTCTTTGGTAGGCTATGGTTAGCCAGTCCTAATGCCAGCATGTCATGTATGAGTCCCTGACAGCTGAAGTGTAAAACATACTTGTACAAAACTGAGACATATGTTTAAACATTAACACAAGAATGACAAAACATTTCTTTGATTATGGGTGCAATGTTTATTTGATAAATTCAAACAAAGACGTGAACAAACAAAGCATTACTCAATATTTAAGTAGAACAATTTTCACAAATTTAAAGTTGTCTCTACATAAACAAAAGCTGTATCATTTGTATACGTTGACTAAAACTATATAAAAATTACAAATAGTATACAACACCATCAATGATAATATCAGAATTCAAAATGATACACGCAGTAATCTTTCCAATCAACATTCTTTCTGGCATTCATTTGACATTTTTAAAAATACTTACCCTGAGTCACAAAATAAAGGCACCCTTCACACATTAAAAAAAAAAAAACATTTGTTCACATTCCAGTCTTACATGTGGATCTCTCAAAATTTTTTTTTATGTTTATTATTATTATTATTATTTTGTGGGATAACAGTTTAGCATGAACAGATCTGATCAAGTTGTGTTCATTTTGACAAGTTTGTTAGAGAGGAAAAAAAAAAATCAGTCATAGAAATCTAAAATGCTCTTCTACCTAACTGCTCTTTTCAAATATCCTAGCAAGTTTTTTTAAATCTCTACAAATGACATATTTATTCCAGCTGCCAAATTATCAAGTGTTTATCTAGCTGACAGAGTTTACATTAAGTCTTATAAAATAACTCAGAACAATGGGACAAATTAGGTCAGAACTGTAAAATCAAACCAAAAGTGTTTTCTCAATTTTTTGTTTTACTCAGAGATGTCAGGCTTGGTAACCTCCAAAGCAACGATCACAACAGCTTCTCTATAGGTAAAAGTGCTATCTTGGCCACCTCATGAAAGACTCTGGGTAGGAAAGAGATGAAAATATGTAAATTATAACTCTTAGGCCACACCCATGTCACACAAACACTTTTTGTTGTCATACATCACTATAACCAAATTCTACTAAGAAATGATGTTGCCTTTATTTCTAGTATTTACAATGGTTTAAAATTACAATCTATCTTTAGAATAAAATTGTAAGAACATGAAGCTATTTAACAAAGAAAAAAAGAAAAAAAAAACTTTTTAAAAGCAATTAAATAGCACATGTTAGTTTAACAGTAAAAGTTACCAAGTCAAAAAAATGTTAAGTGTACTCATAAAAACAAAAGTCTGTCATGTTTCTTTCTTGAACACCCGAACTGGGAAACCATTTTCTCTTAACAGTTGCGTTTTTCCCACATCTAAAGTGCTTGTGTCCTGTCAATGATAACTCGTCGCAGTTTGACTGAGTTTGGTGCAGAAAGGAATGCACAGATATGTCAAATGAACGTCATTATTGCTTTCAAGATGGAGGTTGGTTCTGTGCATTGAATTGAGCTGAGTGTTGTGGCACCACTAAGAGTTCGTAACTTTGCATGATCAGCACTGATAGCCAATGGTGAACTGATATTTGTGCATTCTAGTTCGACTTGGCACCTCAGCTACGGAGTTCATGCAAAGAGCAATGCCAACTAGTTTCATGTTTGGACTTTTGTAGCTCCAAACATGGTGCCCTCACTGGGTGGTTCATCATCAAGGACTGATGCGAAGGACTATTGATGAACATTCTGTGCAATATTAATTGGCACAGATGGTGTGATTATGGGAGCATCTTGTTTGCAATGATATCGAGAACCTAAGTGTGAAAACTAAATCTTAACAATCTTATTTCTTTTAAATCTAATGTGCTTGTACAAATCAGAATTTATCAAGAAAAAAACCCCCTAAGGTCAAGCCGAAAAGCTTATTTTTGGGTGCATTAGCTACAAAAGAATGCTTACTCATGGGAGTATTTACTGCGAATAGTGGACAGCTGAGGTACAGGACGGGCATGCAACATCTTGTTCAGCACTACAATCAGATCTTTAAAGTCTTCAACAGTGTAACCACTAGATTTAACCACGTCTCCTTCCTGAAAATAAATCACTAATGTTAACACATTGTCATATCTGGATTTAGATCATTATGGTGAGTATTTGTATATGAAGTTTAATACCTGTGGTAAAGACTGCCACAGCTGCATGACAAGACAGACAGCCATCAGAATAATCTTCAGTATAAAACGAACAGACTACGCTGGCTGGGGGCATGTAGAAAGAATGGAAGAGAACAAATGAAAATGATGTATGCACAAGAGATGAGGGAAACGAGACCAAGGGGTAGACCAAGACAGAAATGGAAAGACAACATAGAAGAGGATATAAAATAAATTGGTGTCACCAACTGGAGAGAAAAGATTAGGAATGAAGGCGAACTTTATCTGCAGCAATAAGCCTTAATGGCTTGGAAAGATGACGAAGAAGAAGATAAAACAGTGATTCCACTATAACAAAAAAATTGTTAGCACTTTAAAGATCATGATCACTGCACTTCAGGCAAGTTCCCACGTGTTCCTATCTCCTTCACTGAAGTGTGGTCCATGAACTCCACAGAACAATGAAGAATGGAAGCAGTAGCAAAAACCAAGGAATGATACCCACAACCACCAGACCATGAAGCAAAAAAAACATCAACTCGGACATTCTCAGTTCTAATAAAATAAAAATCCAGTGATTTATAAATGAATGAATACTGAATGTGCAAAAAAAAAAACCAGTAAATTCTATCACTTTTAAAGCAAAGAATAACACCTGATTACAGTGCCTCTCTGAAATGATCTATTAAGCTAGCATAAATATATATACTGTATCAGGCCATGTATATCTCCTATCATGAAAACATTTTTTTTTTAAAGGAAGAATGGAAAGAATGAGAAATATGAGATTCTTTCACTCACCCATGCTCCTTCATTCCTCATCTTTTGAGCTATATACAAAGCTGCAGCAGCCAGTGCTGAATCTCTAGCCACAATGAGCTCATGTTCCATCAAAGACAACTCAAGAATAAAACGGGCCAGGGTCAAGGTCTCTATTGACATGCGGGCCACCTGAAATGGCATTGTTTTATTATAACCTGCAAGAACAACAAATCTGACTGCCTGATGATCCACCATTTAAAAAAAAAAAAAAATTCAATTGCTTCATTACTTACAGCACTCACCCAGTGGGGATGCACTGATATCCTAAACACGTCGAGGTCTTCCGGTGAGAAAGTCCAACTCTAGACTAAACTGGTGCAACGAAAAACTACGGTGTCACGCAATCCGCTTCAGAGACCCACCAAGAATACAGGCTAAAGCCCTGCGATACTCTGAACCCCTTGTGGTCCTCTCGTGAATCTCATGTGTTCCTTTTGGGGACCACACAGGAGACCATGGGACCTAACGAGGACCACAGGCGTAAATTCAGTAGGATCACAGTGCGGTTTTGGTGGTAGAAGCGAACGAAGAAGAAGAAGAAGAAGACTTACAGCACTGGAGGCTGCCCTCATAATACTGATATACGACTGAAAACATAGTGTAGTGTGGAATCCTTCGTATAAATTTCCCAGTTTCATGAAACCTTTGCAACAAAATTTATTATACTGTACTACAGCTCACACAATGTTAGCAAGGTCAGTGGGTTGTAGATATAATTAAAAAAATAACTGTCAAAATTCTTTCCAACAAAAATTTTTTTAAATCTGGATCTGAGTATGAAAAAAAAAGTAAAAAAAAAAAACCCCCATTTTCATGCCATTGTGTCTGAGTGGCGAAGTGGTTAGTGCACTAGTCTCTCATGGCAAAGGTCGGTGGTTCAAATCCGGCCAGAGGCACCCCAGTCACCCAGTTGTAGAAATGGGTACCCAACTTCTTATGGGGGTGGGGAAGGAAAGGCGGCCAGGTGTGATATATTGACCATATCATCCTCTAGTGTGCTGACATTCATTCATTCATTCATTTGCATGTCCCTTGCGGAACTTTGCTTCCCAAACAGCACTCCTGTAGGCCTCTTGGTTGTAAGCAAGATGGCCTGTTGCTGTTGCGTCCATTTGCAGATCGTCAACGATTTCTTGCAGCCATCTTCGTTTTGGTCTTCCTCTTTTTCTTTTTCCCATTATGTATCCTTCCAATACAGTCTCCTCTAAATTATCATGACGTTTAATGTGTCCAAAATATTTAAGTTTTCTCTCTTTAATCCTCTTTACTAGCCAGCCTTCTTCAATATTAAGCTCTTGTAGTATAGATATATTTGTTCTTTTTTGTGTCCACGATATTTGGAGAACTCTTCTGTAGCATTTACATTCAAAGGCATTTATGTGTTTCTCAGCTGTTTTGTTAAGTGTCCAGGTCTCACAGGCATATGTTGTGATGGGAAAGTGTGCTGACAGGTCAAGGAAAATATAGGCACTAACACCATATCCCTATGTGCCTCTAAGGCATGACAGGATTACCTTTACCTACCCTTTCATGCCATTAAAACGCACTGGGGATACAGGTTTAGGCTCATACTTCTAAGACCAATGGCACACGAAAATGGAATGTGGTTAGTATTACGCCTGGCCTGGATCAGAGTATAAATATTTTTATTAATTTATTTTTATACCAGAATCTCTCACAGAACCCCAGTTACACTGAGCTTCATTTAAGAGTGCACAAATATATAATCAGGAAAAACACATATAATCAGTCTATACACCATATTTCCTACCACACATAAAGCTACTATAATTTGTCAAGGAATATTTCAGTTTCTACTAACTTATAGGGTTTTGGTTCAAGATTTGTATGCTACTGGAGAAGAGAGACTAACATCTTTAGCAAAACATGCAACTAACCTTAGAAATACTGGTATACTGAAACTCACAGCTTACTTCCGTGGGCTTTATCGACTAGCTCACAAGCTATACTACTGTCAAAGAGGTACAGGTCTAAGCATCTATCACTCACAATCTGAGTATGGTTAACAATCTGAGTATGGTTAACAACCTGAGTATACTCATATCCTGAGTATGGATAAATTTCACTGTTTTTTGTAACTCATGTATGGAACCGTAGAGCTTATCTTCTTTAGTGGTTTCACTGGGCCAGTAATTATTTCTCAGTGTTTCATAGTTGGTGCAGTTCTGGAGGATATGTTCCACAGTTTGGGGCACCTGGCCACATGTACATAGATTAGTAGTACCAACCTTAAACTTTGTATACATATGACTTCGGAGTCGGCTGTGTCCTGTTCAGAGACGGAAGATGGTGACTTGTTCCTTTCTGTTTAGCATGTGATAGTCATCATGTGGTGGTGTTTGTGGCTTCCTGTAGGTCTTTATCATGCTTTTCTTCTGATTATAGGTGATTGGTATGTCTGGTTGCTCCATTTCAGTGCCCTCTTGGCCAGATGGTCAGCTTTCTCATTGCCTAGTATCCCACAGTGGGAGAGAATCCATTGCAAAGTGACTCCATGTTGTAAGCCAATTTTTGACAAGGCATCCTTGAGGTCTGGTAGTTTGTTGCACTGAAGAGCTTCCAGTACTGATCTTGCATCTGTGAGAATTACTACAGGGCATGTATCAATTCTGGAGTCTGATAGTTTTTCAACTGCAACAATAATTGCCCTAACTCCTGCATCAAAGTTGTTGCAGTATTCTCCAGTGGGTATGGAAATCTTGTCAGTGGTGTTGTTTGGTTATTCAATGTGTGCTCCTGCCCCTCCATTCTTTATTGTATTGTGTGCAGATCCATCTGTATATACACGTATCCAGGTGTCACATGGATATTTGTCACCTAGCACACTAAGTGTGGCTGTTGATCTTAAAGGCTGCTTTGCATCTCACCATTCTGCACACCTTTCACTTCAGTCTGAATAGTTATTTGTGTAAGTAGCACATATGAATGCATCAGGAAATTCAACAATAACACCTGACGCTGCAATAATAGCAGCAACATTCACCAAATTCTGGTGTGCTCTGCCTCTGATTTATTACTTATAAACTGACTATGGTGAATATAGTAAGAAATGAACCTCTTAAATGCTTAAAACCCAGCCACAATAAACAATATGGCAACCTAATTCCTTCCAAAAACTGTCAGCAAGTGGCAACAATACCACTCTTCAATTTTAATATTTATCCATATCTGTATTTTTAAAAATAAAGGAGTATGTTTCGTTTTGTTTAAGTCCAATGGGCATTTTATTATGCATAACATCACCTTTATTTCTCCTTTTACAAATGTTATTGTAAATGCAGTATAAATGAGTATTTGGAAACAAAGTAAGACTATTGAGCAATGAACTGCTGACTGTTTTTTTAGACTCTAATATTATTTTGATTTGTAATCATTTATAATCATATATTGCACTCATCTAGGCGAACTACTATGCGGGCCCTATGTGACGTTTAACGGCACGGGAAGGATGTAAGATTGCATTCTGGGGTCATCAGACAGCTATGTATTAGACATAGGTGTTTAGGTGCTAGTCTTGTACCAGTGACCCCCCACCCCACCCCAAGGCCTACCCAAACCTAACCATCAGTGTGTAGGATACAGGGCAGTCCAACTTTTGCATATCTGCTGTGTTACAACAAAAGGTAAATGTCTAATCTTTGCATATCTCATGTTTTACAACAAAAGAAATGTCTAACCTTTGCATATCCGCTATGTTACAACAAAAGGTAAATGTCTAAGCTTTGCATATCCGCTATGTTACAACAAAAGGTAAATGTCTAACCTTTGCATATCCGCTATGTTACAACAAAAAGTAAATGTCTAACCTTTGCATATCCGCTATGTTACAACAAAAGAAATGTCTAACCTTTGCATATCCGCTATGTTACAACAAAAGGTAAATGTCTAACCTTTGCATATCTTCGAAGGAAAGAGTACGATATTGGAATTCCCAAGTCAAAGTCCACTGTTCTCAAGACTTCCATCTCCATGGCAATGAACTGGTCCCGATCAAAGGCGCTGTCACAGATGTAGGTGAAGTCTTCAATGAGTGGAGGGCAGCGCTCCTATTTTAAAAGTATAGAAGGGTACAGATTCAGAAACATGAAAATTGAATAAAGGAGGGTACAGATTCAGAAACATATGGAAACTGAATGGCACAATATCTATTAACCTTTGCATATCCCTTTTTTAACAAAAGTGAAGACCTGCAGTGAAGAGTCTTATTTTACTGATATTTTGGAATAAAGCAGCAGACATCCCAGCAAACAGGGTGGCAGATTACCACAGCCTGTATCTAAGCATATTTACTAAAACATGACATTCGAGGTGGCTAAATCAATGATAAAAATAACATTCTCTTGAATGTTATAAACTGGTGAAAGAACATTCTGGCCACCAGAAAAATGATGCTTACTAACTCAGTGGAGAGAACCAAGTGATCATTTTTTGACCCAGCACGGGTCACAACAGACTGAGGAAACCACTTCTTCAACCGGCTCAAGATTGGCCCAACCAACATGTGTGCGCGAGGTTCTAGTTGAATAAAGAGAGAACATATTCTACAAGGGTGCCTAACATACAAGTTGCTGAGAAAACAGATATGGCCAACACTTAAAACAGGTAAGGAGAAGCTATATTGGAATCTTCAACTCCAACTGACCACCGATTACTTCAAAAAAGTATACAAGTCAATGTCTGAGAATAACTGAAATAGTAATTAACATTTAATTCATTATATATATAACAATATAAATGTATTACAGCTGATTAAATATCTAAACGAGTTTCTCTGAATAGCAAAAAAAAAAAAAAAGATGCAAACATCAAATGTAACAGTTACAAAACAGATTGTGAGGCTGATTATGAAAGGTATGAACCCCCTAAAGTGTGACTATCAAATTAAACGATGGATTCAGAGAAACATTCCTGAAGAAATACCTCAAATATAATAAGATGAAATTAAACTTTCACAGAAACTACAAGATTAAGCAAAGCTCAAGCTTTAGAACAAACAAACAAAACGGCAACAGAAAAATGAGTACTACATCAGGTTAACTGTAGTAGTAGTTGTTAAAACCATGGATGGTTTTAATATTATACAACTGTTCTAAATCTCAGCATCAAATTCTAATGATATCTTTCTAATGTCTCACATGATCGCAAATAACCAAACATACTACTACTTGACTGAAGGACTACCAGCTTTTATATCTCTTCTTCTTCGTTCGCATTGTCTGTCTATATCTGCAGTCCTGTCTCTTGGACAAATTTCACTGTTTTTTGTAATTCATGTATGGAACCATGGAGCTTATTTTCTTCAGTGGTTTCACTGGGCCAGTAATTATTTCTCAGTGTTTCATAGTTGGTGCAGTTTTGGAGGATATGTTCCACAGTTTGGGGCACCTGGGCACATGTACAAAGATTAGTAGTACCAACCTTAAACTTTGTATACATATGACTTTGGAGTCAGCTGTGTCCTGTTCGGAGATGGAAAATGGTGACTTGTTCCTTTCTGTTAGCATGTGATAGTCATCATGTGGTGGTGGTTGTGGCTTCCTGTAGGTTTTTAATCATGCTTTTCTTCTGATTAAAGATAGTTGGTATGTCTGGTTGCTCCATTTCATGCCCTCCCACAGTGGGAGGGAATCCACTGCAAAGTGACTCTGTGTTGTAAGCCAGTTTTTGACAAGGCATCCTTAAGGTCTCGCAGTTTGTTGCACTGAAGAGCTTCCAGTACTGATCTTGCATCAGTGAGAATTACTACAGGGCATGTATCAAATCTGGAGTCTTGATAGTTTTTCAACTGCAACAATAATTGCCCTAACTTCTGCATCAAAGTTGCTGCAGTATTCTCCAGTGGGTATGGAAATCTTGTCAGTGGTGTTGTTTGGATATTCAATATGTGCTC
Organism: Achatina immaculata; assembly: GCA_009760885.1. NCBI lineage: Eukaryota > Metazoa > Mollusca > Gastropoda > Stylommatophora > Achatinidae > Lissachatina > Lissachatina immaculata. Next base: position 13,098,269 of record CM019707.1, read on the forward strand.
CTGCCCCTCCATTCTTTATGGCATTGTGTGCAGATCCGTCTGTATACACACGTATCCAGGTGTCACATGGATATTTGTCATCTAGCAAACTAAGTGTATATATATATGAATGTATTTTTTCTTCTTTTTTTTTTAATAAGAAAAAAAAAGGAGTTAGCATACTGTGATGACTGTTGTAATTTAACTTAAACCAGTTTTATAGATGTACGAGTTTTATCGCATTTTTGCCGCTATGATTCATTTTTCTTTACTGTTCGCCCTCAAAGGATGTTGGTTGCATTGTGTTACAGCTACACGCCCACTGGCCCAACAATTAGACTTAAGCTCAAATGCAATTTTAGGACCGGGTTGTCTTCCCACTGCAACCCTTTTCACTTGACCAGATTACTGGCTGTTTCAAGCAGCACCACTGGGAGGTAGAACAGGCTCTTGACTGGTTATGGTTCAGCAACCCTACTCACTGACTGCTATCTCATTCAGCTTGAGTAGCATATCATGATTTCTCCCCTATGATTCAAAACATTGAAAACCACCATCTGAAGTATTAACGACTACCTGCAGCCCATCAAAGAATAACAAGAAAATAAAATGTGAAAGAAAATACTGTTAATCGAATTCATTACATTTTCCCAATGACTGCTTAGAAAAGAAAACAGTTTTAAACAATGTTATGTTCTGCTTCAATACAGAATACTCACATCAAATTTCGAAGCAATGAAAACAGCAGAGGCGCCAACAAGCTGCAGCATTTCTATTTCAATGTTCACACGAGATAAATACATGTCCGTCAGTTTGACTGCTAGGTACAGGGTCTCATGGTTGAATTCAAAGTTCTCCTGCACCTCAACCATCCAGTCTACCAAAATAGCACGCATGGGTGGAGTAATGCGGCACTGCTTCCTATTCAAATAAGCTGGAATACGGAACATTTTCTGAGGAAAACATGGACAGTAAAAACAAGTAAATGTAAAACAAGTAAAGGGCACAGAATATAGGAAAAGTACTGCTTTCAAAATATAGCAATGCAACCACTATGGCTGATCTCCAAAGACAGCACTGCATCATTATGACTGATACCTAACCTAAAGATAATACTTCACCATTATAACTAACACCTAATCTAAGGATACCACTGCACCATTGTGACTGATAACCTAAGAATACCCAGCCTAAGGACAGTAATGGGCCATTATGACTGATACGCAAACTAAGGACAGTAACACATTATTATGACCGATACCTGATCTAAATATAGTAATGCTCCACTATGACTTCTTCACCCCCGTGTGGTACCCGGGATCTGCAAAGAATAGGACCACTGTACCCTACCATGCATGATCGTAAAAGGCGACTAAGGAGGGTTCAGCATAGGGCCAGCAACCCTATCTGGTAAAAAACTATCAGACTGCTACAGAAACAGAAGCAAGGGAAAAAGCAAATGCAGGTGGAAGGAGAAATGCTTATCAGGAAACTGAGCCCATGAAGGTTGTGGATGAAAGCCAGCCACTGGAAGTCCCCAGCCCGACTGCAGACCTCCTGGAACCTAAACAAAAGATGCAAATAGGCAGCTGGAATGTAAGAACACTAAACCAGACTGGAAAACTAGCACAAACCATCAACGAAATGCACAGATACAAACTAGACATACTAGGAATACAAGAAGCAAGATGGACAGGACAAGGCAGAAGGAAATTAACAACACAGCACACAGAAGATACAATAATATGGTCAGGTAAAGAAGATCTTCATGAAGGAGGAGTAGCATTGATTATAACAAAAGAAGCATCAAGAGCATTGCTGAAATGGACCCCAATAAATGAGAGACTATTATATGCACGGTTCAACTCAAGATTCACGAAGCTGTCTATTATAGTTTGTTATGCACCAAAAGAAGCAGCTGAAGAGGAATTAAAAGAAGATTTTTACAACAGCCTCCAAGCCACAGTAGAAACAATACCCAAGCATGATATGCTACTCATCTTGGGCGACTTCAATGCAAAAGTAGGTGAAGGAAATGAAGATAGAAGAAGAATCATGGGAAGAGAAGGAATCGGAGAAATAAATGAAAATGGAGAAAGACTGTGCAGTTTCTGTGAAGAAAACATGATGACCATCGGAGGGACAATTTTCCAACACAAAAACATCCATAAGGTGACTTGGAGGTCACCAGATAAAACCACAGAAAACCAAATCGATCACATACTAATAAACAACAAGTGGAAACGGTCACTACAAGATGTGCGAGCAAGGAAAGGAGCAGATATAGGAAGTGATCACAACCTTCTGGTAGCAAAAATAAAACTAAAATTAAGGAAAGCCAGAATCGGAGAACACAGAAGATACATTTTGATACAAGAAAACTGATAGACCAGCAAACAAGAAATGAATTCTCAATAATACTTAAGAACCGCTTCAGTGTCCTACAAGATGAAGCAGAAATGTCCATATTAGAGTTCAATAAAACACTACAGGAAACAGCAAAAGAGGTGCTGGGATATCGGAAAAGGAGAAAAGAGGAATGGATAAGTGAGACCACATGGGAAAAGATAGAGCAAAGAAAAGAAATCAAGAAAAAATTACTGAACACCAAATCACAACGGCTTAAAGAACGAGTTTTAAGTAATTATGCACAAAAAGACAAAGAAGTGAAGGAATCATGCCGTCAAGATAAACGTCAATATTATGACAACTTAGCAGAAACAGCAGAGAAAGCAGCATATACAAATGACATGAAAACCATATATAAAATCACAAAGCAGATGACAGGTAACTTCAATACAAGATGTGAAAGTGCAGTAAGAACACAAAATGGACAACTGGTCAGTGGAGAAAGAGAAAAAATTGAAAGATGGAGGGAACACTTTAACACCCTACTAAACAGAACACAAGCAGCACAAGCAATAGATATACCTGAAGCAAAAGCGGAACTAAACATCAATACAGGACCAATAACAATAAATGAAGTAAAAGAGGCGATAAAGATGCTAAAATCAGACAGGGCACCAGGTGAAGATGAAGTGACTGCTGAGATGTTGAAAGCAGAAGAAACAGAAACACCAAAACAACTTTGCCGGATATTACAACAAATTTGGGATTTAGAAAAAGCCCCAGAGGAATGGAAAACTGGTCTTATAGTAAAACTACCAAAGAAGGGTGACCTCAGAGATTGCGGGAACTGGAGAGGCATTACCCTACTGCCACTCACTAGTAAAGTATTTTGCAGAATAATCATCAACAGAATTGTACCAACACTTGAGGAAAAACTTCGGAAAGAGCAGGCAGGATTTAGGAAAGGAAGATCATGCATAGACCATATATTTGTACTTAGACAAATATTAGAACAGGCAAATGAGTGGCATAGCACAACATATGCATTATTCATAGATTTTGAGAAAGCCTTTGACAGTGTCAACAGAGATGCACTGTGGAAAATCCTAAGATGGCATGGCCTCCCCCATAAAATAGTTAATGTAATCAAAGCCCTATACAAGGGTTTTCAGTGCAAAGTTATCTGTGGAGAACAAACCTCCAGCAGCTTTAGGGTACAAACAGGAGTGAAACAGGGATGTGTACTATCACCAACATTATTTATCTTGGCAGTAGACTGGTTAATGAAGGAGGCAACATCAGACAAACGCAGAGGATTACAATGGACCCTTGACACAGTGCTGGAGGACCTTGACTTTGCGGACGACATTTGTCTATTATCAAGCAGTCACAAAGATATGCAAGATAAAATAAACAAGTTAACCCAGAATGCAAACAACATAGGACTAAAGATCAATGTAGGAAAGACAAAGTTAATGAAGCAAAATGTGAACAACAGAAATGTACTCAGAGTAGATAACAAGTTAGTGGAGGAGGTCAACGAATTTGTATACCTTGGCAGCAGAGTAGTAGAAAATGGAGACAGCACAGAGGACATCAACAGCAGACTTACTAGAGCAAACCAGGCTTTTGCAATGCTACAGAATATATGGAAATCAAATAAACTAAGCATAAATATGAAAATCAGGATATTTAAGAGTAATGTTCTAAGTGTACTACTCTATGGAAGTGAATGCTGGAAAATCACCAAAACCATAGAAAACAAGTTGAATTCTTTCCAGACTAAATGTTTACGTAGAATTAAAAAAATATTTTGGCCAAACACCATAAGAAATAACATTTTATTGGCAGAAATGCAGATGAAACCACTGACAACAATTATTGAGGAAAGACGCTGGCGATGGTTGGGACATGTGCTCCGAATGACTGACAACTCACTACCAAAAATAGCACTAAGATGGACACCACAGGGGAGCAGAAGTAAGGGTAGACCAAAAGAGACATGGAGAAGAACAACAGAAAGGATGTTGAGCAATAGAGGGCTCACCTGGGCAAGAGCAGAAAAAAAGGCGAAAGACAGGCATTTGTGGAAAACCCTTGCGGAAGCCCCATGTGCCCTGGGCACTTAAGGTTCAGAGAGAGAGAGAGATGACTTCTTCAACTTTCCGAGCCATTAAGGCTCAATGCTGAAGATAAAGTTTGCCTCTTTTCCTCTCTATTTCTAAACTCTCTCTCCAATTGGTGACACCAGTTTCCTTTGTATCCTCTTTTATGTTGTCTTTCCATCTTAATCTTGGTCTTGTTTCCTTCATCTCTTGTACATACATATTTTCATTTGTCTGTTCTCTTCCAATCTTTCCACAAGCCCCAAGCAACGTAACTGAGACATTTATAATTCTTTGGGACTTAAATAAACTGTTAAGTTCACTGTTCTTTCTAGTTCTCCATTCTCCACTGTTGACATCCTTTATGGGCCTAAAGATTCTTCTTAGGATCTTGTTCTCAAAGACCTGCAATTGTCCATCTTTCTTTTTTGTACTCCATGACTTTTTTCACACACATATGAAATTCACCGCAACATACTGTGCATATATTTATTTACTCATTAACCTCACTGTGGATAAGGTTTATGGTTTATACTCACTGATAATCACCAAAAATTGCAACCAATGTATGGGCACATGAGTGTCAATGCAAGGCAGTGTGAAACACTTGATCAAGAAGTAGGAGTAGAAACACTAGTACCGACACATAGTTTTAACTAATGTGCTGACATACTGCCATTATGACCTACATTCACACAGTAAGTTTCATGCTGCCCCACCCCCATATATCCAAAATAACAAAGGGTAGATCTAATGCATCTTCCTATAGCAAATATAAATTGGATAAATCAAATCCTACCTAGAATGTTCCAGTGGAGATAAGGCTTTTCAGCCCACTTTTGAACACATGCAAACAGGTAAAATTCCAATACATTCAAATTAAGAGACCTGAATAATCATGCAGCCCACAAAACAAGCACCTGAACACTCCTGAAAACAAAATATAACCAAAACAAAACATACCTCTCTGCATTTGTAGTAATCAAATATATTCTGAGCATAGATGCCCACACTGAAAACGTCTGTGTAGTTCTCCTGATCAACAGCCAGAAGGCTTTTTTCTGCATCTTCTGAACCCTCGGACTTACTGTTTGCTTCAGTGCCGGTTTCTGTATCTTCCTGCACAGGATAACATTCCAGCGGAAGAATTAGAAAATTTACACATGCAGGACACCCAGAATACTGCTGTATCTAAGCACATTTTCTAAAACAAAAAAAAGTCAACCCTTACAAATTATCACAGCTCAAAGCTGGCGCTGGTAGTGTCATATTATGAGGATTTATGGAAAATTTCTCTTTAGATGAAATTCACAGCGTAAAACTGAGCTGAGAAGACCGCCAGAAATTGAAAAGAAGTTTAAAGAACATAACGTAAAACTGTGGCCACAACTATTTCATATTTTTTTTATGAACTCAAGGGGACTTCACATGAACAACTCTGAGATGATCAAATCTTTTTTACCATGTCATCTATCATCTCAGAGCAGTAGCAGCTTCTTCATCTCTCCCCCCCCCCCCCCAACCTCCCTTTACCCCTAAATCCGGTGAAAAATAAAGATCAACCAATCAGTTACATCTAACCAGTTTCTGGTGGTGCATTCCTTCAGATATGCAGATTTGCCAGTTAAGTTACGCTGTTATACTGGTATCACAATTACACTTTAATACATCTTATATTTGCTGTTGTAAGTAACTGTTGTAAGAAATGTCATATACTCACAACAATGACAAAGGAGAAGTCCTCTTCCACTCTATCAAGAGCCACTCTGCAATAACACAAAGTGTAAATGAATACACTTACATACAACCCATAATTCCACTTTCACTGTATAAACACAAAGGGAATATTTAGTGTATAGATGGACTCCAATTTACCTAATCTCATAATATGTAGATCCTGACTTACATATTTCTGATCAGTGATTATGCTAGGATATTTTAAACTGGTACAATTACACATGTCTTTCACCTTGCATGTAGTACTTTCTGAAATACTGGCTTTCTCAATAGAACATTCAGTACTTTATACTTTTTTTATCACCAGTGAGGTTAATGAATAAATAAATAAATATAAGCACAGTATGTTGCAGTGAATTTCATGTGTGTGAAAAAAGTCATGAAGTACAAAAAAGAAAAGATGAACAACAATTGCAGGTCTTTGAGAACAATATCCTAAGAAGAATCTTTGGGCCCATAAAGGATACCAACAGTGGAGAATGAAGAACTAGAAAGAACAGCGAACTTAACAGTTTATTTAAATCCCAAAGAATTATAAATTGTCCTGAAAATGCGCGGGAAGGATGTAAGACGTCATTTGAGATTAGTTTTGGCTATGGTTAATAGCAACATCGATACCACTTCAGTTTGGTGCCTAGAAAAGGGGCACATACTGCTTCCATGTGAAATTTTACAAACTTCACAAATTTTATCATGATCCTGCACAAACCATCTTGATAAATAATGATCATTCAAAATCCATACTTCTAAGGTATATATTAACTTTAGCGTATCTAAACTATACACATTAACTTTTGTGTATCTAAACTACAGTGAGTATATATTACTTTTGTGTTTCTAAACTATGAAAATAAACCTATGTTTGAAGAAAATTACAGCTTTATTCCATAGAAACTTAACAGAAATAAAGATCTTTATGAAGTTTAAAACTGCGACTACTATAACTGATTCAAACAAGCCAGTAATGAACTTGATACAAATATGCATAGTTCTATAAACAAAGCAGAACATAGCTTGTTGAGGGAAAAAAAAAGAGAAATAAATTAAAAATCTTATATATTCTAGTGAGATTGCATTGTAACTAGAACTACAAGAAAAACGTCTCACTCTGTCGGCACAATCTTCCGGGTCTGGTTACTCCTTGGTATTGCTGACTTGTTTGAAGATGTCAGAACTGACTTCCTCAATGGCAAAGACACAATGGAATTCTGGGACAAGCTAGTCTGAGAAACTGGTTTACTCTTAACCTCTGTTTTTCTCTTCACAACAGATTTGTTTGTTTGTCTTGACGCAGCAGTCACATTTGTTTTCACAACTGGCTTGACAAGTGTAGCAATTTTTTTCTTGCCATCTTCAGCAGTCTGCTTACTTGTTGCCTGTTTGAGGTGAAAAATATTAAAACACTTCAGTGGTCAATTTTTATAGTGCTGCAATCTTAAAAATTATATGATAAACTCTTTTTTCCCTCCCAAACACTCACTGTTGTGCATATGCCAGCTCTGATGAGCACAGAGAAAACATTCTGATAATCACTCTTTAGAAAAATTATCATGCTCTCCCTATAAATGAGTGTTGTTATATTATCCACTTATTCTGTCACAACTATCCACTGAAAGAATATTGTGGAGATGTTACACCAAATCTTTAACCCAGACTTGTCTATTTTTTTCTGCTGTCAGATTCAAACTCTCCATACATGGTACATTTTTACGGGCCCCAAGTTCAACCATAAAAGTCTGCCACAACTATCCATTGGGTCATCAGTTTGGTGAAGTGGTTAATGCACAGATCCCTCATGGTGGTTTGAATCTGGATAGAGGGCCCCCCTACCCCCTTCACTCAGCTGAAGAAAAGGGTGCCCAGCTTCTTATGAGCTGGGGAAAGAAAGGTGGCCAGGCATGACGCTGACAGGTCAAGGAAAATATAGGCACTAACACCATATCCCCTAGGTGTCTTTATGGCATAACAGTGTTACCCTTACTTTTACTTACAACTATCCATTAATCCACTGACATACAAATAAAAAAAAGGAAAAGAAAGGTAAGAGTTGGGAACCAGTGTCACTGCACAGGCTCAAACCATAAGTGCTCTGCTGCCAACTCATCAGCTGACCAGAAACTATCGACTATTGTTGCTATCAGCACGAACTCAGAAGCTAGTGGCATCACTCCTCTTTCTTCCCAGAATGTTAACCCTAGAACTCATTTTTTCTTCAGGCTGGGTGAACCCGGGTTTTTTTTTTTTTTTGCAGGCCCCAGTTTAAACCACCACTGTGGTGAATGTAAATCAAAATCGGGTCACTTGGTCAGCGAGCAACTGACTAATCCACTGTGCTAACATAGCTTCCATAAAAAAAAGGAGTCAGAATCTACAGCTGCTTGCAGAAATGCTTCACTTTAATATGAATGTACTGGGGGGGAAAAATGTTTACTCTACACACAATTTTAAAAAAAAATAGCTGCACACTTTCCATGTATTAAATAACTGTTACTTCAGTTTCAAACAAAAGCATGAATTCTGTTATATTCATATAGGTAATCTACTAGGGTAATCAAGTGTATGCATAATGAATGTGTGTTTATGTTTACACATAGATGAGCAAATCTATATATGTCCACATATGTATGCATATATACCGTAATCACAGAAGCTAAAAAAAAGACATTTAAAATGAAGATTATTATTAACACAATCTATGTGCTCTTCTATTATTTTTGGAAATTATTTTGGCAGTGCTGCAGCACATCACTTAATGAATATTTACACATATATACACAAACTGACTTACATTTGTTAGGTCCCCAAAAGCAGCTCTTCTTGTTTGGCCAACTGCAGGCTTCCTGAGTTTGGCTTGACCACCTTTGCCTGGAACTTCTATTACCTGCATTTTATTCCAAAGATAATAGTTACAATTATCACTTCATAAAAATGGTGAACTCTCCAGCTAAGCAAGTTTACTTTTACAGGGTTCTCTTAACCTAGACATTTCAGTACAACAGAGCCCTCATAATTTAACATATATATCAGTTTAATTTGTCAGTTAGTTAAAAGTAAAATCCTCACTTCTGTGCCATTAAGGCTTATTGAGGAAATGTTGTTAGCCCATATTTCCAATACCTTCAGCACACGAAAGTGTGATGTGGTCATTATCATGCCTGGCTACATTTACCTTCCCAGATTTCTCTCGTACCCATTTTTAACGGCTGGGTGGATACTGGGGCCTTTTTGGTGTGGTGGAATCTACTGGAAGCAGCAGAGGTGCAGTTCCTAAGAAAAATGATGAGAATACCAAAGACAGCCAGGAAAACAAAAGAAGAGCTTCTACCAGAAACTGGGGAAAAGACGGAAATTAAGCCAAAATTCTGAACACGACAGTCCAGATTTGTAGGGCATTTTGTAAGAAGAGGCAAACTGGACCACCTAGTGACAACAGGAAAACTGGAGGGGAAAATGGACAGAGGAAGACAAAGAAACAAGATACTTGATGGACTAAAAGAGTGGCACAGAAGACAGCCTAAAACACAACTTATAGAAAGAGCATAAGATAAATGGTTGCAGAAATCAATGACGACCAATGCCTGATTGGCATTGACCAGAGAGAGAAGCACCAGGAAAAAAAAAAATCTCCACTGCAGTGACTTAAACCCAATACTACTGGATCAGAAGACCAAACGTCTAACCACTAAGCCATCCAGGCTGTCTCGGTTATAGTTATAAATGAACAATATTTTACTGATCAAATTTAGTTAATTTTTTAAAAAAAACTCCCTTTCTCTCTCCTGCATTCATCTGACATGAATTCACCTCATATGTTACACTTGCACTTAAAGGCTAAAAATTCTTGATCATTCACATTTGCTATTACTTCTTACTGAGAGAACTTTTTTTTATGACATCCACTTAGCACAGTGTTTTTTTTTTTTTTTGCACGACATGTGCACAACAATCTTCACTTTCCTTTGCTAGTTTAAAGATAAAGAAATTATATTTTACTTTCATTTGCGACTGACGAGGTTATAAATAAAGAAATCATCTTGTACCTTCCTTGGCGACTGATGAGGTTATAAATGAAGCAATAATCTTTTACCTTCCTTGGGGGCTCACAAAAAGAAATCTAGTTCGTTATCAAACTTCTCTAAGAGTTCAAATGCCACGAGTAACGATGTTTAGATATTTACATGCATCTTACACAGGATTTTATTTCTTCACGCAACAATTTCAGTTCATGGACAAACTCAAAGAAATCTTTTAATTATGCAAGTTCATATTTTCCATTGAGTGTGTTATCGAAAAATTGTCATCCAACAGTTCAAAATCTATCACCAATGCCTTTCTACAGTCAGTTGTAAACTCACCCCTTTCTTTGGTCCCATTGTCTGACTGTAGAGGTCTGTATTTTCTGAAAATTTCTTCCGTGCTAGCATGATGTCCTTAATTCCTGGACTTTAGCTGGTTCTGATGCTAAGAACAAGAAGACTGGAATGTTTGTTCGTGAAAGGTATGCGATCGAGATCTGGTCTGGCTGTTTGAAATTTGCTCAAGGTTGCCTTGTTCTGATTGGTTACCACTCTCAGAAGCAACCAATAACGTGCTGACGCCACAACTCTAGGTACTTAACTACATTACTTCCCTTAGAAACAGGGTGGTTTTGTTTCACGTCTTATATCTTATATCCTTTCCGTGCCGTTAAACGTCACATTAGGGCTCGCAAAGTAGTTCGCCTATTTTTTCTGTCTTCGGCGAGTCTTTCAACTTCATCAGGTGATTTTATGCCTGTTAATTTGGCCTCTCTTAACAATGACCTCTTCAGAGTTTCACGCGGTCTGCTTCTTTTTCTTTGGCCTGTTGTGTTCCACTTGATGTGTTTCACATACAGCGTATTTATTTATAAATTCCTTTCTTTCATGCAGTTTCCTTGTCCAGCTAACGTAAGATAATGTTTCAGTTTCATATAACAAGTTATAAATTTCTTTGTTCATATAAAATAATAGAAACCAAGGGAGAAATTCTTTGAGAGTCTTAACTCTTGCCGCTACACAATTAAAAAGTCACCAAATTAGGTGACGGTAAATATCAGACTGAGATTTTTAAAAAACGAGCACAGCACATCATGATGATGATGTCTGACTTCGTTATGTACAGATTTCACTCACTGTTTCACAATCATTTATAAATCTCCGTACATATTTTACTAAATCATTTATAAATATTATTCCAGTCTCCACTTATAACTCAGTCAGTCATGTGCATGTCCCTTGCGGAAATTTCCCTCCTTTAACAGCTCTCCTGTTGGCCTCTCGGCTGTAGGCAAGATGCCCTGCTGCTGATGCATCAACTATGTCTTGCAGCCATCTTCACCTTGGTCTTCCTCTCTTTCTCACTTGTAAATACCATTGTGAAAAAAAAACAACAGATTGAAATGATTCGACACTTGGAGAGGATGGACGAGAAGAGGCAGACAAAAAGGGCTTATACATAAGTGATAAACGGAGACAGACCAAGAGGCAGACCGAGACAACGCTGGCGTGACAACTTGGAAGACGACCTACGGGCCATCGGAGTGGACAACTGATAAGAACAGAGAGGAATGGAGACAAGTCGTGTCTGCAGCAATGTGTCGCAATGGCTCGTAAAGCTGAATTAAATATCCATTACATTTTTTGTTCGTTCATTCTCACTGTAATCCTTCCCAATCATTTCGACGGCCCCAGTCACAGAGGTAAATCGAACAAGTTCAAGTCTATAAACATTTAAATAATCTCAGTCTGATGACAGAAGCCATCCGGCCATCGAAAACCGCTTTAATACATGAGTATTGGAACATTAATTCGGATATGTAGATTGATTACTACCAATAAGCGTTATCAGTCGTGCTGCCCATAAGGGCTACCGAAAGAACTTTTGTAAGCAGATGCAAAACTATTCTATCTCTTTCCGACATGCGCACACGCACGCACATACACATTCACACCCTCGCACACACACTCACACTCATTTAGCTTGCCCTATTAAGCCATTCTTCTATATTTGTATCCACTTCCGCTGCGAGGCACCCTAAAAGAGAGAATCCCTCCAGGAGTCGGAACAATGCACCATCTGTACCCCCTCTCATTGGGCCCGCTGCCCCACATTCATTCATTCATTCATTTGCATATCCCTTGTGGAACTTTGCCTCCCTAACAGCACTCTTGTAGGCCTCTCGGTTCTGAGCAAAGATGGCCTGCTGCTGATGCATCCATATGCAAATCATCAAGGATGTCTTGCAGCCATCTTCGCCTTGGTCTTCCTCTCTTTCTTTTTCCCATTATGTACCCTTCCAAGATGGTCTTCTCTAAATTGTCATGACGTTTAATTAATGTGTCCAAAATACTTAAGTTTTCTCTCTTTAATCCTCTTTACTAGCCAGCCTTCTTCAATATTAAGTTCTTGTAGTATGGATATATTTGTTCTTTTTTGTGTCCATATGTGAAGAACTCTTCTGTAGCATTTACATTCAAAGGCATTTATGTGTTTCTCAGCTGTTTTGTTAAGTGTCCAGGTCTCACAAGCATATATTGCGATGGGAAAGATGCATGCTCTTTAAAATCTCATTTTTGTAGTTCTGTCTGTTCCTCTCCGCAGATTCTTTATTTGTTTTACTTTCTGAAGAGCGATAGATGTCCTCCTTTTAATTTCCCTCATTGTATCTCCATTATTAGTTAGTAGTGATCCAAGATATTCATAACTCTCCATTTCTTCCACTTTTCCCTCATTGATACATATTTCAACTGCCTTGTTTTATCAGTTGTCATCAAATTAGTTTCCTTCTGCCCCACATAACTATTTTAACATTTTATCATCTGCATTTGATAACTTAAGGGGCCGGCTAGCGTAGTGGTTAGAGCACTCGTCTAGCAACCAAATGGTCGAGGGTTCGAATCCCCAGCTGAGCGGGACTTCTTTTTTTCCGACCAATACGGCCCCGAGGTCGACCCAGCCTCGTAAAATGGGTACCAGAGAAAATCCGGGAAGTAAAGGCAGCGAGGAAAGGAACTGGTCACCCTACCTCATACGCCGATGACCCAGCATAATGAGGTCTCTAACGCTTCACCCCCTACGGCATTTGCTATGGGACTATCTTTACTTTTTATTTGATAACTTATTTGCGCTGTGTCTCCCGCTCAGTTTGTCTCCTATTTTATGCACTAAGGATGGGTATTTCCTTAGTAGGATTGTTCCTTCTTCACTCGTTTGGTTAACCCAGTCAGTCTGGAATGTCGCCCGAGGCATGCCTATCGCCATTCACATGCAGCTGGGTGTGGAGATATAAACCAAGCAGGATCCCGACTATCCCTAAGAAGACGAATCTAAAACACATACGAATCAGCGTTCATGGATTTTTTTTCTTTCTGACTATCATCTTGCTGAACAGTCACTTTCATGATCGACTGTACCAAAATTGGATTTGTATATGGGGATCACAGTAAGCATAAGAAGTTTTTATTTGGCACGGTCCAGTTTCCACGCACTTAAATTTTACAAAATATATATTAGCCCATATTTAAATTAGCTTTGTAAAATCCCAACGAATCATAAATGTCTTGAAACTGAACAGACTACACTGACTGGGCCATGTAGAAAGAATGGAAGAGAACAAACAAACGAAAATTATGCATGCATAAGAGAAAAGCGAAACAAGACCAAAGGGTAGACCAAGACAGAGGTGGAAAGACAAAATAGAAGAGGATATAAAAGAAATTGGTGTCACAAACTGGAGAGAAAAGATTAGGAATAGAGTGGAATGGAGGTGAACTTTGTCTGCAGCACAGATATCAGTAATGGCTTGGAAAACAGAGAATATTATCCCTACTTCCATGTATAACCTTGCCATAAAGCCAATCATGATATATTTTCAGTACAAGTTTATCCAAGCTCTAAATGATTTTTTGTGATGTCCAGTTGTTTCTCACATTTTTGTACCTCAATGGTCAATGCTAGATTTCCCTTTAAGTTGATAGCTTTACCCCCCATTCCAAAGCTGTAACAGTACTCTTCGCATGGTTGTAATTTCCGTCGTTCTCGTTTGTAAACAAAGTCACGTGGGGTTACGCCTCCATGGCCAGCGAAAGGAATATCATAGTACGAAGCGGAAACAATAAAATAATCGGAACTGCAGAAACACACGTCGACGTTCTATTTCCAGTGGTAATTTGGATCTTAAAACCATTTTACTTTTGCTTTTTGTGTCACGATATTAGGGTGGAGAAGGGAAAGAAGCATCTTGCTGCAATATTGACCGTGAAAGAATGAAAAAAAATATTGCGCAAGTAAGCTCGTTTACAAAGAGCCCAGGCAAGACATATTAACCATGAATGTCTGTAATATGCTATATAAAAGCGAAATCCTGCATATGCCATTTGTTTTTGGGTGGTAGGTAGTTATAACTTCGCGTTAGAAAAAAGTTACCAAAAAAAGTTGATTTAAAATCATAACAGAAATTGGAGAAAATATTTTAAATCCCCAGTATCTGATTTGATCCATATGCATGACTACCTACAAATCTGATTACTCTGTATAAGACTGTACCCCCTCAAAAAGCAGTATTGTAAATCCAAGGTTTTAAGCCTTTATTGGCTTATAGTAGCACTGGCCTTGGAAACAAAGCCCTTTCAGTCATTTCTGACTACAAGTGCATCTTTGAAGCAAGACAGTTCCTTCATCTACATGCTGCTGATGTTTCATTCTTCAGGATCCTCTTTATTTTTATACATTTTTTCAGCACCTTTCTTGAGTCGATCAAATGGGATGTATTTTGATTTGGGGTCATTTGCAGTATAATCCTCCTAGGATTCTGGAGTTTATATAAATGTAAGAAGTATATGCTGAAGAACTATATATATATATATATATATATATATATATATATATGGTGCCACATGTCACAGTATTAGAGATCTATATATAAAATATTATGATGTTAATATAAACATATTCATCTCATGCTGTACATATAGGATGTGGACTTTTATACTTTTCCATTGATCTGACACCCTTAATACTTTTTATCATATCATCTTTTATGCCTTAGTGTGTCAGGTTATCTCTTATCTTCACTCTTGACATTTCCTTGTCTCTTTTCCCATTTATCTTTCATGTTGTTCATCCTCAGTTGCTCCCCTTCAAATACATGCTGTGTGAACATGGCTGTATAATTTAGCCATACTCTTAACAAGTTTAACAACATGCATGGAGATAGAGTTAATTTAAAAAGTTGCCAGCAAAAATAAAAATTAATTGTGATAAGTTCAAAGAGACATATGTTTCAGATAGTCTTTAACAGGGTTTCTCATATTTTCTCTCTGTGAGAGGTATATGTTTACTGAACAGAAGATCCTAATTTTGTTTCCAAAGAAGTAGCTGAAGTATTTTACAATAGTTTTCATAGTGATGTAGAGCTTTTAATGATATTTTTGGTAGTGAAATTGCATGGTAACTATCTTTAAACAAGATTTTTAAAAACACACATTGCCATGTAACAGAAATATACAAGTCATTTTTAAAAATATCTTTTCTATAATTTGCTCTAGCTTCTCTCTTCATTTTTTATTGTTTTTGTTCTGTATGTTTTTTCTGAGAATAAAATTAAATTTGAAATATCATAGTTGTATATTTTGGACTAGTCAGTTACACCTATCTTTTACTGTATTTCATTGGTGTAGTGGTTAGAATGAGAAATGTCAGAAAAGATACAAAGATCATTATGATGCCATGAAAATCAAAGATTATGAAATACCAGAGATTATATATGCTAATGACATAGTATTACTCTCCACAACACAAAAAGGAATAGAGAAACTCATTATGTCAATCTGTAAGAATAGTGAAGAGCAAAACCTTTGTCTTAATGCAAAGAAAACTAAACAATGACAACTAATAAAATTAATGTGGCAACTGAAGTATATATCAATGAGGAGAAGTTGGAAGTGGTGAAAAGGTGTGAATATCTTGGATCATTACTGACTAACAATAGAGACACAATGAAGGAGATTAAAAGGAGGACATCAGTTGCTCTTCAAAAGCTAAAACAATGAAAGAAGATGCTGAAAGGGACAGACAAAACTATAAAAATTAGGTTTTTAAAGGCATACATTTTTCATAACGTAACAAATGCCTGTGAGACCTGGAAATTTAACAGCTGAAAAACACATCAGTGCCTTTGAATGTAAATGCTATAGAAGAGTCCTACAAATATTATGGATAAAAAAAAAAAAGAACAAATATATTTATACCACAAGAATTTAATATTGAAGGAGGTTGGTAAAGAAGAACAGAGAAAACTTGAATATTTCAGATATATTAAATGTCATGAGACAGTCTTGACAAATGAGAAAAGAGAAGACAGTCATGGAAGGGTATATATTTGGAAAAAAGAGAGGAAGACCAAGGAAAAGATAGCAACAAGACATTTTTGATGATTTGTGAATGGATGCATCTACAACAAGGCATCTTGCTTACAACTGAGACGCTTTCAAGAGGGCTGTTAGGGAAGCAAAGTTCTGCAAGGGGCATGCTAATGAATGAATGATTGAGTGGTTAGTGCACTTACTGCCAATACCAGAAGATCCCTGGTTCAATTTTGCATTCGGTGAAATTTTTTCAGACTGACGTCCACTGTGGTCAGCCTAGCCTTAAAAATTGGATACCTGCAGTTTCTCTATGAGAACAAAGTGAGGACAGGTACTGGCATCCCGATCTCAAAATGATGCAGTGACTTAGGAATGTGAAGGCACTAACCAGTGTACAATGCATAAAGATACACCTTCTATTAAAATTTTAATATCAACACAGCAGTTCATTTTGAGCAGGAAATACCTGTTAAAACAGAATTTAAAATAACTTTGCACACCATAAAAATACTTAAAAATGCCAAATAATATGTGGAGAGCTAGTGCTTAAAGGCATTCAGAAATAATGATGTCATATAAAGAAGAACTAGTGATTAATGAGTATGAGAATCTTCTTCATGTGATGTGTCCTTTTCAGAATGTTGTCCCTCTCACAGCCTCTTTGAATGTAATGCGGTATTGTGCAAGTTGACCAACGTCTCACATATTCAGACTCTGCGTGATGTCCTGAGTCCACCTGCAGTGAGGTTGCCCCTCTTCTATTTTGCCAGGCAGTTTGCCTTCTACTATCAGTCTCTCAAACTTGGTGTGGCGGAAGTATCCCAGCTTTCTAATTCTGATAGTGCTTACAAGCCAGTTTTCCGCGACACCTAATCTCATTAGTACCCGAGTTGTGGGGTAAAGAATATTCTCTATCAAAGGAAAAGTATGATGCTTCATTCCCTCCCTCCGCTAGTCTAAGGGACAACCTTGGGCAAGGTGGAGTACTTGTTCAGCCCCCACCCCCCCATCAGGGATTACATGAAGCCATGGGAGCAGGTGGTGAATGGAGCAGTGGGAGCAGCCAGCAGTTATTGTGGGTCATGGTTCCCAGTCTGTGATGGTAGCGGAGAATCTTAACTGTGGAGACGATGGCTATGATCACCGACTTTTAACACTCACTGCCAAGAAGGAAAGGAGTGACAAACTACCTTCTTACACTGCCAAGAAACTTATCATGGCCAATCTGAAGATGAGAATAAAAAGTAGTATTCAGACTAAGAACAAGTACCATGTTTACATACAAATTGCTGTAAATAGTAAATACACTATGAGATGAAAACATCTGTTATGTCCATCTATGTCCTTGGACATTTATTTACTAATCAGTAACCTCCAAAGTACTTTGTCTTGCAAGGGAGCAGCAAAGCTCTCCATTTCTCATGGTCTACAGCTTGATTTTTTAAAATTCTGCCACCTGTGTTGCTTAATGTCCATATTGATTTTAACAAGCCAGTTAAAATTGTGCATTTCAAAAGTAGTAAATCAAAACTGTTATTTATGATAAACGAGGTCAGACATTTTTGTTTCAAATATATATTACTTTAAAAAAAAAAATTAAATGATGCACTGAATATTGGAAGTTTTACAGTCAGTATTCACAAACAGGGAGAATTATGAGCTGAATTTCTGATAACTGGAGAGATAACCATAGTATCTTTTCAGGTCAGTTACATCGCATTTTATCAGTTAGTAGGACTTTGCTCTGACCGACTGAAAAACAAGGATATATACTGCATTCAGCTTTGGTAGCAAAAGTAATATAACCTAAAGTGTGTATGTAAGATCATTGTTAAGACCTAAGTGCTTTCATCTTCTGTGCTTGTGTGATTATATATGTTAGTTATTCTTTATTTGCTTGAGTGACTATAGCTAGGAAGTATCTGCTACAGAGAGTTAAGCAACCATACAGCATCCAAGATCACCAGTGAAGTATGGAAATTTATGGGAAATTATTATTTTTTTTATTTGTTTATCATTATATAGTGATTATTATGTTATGAGAACTTTGTCATCTCATGTTATGCTGTTTTATGCCGAAAAAATTATTTTATGTAAGTTTTTTTCAGCTCAGTCAATAATCACTCTTAAAAAATTGAAATGGTAGTACAGTTTATTTTTTCATTGTATGAACATGTGTTAATGCAATATTTAATTAATGTGTATTACATCTTACATCCATCCCATGCTGTTAAACATCACAAGGGCTTGCATGGTAGTTTGCTACGTTTTCCTGTTTTCGGTGAGCTTTTCAACCTCATCAAGAGATTTTATGCCTGCTACTTTGACCTCTCTTAACAATGTTCTCTTTAGAGTTTCACGTGGTCAACCTCTTTTTCTTCAGCCTGTTGTGTTCCACTTGATAGCTTGTTTTGGGATTCTCTGATTATTTCTTCTCAGCTGATTATTTCTTCTCAGCACATGACTGATAATATGTTCATCTCATTTTTCTGATCACCCATGAGACAGGTTGTTGTCCACTCATTTCCCTTATCTCTGTGTTGTTCTTGAATTTATTTCACTTTATACTGAGTATTTTCCTTAGGCGTTTGTTTTCAAAAAAGTCTAATTTGTTGTTTTATTTCTTTAGTTGTTTTCCAGCTTTCACATGCATAAATGAGAGTGGATATTACATTTGAATTGAATAATCTTATCTTGGTTTTTGTGCTTATAACTTTAGAGTGCCATATGTTCTCAAGATTCTTGAAGGTCAGTGCTGCTTTTGCAGTTCTAATTTCCTTTCTGGTGTCACCATCCTGGTCTATGTAGCTGCCACAGTATGCAAATTGGTTTGCTTCTTCAACAGCTGCTCCTTCTATGTATATTTTTCCTTCTTGATTAATGGGAAGTTTCATTATTTTTGTCTTTTTCCTTGTTAATTTCAAGTTCTCTTGTTTATTATAATGTGTATTAGTGCAGGGAAAAACTGTTAACTAAGCTTGGATATGAACACATTAAAGTGTGTTTATAGTTAAATTTAAAGAATATGACCTTGTGTGTAACCTAATTAGAAAAGTCAGAGTGCCCAAAATTTACAGATCTGTGCAACCAGACATGGCCACAGGGCTCAGACATCAAGGGAAGTTGTGGGACTGCCAAGAAGACCTGGAGAAGACTATGGACTTCATCCTGGTGACTGAGCTCCTGATTTAGCATGAACTTGAACGCTGAAGAAGCCGAAGAAGAAGAAAAATTAAAAGTGGAAAAATTTGTCATCTAATCACATTTATAGATGTGTACAAAAACGTATTTGTGCATATGAAGTACCAATTCCATGCCAGTTAGGAATATGGGGGAATATGATGTTAGTACTCATGTTTTCTTTGTTCTAATGACACATAAAAGCAGCTTTGCTTACATCTTCTTTGCCCTGGTGGGACTCTTGAAAGAACTTTATGTCTCAGGAAAATCCTATATAAAAATTAGTATGTCTCATTGCTTGCAGTCATCATTCATTCATTCATTTACATGTCCTTTGTGGAACTTTGCCTCCCTAACAGCACTCCTGTGGGCCTCTCTGTTGTGAGCAAGATGGCCTGCTGCTGATGCATCCATTTGCAGATCATCAACTATGTCTTGCAGCCATCTTCACCTTGGTCTTCCTCTCTTTCTTTTTCCCATTATATGTGCTTCCAAGACGGTCTCCTCTAGATTATCATGATGTTTAATGTGTCCAAAATATTTAAGTTTTCTTTGTTTAATCCTCTTTACTAGCTAGCCTTCTTCAATATTAAGTTCTTATAGTATGGATATATTTGTTCTTTTTTGTGTCCATACAAAAGAAGTACATTAGTGTAATCAGTAAGTTGTAGATATCACAGTCATAATAGTTGTCAGTGCTGTTGTAAGTGAAAAAAACAAATATGTGGGTGTGTTTTAAATCACATTTTGCTGTACAACCCCTTGAGAACTCACAAGGAGCCCTTGTTGAGAAATACTGCACTAGAAGGTGCAGAACTAAGCCTCCTTTCCTTAACTAACTCCAGGAGGAGCTCATCATCATCATCATGTGCCGTGCTGCCTGGCATTGGCTATTATGCTTCTCCAGAGTACACGATCTTTCATGCAGGCCATCAGCTCAGTTGGTGATCTCCTCTCACACCATCCCATCAGACTGTCCAGTATCATTTCTCTTGGTCTTCCTCTTGATCTTCTTCCTTCTATTTTTCATGTTGTTATAATATTTTCAATGCCCCCTCTTCTCATTGCATGTCCTATGAAAGTACATTGTCTCTCTTTTATTTTTTTGACAAGATTTTTTGTCTCTCTAGCTCTTCTCATACATTCTTGACTAGTTATTTTTGCTGTCCAGAGGATTCGCAACATTCTTCTAATAAACCACATTTCTGCTGCTTCCAGTGATTTTTGTGCAGACCTGCCTATTGTCCATGATTCACTTCCATATAACAAAATAGGTTCAATATAGCATTTTAGGACTCGTTTTCTAATATTCATTGATAAGGATGTGTTACATAATATGTTTCTCATTCTCTGAAATGCAGTCTTTGCTTGGCCTATTCTGTTCCTAATTTCTGTTCTGCATTTCCCATCTGAAGTTATTACTGTTCCAAGGTATATGAATTTCTGCACCTGCTTTAGAATAGTTCCGTTTAATTTTATACTGCATGTTGGTGGATTCTGTTTCTTAGATATAACCATAGTCTCTGTCTTTTTGATCTTCAAGTTAAGGCCTTTCTGTTCACTTTCTTTGGCAACTTTATCCAAGAGATTTTGCAGGTCTTGTTGGCTATCAGTACTGTGTCGTCAGCATACCGAAAGTTGTTAATATTGTAGGAGGAGCTAGGAACTCATTTTTATAGCTGGTTTGTTTGGAACTGCCACCAGCTTGAATTAAATCACTGAGCACTGCCATGAAAGAGAAGTAGACTAGATTATATAATTTCTCTATTTAAGAAGAGATGAGAACAAGCTGCTATCTGAAACTAAAATATAAGTAATAAAGGAAGAAACATGCTAACTTATAACAATAAAGAAGCAAAATGAGATATACATTTCCATTTAAAAATACATATTACTTCTTTAGACTTTGACTGTTTCACTGCCATTAGCCATTAAAATGGTTTTGTTTTAAACAAAAAGTTACAAAACTAAAAAAAATAACAGTATCAATCTAGTTTCAGCACTCAGCTTTGAGAATTCAAAATTTCACCTATTGTATAAACTAAATATAGGCCTCGGGTCATTTCCTGGTAAACATAGGACAGCATTGTTTCATTAGTTTTTGTGTGGTTTGAAATTTTTATTTAGTAGTTCAAGAGTGAATATGACAGTTTCTAGAGCAGAAATTGGTACCTGATTTTGTCCCACAGGATGAAATGCCAGCCCAGACAACTTCACCAATGACAGATGGTGGCAGTGAAGATCTGAGCAGCTACATTCTCATACTACCAAGAAGCTGTCCTAGACAAGAAAAGCAGAGTGAAAGAAAATCTTTGCCTTCGGCTCGAAAGAAGAGAAAAGCAGCCCAGGATCAGGTTTTTTTTTTAAATTCCTGTTATTTTTGTCTTGGTAGAAATGCTGAAATAATGGAAGAAGTGACTGAAGCTTCTATGTTATTTGTATATCTTGAAGTGTATCTGCACTTGTTTTACCATTCCTGTGAAAGTATAAGTCACACAAGCATAGAGATAAATTGTATTTTTCTAATACAGTCTGTGATAAAGGGCATGTAGCCTTGGTTAAATGTATTGCAGATTACCTGTTAGGCTGAGTAGGCTTAGTTTAAGCCCCCAGAGGGGCAGGAGACCCAGTGTTAAGGGAAAAAAATGCTGAAAATACAGATTAAACTTTGTTTACATGAAAATAGTTAAAAGAAATGAGTAATGTTTGCTGAAAAGTTAGAGGCCGAAGATATTTGTCAGTGTAATACAAAATCATTACAGAGACCAGAACTAGAAGAGAACTGGGCATTGTATCAAGAGATGGATGGCATAGGTTGGAAGGGGTGTTGAGCCTTTGATAAGTTTACCATAGGGACTTAGGTTGTGGATAATCCATCGCCAGTTATGTATCTTTTTTTTTTCATTATACTGCAGAAGAAGACTGAAGCTACAGAGTACAAAAGAGAATGATAATAATCTCATAAATTACATCACAAAAAATATGAAGAAATTTTAGAATGCAGAGCAAAACTAAGCCAGAAAGCACAAAGGGATATGAAGGAGAAATGGACCAGCAGTGCTAATTTAAAAAGAACTAAAACTATAAAGCAAAAGACAAATCTGTTGCAGTTATTCATTGGAGATGTAATGAGAAGAAAAAAGAAAATTGAACCAGTAGAAAAAAGTCAACACTTAAGACAGAAGAAGAAAACAAAATACCCAAATAAATAAGAAAAAAAATGACAGAGACTTTCATTAAAAACAATAAAATTCAAAAATTGTGAAAAATAGTTAACTCTAAAATAATTTTTACATTAATGTAGATATTTAAAGTATTCTACTTCTGATGACTGTAGATACAGTTTAGCAAGCTGTCTTTGTGTATGGAGTTCACTTTTCCTTGAAACAGGACTCTCTTGCAGAAGAGCTGCAGCATGCAAGCGATATGAATACATCTGATGAAATAGAATCTGATGAACAAGCAAAAGTGGCAGAAAGTGGTTCAAGATCATCAAGAAGGTTAAGTGACTCAGACTCAATAAAAGTTGATGTAAGTTTGATTATCGGTGTTGAGGTCAGATATAGATCTAAACCTGCTGTTCTCTAAAGAATGTTACCACTGTACTTGCAGAGAAATTTCACCAATGACTATGTATTGCAATGGTGCTTCCTATACATACACTCAGCTCTCAGCTGTGACCTACACTGATTCTTCTTCACAAAATTTGATAATCTGACAGCTCTTGAGACTAAAATTCATATCTGAAACTAGATTAACCATCTGAGAAAGACTGCGAAGAAAATCATCTTGTACTGCTGCTGGTTTTTCAGTTCTTAAGATCATTACTGCTACCTGTTTCTCCTAGCTTTGTTTGCGATACTGTTACCGAATGTAAATTCAGTCAACACTGTCAGCTGTGCTTGTTTTGAAAATTATGGCTACCTCCAACTGCTGGTTTATCTAGTTCATTTATTGTCACCTACCTGTGATTTTACTTTATTTACTCCTGTCTACATCTTGCTTTACAGGAGTTTCTATTACAGATATTTCTACTATTACTAAAACTGCTATGATATTCTCCACACTCACTACAGTGTTATTAATTTATTCCTTTCAGTTACTGCTCTTCTGGTACCCACTTTATACAGGTGCTGTTACCACTCTTCCGGTAGCCACGTGTAAAGGTGCTGTTATTACAGCTAACTGTTATCTGTTATTACTGTTACCTTCTCCTACTGTTAATGCTATGACCACACCTGTTTCTGCTGCAGTTGTTACTCAGGTTCAGTATTACTGCTATCTGCTATTACTATTATATAAATGTAGAGTGTTTTTTTTGCTATTACTGCTGCCTGGTTCTTTATAGATATCTGTATTTAATTTTTGCATTCCAGATTCAAGATTGGGGTAATGATGGAAGTTTTAATTTCACCACAAGCACGCTTCGAGTGTGCAAACAGCAAGTTTTGAGGCCATACTGGGCATTGCTGTCTTTTGTAAGCACTGACTTTTGTTCCCTTGACTTAATGATCATTTGCATTGCAGTTTTTTTTTAAATTTTGTTTTTGTTTTTGTTTCAGTGACAATTACATGAGCGCTTTGCAATTCAGCTTTCTGCTGTTGAGTTAATGTTATGGAGATAACAAGAGAAATGTCTTACATTTTTTCTGTTAATATTTTTAGATATGAACTTAAATATATTTTTTAATAAAGCAGCAATTAACCTAAACTTTTTTAGAACATTGTAATGATGACGAATGCTTATATATATTTTCACATTTCCTATTCCTTCAAACAGCCTGGTTGTTCTACTGATCCATTGGTATCAGGTTCAAGTCCCAGTGGCGAGATTTTTTTTTCTGGTACCACTGCACCAAAAAAGGACCAGGAATCCACCCAGCATCCAAAAATGGGTACCAGAGATACCTAGAAAGATAAATGCAGCCAGATGTGATGCTGACCACATCACACTTTTGTGTACTGAAGGTCATGGAAATGCCTAACACTGTATCCCCAATATGCCTTATGACATGGAAAATGGAATTTTACCTTTATTCCTTCAAATACCTGAGGACTGTACAGGTCTCAGAATGATGACTAGACTGACTCTAGAACACACCCTGTAATTTCTGCTGAAAATTAGAGAGCCAAAGTCTGACCCCAGTTAAAAAAAGTGTGGATGAAAAACTGGGACATGCATGAAGAACTCCTGCTGATTATGGGACTCATGGAGGTGATCAGACTTTGTGTAGATGGCTAAGCATATGAAGCTAAACAAAGAAGATAAACCACCTTAAGCAGATGCTGCAACAGCATTTTCAAGTACCACAAGAGAACACAGTCTGGTTCTTGTGACACATATGCTATTATGATTGTACTGCCTAGCAAATGTAGTATTTGACATGTTCCACTTATGATTGTACTGCCTAGCAAATGTAGTATTTGACATATTCCACTTATGATTGTACTGCCTAGCAAATGTAGTATTTGACATGTTCCACATAGCGGTGTAGTATGGTAAAAAGTCTTTTTTTCTTAGCTGTAGGATTTCAGGAAGACACCTTAATTTATTTCCCTTTTGCTTCCAAGTGCTAGTGATGTGATATGCCACTGTTATAAAATGTTGACGAACAGCCACAGTTGCATTGAGCTTGAAGTTTGCAGCTACACAGAGACACTACAACTTTGGTCAAAGAGTGAACTTTTGGAATTATGAAAATTTTGCTAATTAATTTTTTAAAATACATTTTGGTACTTAAAGATATTATTTAAAATGGCAAGGATTCATCACCACGGCCATGTTCCGTCTTCAGTACAAAGTTTTGGCGGTAATGAATCTCCAGCTCCCTGGCCTTGATGATGCACTCAACCAAGCTTTATCCTGTCCACTCTTGTACGTTATCTTCCCACTGAAGTCTCTTTCTACCTCTCACTCTTTATTCCATACACCTTTCCTTCTGGTTTGGTCTTCAGTATATTGCTATGTCTTTTGATAAGGCCAAAGTATTTTGTTTCTTATTCCTTTTTTATAAATTTCTTATTCCTTATTTGTTTGAGAATTTCACATTGCACTTGTAGTTGTTGCAATATTTGTGCATTTGTTCTTTTCATTCTCCATGGTATATGACCTGATTTTCTGAAGATCTACATTTCTGCTGCATTTATTCTTCTGTCTTTTTTTTTTATTACTTAGAGCAAAGGATTAACTTTTGCAAATAACAGGCCAGTTTTATCATGTCTTAAGTGTTTCTATTTCTTTTATTATAGCTTCATCCTGTTAATTTCAGATTGGTTGGCGAAGTTTCCATAAAGAGTCAGTGTATGCCCATATGCACAGATGGCGAATTTTGAATATAGTGTACTTGTCAGTGATGATATTTCTGTTGTTTTATACATACATGTATGAGATATTAGCCTGTGAGTGGAAACTTAATCTTGACAGTGAGGTAAGTCTTACAAATGTTTACATCATATATATATATATATATGGGTTTTTTCTACAAATGGATATAATTTCATACAGTGTTTGATTTGTAACTTACACTTTTTACAATGACCATAATTACTGGAAAGAAGAAAGCAAATTCATCTTTCAGTCTGTATTAACACAATTAATGAAGTTGCAGTCTTTGATCAGAATCTACAATCTATTATTTCCTTCAGACAATCATCAGTCAGTCATTTGCATGTCTCTTGTGGAACTTTGCCTCCCTAACAGCTCTGCTGTAGGCCTCTCAGTTGTAAGCAAGATGCCCTGCTGCTGATGCATCCATTTGCAGATTATCAATGATGTCTTGCAGCCATCTTCACCTTGGTCTTCCTCTCTTTCTTTTTCCCATTATGTACCCTTCCAAGACTGTCTTCTGTAAATTATCAGGATGTTTAATGTGCTTTCAGACAATAGATATATAAAAAGCAATTAAATAATTAACAGAAAATTTGAAGTAAAGTATTGGACAAACATTCAGAAAGCAGAGGGACAGCACTGAAGAGACAGCATGGACCCTCCAAGGGAAGTGAAAACAGGGAAGACCAAATAATGCTGAGAGAAGGGATAAAATGAAGGCTGTAAAAGCAGAGGGACTCACATGGAATGACTTAGAGAACAAGATTAAAGATGGATATGACTGGAAAGTCTTTGTCTGTGGCTAATGGTTTGGAAGAAGGATGATGGGCATTGACTGACTGATTACAATATACAGTAGAAAGTCACAGTCAGACTGAGGTACTATCTGTTCAACACGACTCTGTGTGCATTCTGTTTTAGAAAAATTTCATTTTTCATCCAACAATTACAAAAGCTATCAAGTGGAACACAACAGGCCGAAGAAAAAGGGGCAGACCGCATGAAACTCTGAAGAGAACATTATTAAGAGAGGCCAAGTTAACAGGCATAAAATCCTTTGTTGAGGTTGAAAGACTCGCCGAAGACAGGAAATATTGGCGAACTACTTTGCGAGCCCTATGTGACGTCTAACGGCACGGGAAGGATATAAGATATAAGAAGATAAGATAAGAATTACAAAAGTTTGTTGACCTTTAACCACGCCAAAAATTTTCACATTACTGTGTTAAAGATCAATTTGTTATCGCAAGTTCATATAAAAGCAGGAGTTAAAAAGATCAGTTAACAATGTGTTGATAAGATAAGAACTAAGGCTCATAGATAAAAAAAAGTTGTTAGTATATCAGGATGTAGTCTTCATTTTTTAGCAAGCATATCCATAAATAGCACAGCAAATAACTTTTTAATACAGATAACCTACCTTTCATGACCTGGGCTCTGTTTCTGTCATGACGTCAGTTGGTTGACCTCATATATAACAATTAATTCCTTAAAAGCAGGCACATAGCTGTAAATTATTACTTTTACCTTAGCCTAAAAAATAATAATTGATGTTGCACAACTCAAGATGTTATAATTTGCAATAATGTATATAATTCACACTTTAGAAAGTAGCAAATTAATTCACACTTTTTAATCTACCAGGAATAAAAAAAAACTGCAGTACCAAGCCTCTGAGGATGCTCTGTCATAACAAATCTTATTTGAAACCATACTCTGTTCCCCAGCTTGTTATGACACAATCCATTACAAGGAAGACTTGTAAAGATGTGAAATAGTTTCATGGCAGGATGTGTTTTTCTAGCCTCACATCTCAGCAAGCATCTCTGGCCCTTGAATTGTCAGGGGAGAGAGGGTGGAGGGGTGGGAGGGGTAACACTACTCAAGCTGAATGATATAGCAGTCAGTGACCCATAGTTAACTACTTGTGTCAGGGCTGGCAAACTGTTGCCAGCCAAGACCTTTTTTCTACCTCCAAGCAGTGTGCCTGGAAAGAGAGTAGTCTGACCAAGGCCTGTAGCTATCACAATGTGAAGATGAATACAGTAATAAAAATGCATTGAGTTGTGGATATATTGGGCTGAAAGGTTTATAACTGCAACACAGTGCAGCCAACACCCTTTTGAGAAGATGAAGAAGGAGGAGGAGAGGGAGGAGGAGGAGGAGAGGAAGAAGAAGAAGGAGGAAGAGGAGAAGAAGGAGAAGAAGAAGAAGAAGAAGAAGGAGGAGGAGGAGGAGAAGAAGAAGAAGAAGAAGATGAAGAAGAAGGAAGAAGGAATAAGAAGAAGAAGAATTGTGGTTTGTTGAATTTTATGTCAGAAAAAATACTTATGCCAACAATATTGGAAAAATCTGAAATTAATTTGTTAAGTTTGATGTGCAGAGGCTTGTATTATTTGCCATGACCTTTCAACATATGATCAGAAATATTACATCATCTGAACAAATTTCCACTGAATTTTTGCAGAAAGATGTCATGACAACATTGTCCACACCTATCACGACTCCAAATTATTCTGTTGCATCTGTAAGCTGGAACAACCTGACTGCTTCGGTATATAAGTCTGTGAACACTTCAACAGGAACCAGCCATAATATTGGTTGTGAACATATCATAACCACATACCTGGTTCCAAATCTCTTGCACTTCTTGGCATATGTAATGGGATTATACTATTTTAGAATCCAAGAGAATGAACAACTGTATGCTCTGATGGAGAAGGTGAGTTATCATCATCATCTCTAGGTAATGTTCTTATGGATAAAGGTTATCATGGTTGACAACTTTGTTTTGTGAGTATCTTGATTAGTTGTATACATATGTCATGCCATGACAAAGTAAAGCGTATGTTAGCAGTTTCAGTTTTCTAAAATAGCAGAAAAACAGTAAAATGAACACTTCAAAAGATGGTACATTTTATTAGGGTTGTAAAATTCTGAAATTTGCCTTCTGTCATTCAAAGCAGTCTGTTTTGAAAACGTTAATTTTAATCAAATGTACTATCTTTTCAGTAGCAACAGAGGCTTTAAATAATATTTTTACTTTGTTAAAAGTGATATTACAGTTTATGAAAAGAAACCTCAAACCATAATGTGATATATAACTTTGGCACTTATCACAGTATATTTGCTTCACTCATTTTTTTGTTCATTCATTCATAATGTGCCAAGCTATTAGGCATTTGTGATCAGTCTTCTCCATTTTCTTTTTTCATGTGTTCTTTGGTGTTTTAACTCAAGTGGGTTTTTTTTCCCTGTGCCACATGATCAATCTATTTATGTTTTTTTTTTTTTTTGTTTGATCTCGCTCTCCTTTCCTTTGAGTTTTCTAGTGAATCATGATCATCATTGATTGCCATATTTGTTATGGAGGTTGGCAGTAATGAACCTTCAGTTTCCTCACACCCATTCCTAGATGGTTTACTCAGCCAGTATTGTCCTATCAGCTCTGTACATTATCTTCCATCTACATCTTTGTCTGCCTCTCATTCTTTGTTCCTTCTACTTTTCCTTCTAGTATGATCTTCAGTATATAGTGTACTGTGGCCAGAGTATTTTGTATCCTTTGTCCTTATTTCTTATTTCTTTCCATGTTATGCTTCAAGTTGTTCAGGTTAATAACCTTTGTTTTCACAAAACATGACCTGAATTTTTTTTTTTTTTTTTCTGATTTTTTTAATAGTTTTTTTTTCTAATTGTTTTATAGTTTTTTTTATTACACAGCTTCTGTGAGAACTTATTCATTTGTTTTTCTGTCCACCATATGTTGTATTTTTCTTCAAAATCATGTCAGTCTTGCTTCCCAGTTTTTATCTCATCTGTTGGTTCCTTTGTCATGACTCACAAGTTTTAGAAGCAACATTGGCTCTAAATAACATTTAAAGGGCATTTCCTTATTTGTTAATATCTTCCTCATGTCATAAAAATAGTAGCAAAGATTTTTTAAATAATATTGGTGTAATGTTATTTAAACATTTGAGAAAAGTCTGATAAGTGGAAAAAACAGAGGCAAACTGATGAAGAAAATGCAGCCTTTGAGGAGAGTCAAGAGCTGATATTATGTATAATCCAAGGATGAGATGTAGAGAAGCACAGTGACCTGTGCCACAAATGCAGCATTTGATGAATATCAGAAAGATGAGTTTTTGAAACTGGTTATTAAAAAAAAATGTATAGGATATTAAAACTGAAAAATGTAACATATACCTGCACCATGCTGAGTAAGATTGTACAATTTGTTTCAAGTGCATATTTCACTGTATATATATTTCTTTAATAATCAGGAATATCCTGTTTTGCATATTCTTTCTACTTTAATCAATATTCAGGTGTTTCTTCAAGCGCCATCTATACAAACAAGGACAGCCTCACAGCAGAAGATGATCCAAAGATTAAGGTAAAACATTCTGCTTCAGATTCATGTATTATAACAAAGTTTTAATTAGCAGCAGTTAGCAGTAACTAAAAGCTCTCTTATTCACACAGATTCACATACTCAAGTTACAATGAATAAATGGCATTATTGTTTGTAAATGTAAGCTTCAGGATGAGTGTGCTTGAATCAGTTTTCATAGTAAGTGTAACATTTTTTATGTCTTCGTTCTCATCAAGGAAAGATGATTTCTAAAATACTTCAGTGAAAAAAAAAAGATTAATGGTCATATATGTGAATATGCAAGAAATATTCACCAAAAATTTGAATTTGGTACAGTGGTTAAGCACTTGGTCTACTAATCTGGTGGTACCCAGCTCAAGTTCCAGCATTGGGGATTTTTCCTGGTACCACCATACCAAAAAGGCCTCAGTGTTCAACCATCCTCAGAAAATGGGTACCAGAGAAATCTGTGAAGTTAAATCTGGCCAGCTGTGATATTATTCCCAGTATACCGTAATGGCACAAAAACAGGGATTTTATCTTTTATTAAAATTCCTTGGTTGTTGTCTGGTGTTAAGACTTCAATCTAATCTAAAATAAAGGCACCACTGCCTCATTGTGTTCATGTCATAAGAAATGACTAGGGGGGAAAAAAAAAGATTTTGTTTGTTTATTAATGACCAAGCTTGTGAAAAAAAAGAAACTAGGAAAAAAACACAAAACAAACAAATAGATCAGATTGAGGAGGGTTGGGTAATTGAAGATCATGAGAGAAATTAAAAAAAGAAATTATCAATGTTAAAGATATGTTTTATTCTGAAAGGACTGTCTGGCTAATTTAGGTCCCATTTCTATTTTCTTTTTTAATAAGGATATTCCTTGCATTTGGTGTCCTGTGGGTTATTGCGACAGCCCTGCTTCAGTGTCTTTATGCATGGGCATTTAAGTTTCCTAAGATGCCAATCTTTGAAACAATTGGGTAAATACAGTTTAGTAGATGATTTTAAATTGATCTTAGCAGTTTAGTTTGATTATGTTCCTCTTATTTTTGTTGTTGTTGCATGTATATATTATATATATATATATATATATATATATATATATATAAAACAGGGCCTGATAATATAACAATAGAAGAAATAGAGGCACTGGAGGAGACAGGAATAAAAATAATAACCAACTTACTGAATGACATTTATAACAGTGGTTATATGCCCAGTGACCTGCTTAAATTCACGTTTATAGCACTACCAAAGAAACCAGGTGCAAAGGAATGTGATGACCACTGGACTATCAGCCTCTCGTGTCACATAACGAAGCTACTTCTGAGTCATTATGAGAAGAACAGGAAAAAGATAAAAATGGAAATAGCAGATGAACAGTTTGGATTTGTTGAAGGAAATGGAGCACACAATGCCATTTATGCTTTGCGAACACTAACAGAAAGAGCTTTAGAAGTACAGAAAGATCTCTACTTATGCTTCATTGATTACACTAAGGCATTCGACAAGGTGAAACATAATGAAATTATTAAAATGCTTGAAGACATCAGTATAGATGGCAAAGACCTGAGGATTGTAAAACATCTATACTGGCAGCAAGAAGCAGCAGTTCGAGTTGAAAATAGAGCTGGAAAATATCAACCTATAAAACAAGGGGTGCAATAAGGATGTGTACTATCTCCAGACCTTTTATCTCTGTACAGCGAGAATATTCTAAGAACAATAATCACAGAACCAGGCATAAAAATTGGAGGATACAATATTAACAACCTTCGGTATGCTGACGATACAGTACTGAGAGCTGAAAACCAACAAGACCTGCAAAATCTCTTGGATAAAGTCACCAAAGAAAGTGAATAGAAAGGCCTTACTTTGAACATCAAAAAGACAGAGACTGTGGTTATATCTAAGGAACAGAATCCACTAACATGCAGTATAAAATTAAACAGAACTATTCTAAAGCAGGTGCAGAAATTCAAATACCTTGAAGCAGTAATAACTTCAGATGGGAAATGCAGTTACCTCAAATCTGGAAGGAAGCAAGCATGGTACCACTGCTAAAACCAGGGAAAAACAGTGATACTGCCTCCAGCTACAGGCCAATCAGTCTCACTAGCTGCCTATGCAAAACGATGGAACGCATCATTGACCTGAGGCTAAAATGGTACCTAGAAAGTGAAAACCTTCTCGTTCCACAACAAGCAGGATTTAGACAGTACTACAGTACGGAAGATCAAGTGACCTATCTCTCTTAAGAGATTGAGGATGCATTCCAAGAGAAAAACCTTGTACTAGCAGCGTGGATAGACCTGAAGAAAGCCTTTGATAAAGTATGGAAAAAAGGTCTGCTGTGGAAACTAGGAAACTGCAATGTGAATGGAAGACTGTACAACTGGATAAAGTCCTATTTACACAATAGAAGAGCTAGAGTAGTAATGGATGGTCACAAAAGCCAGAAAGTACTGCTGCGACACGGTGTACCACAAGGAGGAGTCCTTTCGCCTACACTGTTCCTTGTATTCATTAATGACCTGGTCAAGGAACTCCCCTATGGAATCAAAGCGGCACTGTATGCAGATGATCTGGTCATGTGGTGTACAGATGAATATGCGACAGTTGCTACACAGAGACTCCAAAGAGCAGCAGACATCTTGACATCATGGACAAACAAATGGTGTGTAAGTATCAACACAGAGAAATCAAGTACCACTCTGTTCACCCTCTCATCTAAACAGAAAGCAGGTAAGATCTTTGTAAATGAAATACCCTTAAGGATGGACAACCAACCCACTTACTTAGGAGTGACTCTTGACTCAAAACTGACGTGGAAGCAACACATCAACAGTGCAGAAGCAAAAGCCAGAAGAAAACTAACCATATTAAGAAAATTGAGTGGAACCACATGGGGAGCTAGTGAAAGAATCCTCAAGAATGTATATCAGCAAAGTATTCTACCACATTTAGAATATGGCTCAACATCTTGGTGCACAGCATCAAACACTACGCTGCATAATCTAGACAAGGTTCAAAATCAGTCACTACGGATTATCACAGGTGCCATGAGGTCCACACCAATAGTAGAAATGCAGAAAATAGTTGGTGTTCAAGCGCTAAAGGAACGTAGAGACACAAAGGTCATGACCATGGGAGAAAAATTCCTTAGCTCTGTAAGCCATCCCCTGAAGGAGAGATTCAATAACTTGGCATTAGGACTGCTTAAAAGAAGCAGCTTCATTCATCAGGCCAAGCGTATGCGTAAGCTGATACCTGACCTTCCAACTGTAGTCGCTCCATTATCATCTGTACCAGAGCATACACCATGGAAAGAAGCAGATTATACACAAATATCTATTCAGACTGAAGTGAAAGGTGTGCAGAATGGTGAGATGCAGAGCAGTCTTGTAAGATCAACAGCCACACTTAGTGTTCTAGATGACAAATATCCATGTGACACCTGGATACGTGTGTATACAGATGGATCTGCACATAATGCCATAAAGAATGGAGGGGCAGGAGCATATATTGAATATCCAAACAACACCATTGACAAGATTTCCATACCCACTGGTAAATACTGCAACAACTTTGATGCAGAAGTTAGGGCAATTATTGCTGCAGTTGAAAAACTATCAGACTCCAGAATTGATACATGTCCTGTAGTAATTCTCACAGATGCAAGATCAGTACTGGAGGCTCTTCAGTGCAACAAACTACCAGACCTTAAGGATGCCTTGTCAAAAATTGGCTTACAACATGGAGTCACTTTGCAGTGGATTCCCTCCCACTGTGGGATACCAGGCAATGAGAAAGCTGACCAACTGGCCAAAGAGGGCACTGAAATGGAGCAGCCAGACATACCAATCACTTATAATCAGAAGAAAAGCATGATAAAAACCTACAGGAAGCCACAAACACCACCACATGATGACTATCACATGCTAAACAGAAAGGAACAAGTCACCATCTTCCGTCTCCGAACAGGACACAGCCGACTCCGAAGTCATATGTATACAAAGTTTAAGGTTGGTACTACTAATCTATGTACATGTGCCCAGGTGCCCCAAACTGTGGAACATATCCTCCAGAACTGCATCAACTACGAGTCACTGAGAAATAATTACTGGCCCAGTGAAACCACTAAAGAAGATAAGCTCTATGGTTCCATACATGAATTACAAAAAACAGTGAAATTTATCCAAGAGACAGGACTGCAGATATAGACAGACAGTGCGAACGAAGAAGAAGAAGAAGAAGGAAATGCAGAACAGAAATTAGGAACAGAATAGGCCAAGCAAAGACTGCATTTCAGAGAATGAGAAACATATTAGCTAACACATCCTTATCAATGAGTGTTAGAAAACAAGTCCTAAAATGCTATATTGAACCTATCTTGTTATATGGAAGTGAATCATGGACAATAGGCAAGTCTGCACAAAAATCATTGGAAGCAGCAGAAGTGTGGTTTATTAGAAGAATGCTGCGAATCCTCTGGATAGCAAAAATAACTAATGAAGAATGTATGAGAAGAACTGGAGAGATAAGAGAGAAACATTGTACTTTCATAGGACATACAATGAGAAGAGGGGGCATTGAAAATATTATAACAACAGGAAAAATAGAAGGAAGAAGATCAAGAGGAAGACCAAGAGAAATGATACTGGACAGTCTGACGAGATGGTGTGAGAGGAGATCACCAACTGAGCTGATGCCTTGCATGAAAGATCGTGTACTCTGGAGAAGCATAATAGCCAATGCCAGTTGGCACAGCACCTGATGATGATGATGATATAAAATAGATGCATCAACATCAGGGCATCTCTTACTACTGAGAGGCCTACAGGAGACCTGTTAGGAAGGCAAAGTTCCGCAAGGGACGTGCAAATGACTGACTGATATATTCACTGTTAACTCATACATTGTAATGATTTTTCTCATTTTAATACAGTGTTTCCCAGGCTTGTTCAGACTTCTGTCCCCTTTTCTCCCAGGCCACATCCTCAATGCCCCCTCCAAGCCTCCATGTACTACTCGTACAATGACTTATTAAACTGGGATATGCATTACTCAACAAAAAACTTAAGCTAGCAAACTAATATAAAGGAGTACATTTATAACTCAACTACTGCATTATTTTCTCAACTTTTAATCTGATGGATGAATTTCATATAGGGTCACAGGTTTCTCAGTATCAGGCTGAAAAGTGATAAGAAGGAAGGTATTACTGTCCCTGTCCACTGCTTCATTTTCCCTCAACGCTACCCTACTGCGCCCTTTGCTTCCACTGCCCCCTTACTGACCCTTTTTCTTTCACCGCTTCCCTACTGACCCACTTTCTTTTACTGCATGAAAATAGCTGTAAATGTAAGAAGATGTCATAAATGAAGAGTTTTTTAGAAAAAAGAAGCAGCGTGATAATTTTAGCTGATAAATGTGTACTGATTACCATTGGCGATGCCTAGATGTACAATGTTTACCATCAGCAATGTCCAGATCTACTTAAATTTTCATCCAATCTCGTCATGTGGTGGCATTCTCACTAAAATAATGTCTGAAATAACCTTTTAACTACTTCTCCAGTCCATTTAATAGGTCTAGATGTACTTGGGGTACATTCAGGAACAGTGGTCTGGTAATAGGACATGTCCTTATGCCTCTGAAATCACAATAAATATTGACATTTCTCAATTAAAAACATTGATTTCGCTCGGTTGCTAGCCACGCTTTGGATTGAACTATGAAAGGTCACCAGACATGCGCAGATAAATCGTGTACAATTAAAAGTTACACTGGTTTTACACTGCAACGAAACAAACCTCGCTATAACGAGGATGGCAGTCACCAGACTAACCGGAAGACCTCGCTATAGCGAGGATGGCAACGATGAGTTAAGAAAGTACATTTTTTTTGCCACAGGAATATGGATGGGTGCTTGGAAAAATACTGATAAAAAACTTTTTTCCTTAAAGCAGGTGGTGATTCATAATGGATCATTGCTACTTTAAGTCACATTTATACCGAAAAATGCTACCAGGAGCCAGTTGTGTGGCTGGAGACAACTTTTAGAGGATCTTCCTTCATACAGTAAGAGCACAAAGGTCTACAGGATTTTAGACAAATGGTGTGGCATAGCCTCATTTACATCATGAAAAAAAACTATAAAACAGAGAGGATCTTCCGAGCAAGCATTGAAATTTTTAGAGCAACCTCACAATGAGACAAGAAGAATGCATTAAAAAATGTTACGTATAAAGTGATAGTTATATTTCAGCATGATAGTTTAATGCTTGTGACCCTTAACATTTTGTGTAATCAAACAGAGCATCTGGTTATTGGATATTGTTCAGTTTGGAATTGCTTGGCCGTGCCGTGTTCAATTCTGTCATCCTGGCCATAGTGATGAACTATGCCACGCAGTGTGAGATGATCAAATTCTACGTTAGAGGTCTTGGCTTGCGGCTTCAGGAAAAGTCGACTGATCTAAAAACTGCTATGAAAGTAATTATATAAAAAAACACTTATTATTCATTGATATTTTTTTTACCTAGTTTGTGTCTCAATATTTTGGATTTAAATGTCTAGAGAAAATGCACAATTTGTGGAAGATTGCTAGATGTTTAGAATTCTGTTTTATAAAGTTAGCTCCATATTTTATGTACATTTTTTGATCAGAGATCACAAGTAGTATAGACTTGCTAGATTCAAGCAAACATGAAAGTAGGCTCACAGTTATAGAAAAAAAAATTAACTGAAAATGGGTAGAGCATATACTTCACAAAGACCCTCCAACATTTTTATTAGAACAGCCATGTGATGGACACGTGAAAGAAAGAGAATGAGACCAAATCAAGGACAACCTGGCAAAGAACAATTGAAAAAGCTTAGATGAATTGATGTAGACAGAATGTTTTGCTGCTTTGTTAGATATCACCAGGCATCACTCCTGACCTAAGGGCAAACAAATGATATTTTCATGAATTTCTTCTGAAATAAACTTCAAAATTATGTTAAAATTATGTTAAATGATGAAGGAAATTTGAATTAGAATGTAACTATTGAAAAGAAACTGATGTTTATGGAATGAAGAACATGTAAGCCATCTTTCTCTTTCCATTTCTTTTACAGGATACAGTTTGAGCAGTAGGAAAATGATAGTTTGAAAAATCAGGGCCAGATTATGGATCTAGTAGAAATTTTAAGCTGTTATTTAAATCTGTTGCTTTACTTGCTACAGAAGAAGAATACAATTATAAATGTTTGGAATTTGAAGTTTTGTGGTTTATAATGTATAAACCAATGAAATTAAGTTTTCAAAGAGTACATTTGTTTTTTTAAAAAGTGTAAAATTGCTGTTTACAATTTTTCATTCTTTCTTTCTTTTCATTTTTTTTTTTTTGAAAATAGTATCATACAAAAAATATTTCTGATATCAGCAAACTCTTTCACATACACAGCTGTTTCTATTGTCAGCATTCACAAATGTCTGTTAACACAAAGAAAAACAAATATGTTTACTTTTATCACAGTTTTTAATACATATATCTTTATAGATTAGCTGTGTTCTCTTTCTCTCTCTCTGTAATATAAAACACATATATGTATATTGTCCTATTTTTCAGGATATGTTGATGTTACGCCAAAGTTTAGGTCTTCTAAATGGAATCATCTCAAACATGACATCCCTAGCAGCCGTTATTCTAGGAGAGTTAACAATCATTGGTAAGTGAAGTTGTGATAACAGAGGATGGATAATTGATATCTTAGTCATCTTCTTCTTCTTCTTCTTCTTCGTTCACTTCTACCACCAAAAACCGCACTGTGAACCTACTGAAGTCACGCCTGTGGTCCTCGTTAGGCCCTGTGGTCCCCTGTGTGGTCCAAAATAGACCACACGAGATCCACGAGAGGACCACAAGGGGTTCAGAGTATCACAGTGCTTTAGCCTGTATTCTTGGTGGGTCTCAGAAGCGGGATTGCGTAACACCGTGGCTTTCATTGCACCAGTTTAGTCTAGGGTTGGACCTTCTCACCGGAAGACCTCGACGTGTTTAGGATATCAGTGCATCCCCGCTGGGTGAGAGGCGGTAGCCCACTCAGGCCAGAGTTGGACTTTCTCACCGGAAAACCTCGACGTGTTTTGAGATACCCGTGTATCACCGCTGGGTGAGAGGTGGTTGCCCATCCAGTCTAGGGGTGGACTTTCTCACCGGAAAACCTCAGCGTGATTAGGATACGCAAACATCCCCGCCGGGTGAGAGGTGGTTGCCTATCTAGACTTCCCTGGTCCAGTGTCTCCGACTTCAGCATATTGCGGTCGTGGCCGCTACCCTTCCTAGTTGTGACCAGGATGGAGCTTTTGTCCAGGAGGACGAATCCTCGCCACTAGTGACTTCTACCCCTGGGTTGAGCCGGTTTAGGCATTATCCCAGTATGGGCGTGTTTGGGACGGGACTGACCTCTAGGGCAGAGGTACTGTGACATGCATAGCCTTCAAGATTTACCCCTGGTATGAGCCGGTTTAGGCAAAATTCACCAGTATGGGTGTTTATCAGGCGTTACCGACCTCTAGAGCGGAGGTGGCATGACATGTCTAGCCATCAAGTTCCACCCCTGGTGTGTGCCGGTTTAGGCATATTTCACCAGTGTAGGTGTATTTCGGACGTGGGCGGCCTCTAGAGCAGAGGTGCCGTGGTATAGCTCTCGTAGCGATACTACTGGACATACCGGTTAAACTTCACTTTCCACCACCTTTTCCCATCGGCGCTGCACAGCAACCTTTATTTCTTTTCCGCATTTACTTCCTTAACCGGGAGGAGCTTCACTCCACGCACG
The DNA here is from genome assembly GCA_009760885.1 of Achatina immaculata. NCBI lineage: Eukaryota > Metazoa > Mollusca > Gastropoda > Stylommatophora > Achatinidae > Lissachatina > Lissachatina immaculata. The sequence continues at coordinate 13,137,538 of CM019707.1, forward strand.
GCATTTGAGGAGTCTCGACAGTAGTGTCTTAACCTCTAGGACAAGCCGGTTCATGCATTTCACCCGATATGACTGCACTCAGGACGTGGCCGACCTCCAGACCAGAGGTGCCGTGATTTGACTGTTTGCTTTGCTTTATCCTTTCTACCACCTTTTCCACAGTGATGCTGCGCGGCAACCTCATTTGCAAATTTCTTCATTGGCCGAGAGGAGCACCGCTCCACGCACGGCAGCTGAAGATCTCGCCAACAGCATATCTTAGTCATTATCAGCAGACTTTTCCTTGTTTCCCTTATTTAAAACCACTTTGAAAGGATGTTGTTTCCAAACCATAGTGAAGATTCAAGAAAATACATTAAGAGAACTGCGTGCCATCACATAAAGTGCATTCCAAGAAGAATTCCAACAATGGGAAAAGGAAATGTTGGGAATGGTATTGCCAGTAGAGGGAATTACCTTGAAGGGGTCAGTGCTTAAAATGTTGTCAAATGAGCCCTTATTTCTTTATAGCAAACATTTCCCCTTTTTTTAAACATGCCTTTTGCTTGTTTTGTGTGTGTGTGTTTGCTTGTTTGTTTTCAGGTAGCTGGGGTGCTGAGGTGTTAAAGTCCAGATCTGGCAATGGTAACATTAAGAATTAAACTGTTAATGAACACATAAACACTGCGAAGTTTGAAAAATATCTTATATTTAAGGAAGTTTACTCTGGTACATTGGCTTATGTTTTTTTTTTTTTAAATTTGCAAGTTGGCTATGTTTTTTACTGAATTAATTTTGCTGTTGTGCAGGCTTGTGTATCTTATTTCTGAACGAGCATGATGAACCAAAAGTTTGGGTCTATCGAAGTCTCTTCCCAGTGGTCTGGGCTGTTATGCTCATTTTCCCTTTGTTTCAGGTGAGCAGTGTTTGTGTGTGTGCGTCTTATTTGAAAGAGCAAACATGATTATAGTTGCTACAGTGATATGTTTATCAGGGTCAGTGATTGCAGTGGTAACCATTACTCCTTTCAGTTGGTGCATTTAGTAACAGACTTTCAGAGCCCAGGTATGGTCCCAAGAAAAAAGTATGGAGAAGAAACTATGGGGCTCCTACAAAGACCTGCTGATGCAGGATGTTTGGAAAGCTGAGCATATGAAACTGAACACAGAAGAATAAGAAAAAGTAATAACAGGCTCAGACTTGCTAATGGCGTACGCCCCATGATGGTCAAACGGTGGTAGATTCTGTGGAGAAACTCGTTTTTTTGGATCCACTCCAGACCTTCAAGCAAGCCATCATAATCTACTCACAGTCCAGCAGAGAACCTGTGTTTCAATATCTTTCTGGTTTCAGCTGCTGGGCACAAACTGCTTGTGGTTCCAGGGAGATAACAACAGCAGAGTAGTGAACATACTTAGAATGTTTAAGTTCATTAGAACATGTGCATGTTTGTAGTCATGAAAGAAATGCCAGACAAAAAAAAAAAAAACCTTGATCACTGCCTCAGAGAATTACTTACAGTGTTCTCTTTCAGTTATTTCAGTATTTTCCTTCAGTTATTTGAGCATTTTCTTTCAGTTATTTCAGCATTTTCTTTCAGTTATTTCAGACTATGGAATAATACACCTTTCAAATTAGATCTTCCTTACATGTACCATTTCATGCAGATCTTTCAGGTGTGATTTTAGAGTTTTGCTTTAATCTTTCTGTGGAGTATCTTTTGGGATCCATAAATCTTCCATCTGATTTAAAAGGCAATTCCAGCTTGTGATATGGTTGAAGTTCTGACTGCCAAGCTGGCAATGATCATATCTTAATTTTTTTTCAGAATATTTTAGTTTGCCATATTAGGATCATTGTCCTTTTGATCCCTGCAAAAGCCATTTTTTTATGACATAAGAACAATGTGAAGGTCATCACAAAAGTAAGTTTACAAGAGTTATTACTTCAGGAGCAAAATTCATTTGGCTGTAACTCACAGTACACTGCATTCCATAGTGGACATCTTATTTTTCCACTTAGTCACCGTGGACCACTGCTGCAGTCAACCCTCAGGCTTAACTCTTTCCGTGCCAGAGGAAGAAACGCGGACGTTCAGCTGGGTGCCAGGATAAAAGCGCGGGTCCTGATCTGTATAGGGGGTATAGTTGTAAAATGGAATGGAAAACAGTATTTACATGTACTTCCACGTACTTATTATGTTTAAAAATATAATTAAATGCATGAAAATTTCATAAATGCAGAGTTTTTTTAGGAAAAAAGAAGTAATGTGATGTTTTTAGACAATGATTGTACCCAGCTCACCATCGGCTAGGTCTAGATCTGCACTACTTACCATCTGAGATGTGTAGATCTACTTGTCGATCTCGTATTGTGATTCTATGTTGCATTCTCTCTAAATTAATTGTCTGAAATAACCTTCTAACTACTTCTCCCGTTGTCTAATATGTCTTGATCTACTTGGGATACATTCAAGAGCAGTGGGGTGGTCACAGGCCATGTCCATATCTCTCTCTCTCTCTGAACCTTAAGTGCCCAGGGCACATGGGGCTTCCGCAAGGGTTTTCCACAAATGCCTGTCTTTCGCCTTTTTTTCTGCTCTTGCCCAGGTGAGCCCTCTATTGCTCAACATCCTTTCTGTTGTTCTTCTCCATGTCTCTTTTGGTCTACCCTTACTTCTGCTCCCCTGTGGTGTCCATCTTAGTGCTATTTTTGGTAGTGAGTTGTCAGTCATTCGGAGCACATGTCCCAACCATCGCCAGCGTCTTTCCTCAATAATTGTTGTCAGTGGTTTCATCTGCATTTCTGCCAATAAGATATGTCCATATCTACATCATCAAAAATTGAAAAATTTTGGTCTTTCTCTTCCTTTTTCTCGCTCAGCATCGCTCGTAACTAGGCACTCTTTCGCCATTTTGAAAAGTGTCACTGGAATTGCAGATGAAATATGTACAATCTAAATGTTACGCTGGTTGTTTTATTGAAACAAACCAATGTCGCTATGTCGACCATTGGTAAGCATTGGGAAACCGGAATTGTCGATACAGCGACCAAAGGCCTCGAAAGAGTTAAACAGACAGATGCTGTCTAGATGGTGCTGCCATCTGGCATGGCATTGCCAGTTGATGAATATGAAAAATTCAGCAACCATTCCTATTAGTCTGACATCACTTCTGTGGGCAGTACATGCTTTGTAAACTTACTTTTGGGATGCTCCTTATACTAATGAACAGGGAATACCATTAACAATAAAAGAAAGAGTACTATGATGCTTAGAGAGCCATTATTACTATCATTTGTGAATGAGTAAACAGATGAAATTGAAACTGGTAGTAACAGAAATGTGGTTTTGGAGAAAGATGCAACATATACTTGGATGGCCAGGAAAAACAAATGAATAAAATTCTCAGAGAAGTTGTAGGGCAATGAAAACTTATTAAAGTGATAAGGAAAAGACAATAACAATTCTGAAAAGTCTAACGGAAGTTAGAGAACTTAACAGTCAGTAAAAACTTGAATGAAAAGAAAGGCTAAGCAAAAAAATATCGACCTTATGATATGAACACAGCCTACCTCAGAAAGATTCTGAATATTTACTCGCCATAGACGGTAAATAATAAAGATGTTCTTGCCCAATACAAACTAGAAGATATGCATGTCATAATAGCAAAATAATGCTGGAAATGGATTGGTCATGCTCTCCAAAGTGACCCCAGCAGCATCACTAGAACAGCCATGCGATGGACACCCGAGGGAGAATAAAGAGAAGATGACCAAGGACAAACTGGTGGAGAATTGTAGAAGCAGAAATGAGTAGCATGCAGCATAGCTTGGGCACAATACAAAAGCTGGCCACAGATCGTGAGAGTTGGAGAGAATTTGTTGCTGCCCTGCAAGATGCCACAGGGCATACTGGGCTGTGATTGCTTATCCGACCGTTGACCAGGGATTTGGAATGGCACGAGAAAAGAAAGCTTCTGAATTGTTTAGAAATACCAGAGAGCACATAAAAAGGAGAAGCATGATTACCAGCATCTATTGGCAGAATATTTGTTGAAATAATGAGGTCTCTGGAGAATTTAGGATGCATTTATTCAAAGTATATTTTAATAGTATGCTTGAGTGTACTTACATGTTAGATGTGACATGACTTGCATAGAATACTAGGCTTATTTTAGCTTTAGCTCAATCTAGCTAGTCAAAAGTAGTTCATGTTGTCCTTCTTCAGGCAGCTAGAGTTAACTCCATTTGCCTCAGAATTCAAAAGATTGCTCTGGAAATGAGAGTCTTTGGCTACAAGGGAGCTTCAATATTGGACCTTGACTCATTTCTACAGTTTGTCACATTCACTAAACTAAAGGTAAACACTTTTTCAGGTCAGAAGTGAGAAAATTTTTTACATGTTTTTCGTGAAGGAAGAGAGTTGTAAGTTGTTTGAGCTGGACACATGAAGAGAACCCTGGGATAATTTCACCCTTCTCTTTGAACTGAAGAGGATGCAATGAAAAATTATTATTATGTAATCTCAGCTACAGAACAAAACTATATGGCGACAGTTATTTTATTTTTTATTTTAAAAAAATATTTTAAAAGTTCATAGGTTAAGAGTTCAAAATATTCATTAAAAATAAAACAGCACATGATTCAAGTGTTAATTTATATTAAAAAGATGTAGAGGATAAAATCATATGTAATGTCAGCTTTTCACAATATTCAGATTTCTTTACAGTCTGTTTCAAAGTGATATTACTATGATGGCTCACATAATCTAAAGACCACTAATGTCATATTTTGAGAACCACTTCTGTTCATTTAGGTAAAAAATGAAAGGACCGATGTAACTTTCCCAGCAAGAAATGATAAAACTTTAGCTTAAATTTCTAATTTACAACAAGAAATAATCATTTTATGTTAGAAAAATGAAATATTGGGGCACTACCTACAGAATGATGGACTTTGTTTTTTTGCATGTACAGTGTTAAATAATGTCTGAGTTTCAAATGTAGTCTTTTCTTTTGTTTTCAGGCTAAACTGTTCCATGTTCCAATTCTGCCATCATACCTGATCTTCTCTGCGGTTGTTACAACGTTCGTTTTACTACTGCTTATACAGACCAGCAGGATTGGACCATCCGGTAATATTCTTTAGTGCTTCTGTACCAGCATTGGTCAGGACATGTGATATTATGGAAGAAAAAAAAGCACTATGCTTTTTTCAGTGACCACACATGAATGAAGACTACCAGAAAGTAGTTAATGTTGGATTATTGATATTGTAGGATTGCTAAGTCTACTACATTTTTAAAGTATTAAACTGGGACGTAATGATATTTCAGCTGATAAAATGATTTTTCTGCGCATGCCCTTGTTACATGCTATTTATACATTTATGGTGGATTTCTTGAAGTATATGAAGGAAGTTTTTATATATGAATATGTTCCTGTACATAATTGAACCTTTTGTGTTATGAAAGAAATGTGCATCTGAAGGTTCTGTGCTTTCAGTGAGTGTTAAACTTGTCTTTGTTGGAAAAATAAATTGATAAATGATATTACTTTTGAGATAAGACTCAGAATTGTATAGAAAATCTCAGGTTTATAAAAGAAGTAGATGGAGGTATATGGTGTTTTACAAAATGGTAAAAGATAAAAAGGGAAGACAAAATTAAAGAGAAGGAATGGAAACAAAAACCAACAGTACCTATCATTGTTGCCATTTCTGTTTTCCTTGCCTTCCTCTTTTTTTTTTTCAGCTTATTATTTTTTTTAACCACACGGCACACCTCCATTTACCTCTGTTTCATAGTCCCAGTTTTATCACAGCCATCAATATATATTTATATCATATTTTTGTAAATGAATGGCAGGCAAGAGTAGAAGAGAAATGAAGAAGGCATGTTGAAAACTAGAAATGGAAATGACTGAGACATGCAGCTTGGAAAAAATTAAATTGTGCATTTGAGTTATGAACTCAGATTAAAGTGTAGTTCTGCGCTCTGTAGTTTCTACACTTTTGATCATTATTTTGGAACAAATGAGATGCTCGAGGCCTGCCCTGCACATTGAATGCCGGGGACAAGGTCCACATCTCGTTACGGGTGGAACCGGTTTTCAATACCGCCAGATCACAGCCTGTTGTTTTCATGATCTTAAAAAAAAAAAAAAATTTGAGTTATGAACTCACCAATGCACCCTCTAAGGTTTTGCAAATCAGTGTGCAAATTGTTCAGTCCATGAGCAAATTTATCCTAAAAAATAACATGCATTGTACTGTCAAATTACAGAATTTTAAATTAAAATGCTCATAGAAAATACTAAAATCCAAATAAATAGGGAAAATAAATTCATGTAGCCCTATTGTATTTTTATTCAGCCCTACTATAGCACTACTATAGTATTACTGTAGCACTACTATAGCACAGAGTAACATCAGGAAATCGAAAGACAGAAGTATCAGTTTTATTTTTCGTTTTTGCCAAATGTTTAACTCTTCCTGTGCCATAGTCGCTATAGTGAGAATTTCCGGTTACTGAGTTGCGTGCCATAGTTGTTATAGTGACAATTCATTTGTTTCAATAAAACCAACCGGTGTAACATTTAGATTGTACATATTTCGCTCGCGTTTCCGGTGACACTTTTAAAAATGGTGGAAGAGTCCTTAGTTACAAGCGATGGCGAACGAGAAAAAAAGGAAGAGAAACATCGAAATTTTTCAGTTTTTGACAATGTAGATAGGGGTATGGACATGGCCTGTGACCACCCCACTTCTCTTGAATGTATCCTAAGTAGATTTAGACATATTAGACGACTGTAGAAATAGTTAGTATGTTATTTCAGACATTAATTTAGCGAGAATGCAACATAGAATCACAATACGAGATCGACAAGTAGATCTAGACATCTCAGATGGTAAGTAGTGCAGATCTAGACCTAGCTGATGGTGAGCTGGGCACAGTCAGTGTCTAAAAACACCACATTACTTCTTTTTTCCTAAAACAACTCTGCATTTATGAAATTTTCATACATTTAGTTATACTTTGAAACATAATAAGTACACGGAAGTACATGTAAATACTGTTTTCCATTCCATTTTACAACTATACCCACTATACAGATCAGGACCCGCGCTTTTTGTGTGGCACGAACGGGAACGTCCGTGTTTCTTTCTTTGGCACAGGAAGAGTTAAAACTTTGCATGAGGCATGAATTTTTTTTTTTAAATGTATGCGGCTGTGCAGCCATGCAGCTTATAGGAAACATTGGAGCTGACATGTAATAATTATTAAACAAAGGCAAATATCCCATTGGTCTGTCATACTGCTCTTCCAGTGTATGTAGAAACATATTGAACACATCTGTATATATTAAATAATTATGGTTTAACTCTTTATCTTGTGAAAGCTTTAACTTCTTCTTTCTTGACCTTCTCAGTGGCTGGAACTTCTGATTTCTTCATAAGTCTCATGATTTAATTCTTTTCTTGCCTGACTTAATGATTTCATTCATCCTTTCTTGACCAGCTTAATGGTTGAACTCTTCCTTTCTTGACCAGCTTAATGGTTGAACTCTTCCTTTCTTGACCAGCTTAATGGTTGAACTCTTCCTTTCTTGACCAGCTTAGTGGTTGAACTCCTTTCATGACCATCTTAATGGTTGAACTACTTTCTTAACTCTTTCCGTGCCTTTGGTCGCTGTATCGACCCTTCCGGTTTCCCCGTTGCTTACCAATGGTCGATATAGCGATCATTGGTTTGTTTCAATAAAACAACTGGTGTAACATTTAGATTGTACATATTTCATCCATGATTCCGGTGACACTTTTCAAAATGGCGAAAGAGTGCCTAGTTAAGAGCGATCCCAACCGAGAAAAAGGAAGAGAAAGACCAAAATTTTTCAATTTTTGATGATGTAGATAGGAGTATGGACATGGCCTGTGACCACCCCACTGCTCTTGAATGTATCCCAAGTAGATCTAGACATATTAGACAACGGGAGAAGTAGTTAGAAGGTTATTTCAGACATTAATTTAGAGAGAATGCAACATAGAATCAGAATATGAGATCGACAAATAGATCTACACATCTCAGATGGTAAGTAGTGCATATCTAGACCTAGCCGATGGTGAGCTGGGACTAAGCTAATAAAATGCCAGATGCGGCCGCTTGTTCTTAACGGCCGAGGTCACACAGGGGAAAAAAAATGGAAATTTGTAATGTGTTATGATGTATTTTGTGATTAATTTAAAAACATATGGCGTTCAACATACACTACAAATTCACTACAACACAGGAGAAGGAAATGAACTTCCCATCATTTGGTGAGTACAAGAAAGTGTACACGTAGGTGAGGAAACAGTTACGTGTCTGTACATTTTTATGTGTCATGGAAAATTTATTACAGTAAGATTCTATATGCTATGTGTTGCGCTTAATTCTCACACAGTTACTGTGCTAATCTCAATTCCGTTAGCATTTTCAAAGTGATGGTAAACATGTCTGTTCATCTTGTAACAGGCTATAGCGCTGAACTATACTCGGTGTCTGACCAACCTCGCCCAGTAACGACCGACATACGGCCAGCTGGCCGGCCTTAAATGTGGCCGTAAGTTGGCGCATGACTGTATTGAAAGAATCAGCCGTGAAGAAAGTTGCTGAATACAATAATATATTTTTTTTTTGGGGGGGGGGGGGGGATCGCAAACCCACGCCCATACTCAACCTGCTTCACAAAACTTGTTCAAGGACAAAAGGAGTTATTATTATCTAAGCGAAAATTTGCTTATAATCTTCAGTACATGGTGTGCCATTTTAAAAGACAACAAGAAAAGAAATGAACTTCAGTATTACTTACTATGTTCATGCTGAAGTTGTAGTGCTGTTGTATGTCCTGCACGTTATGTTCATGCTGAAGTTATGGTGCTGTTGTTGTATGTCCTACACATTAAATTCAAGCTGAATTTGTGGTGCTGTTGCTGTATGTCCTACACGTCATGTTCATGCTGAAGTTGTGATGTCGTTGTATGTCCTGAAGTTGTGATATTGTTGTATGTCCTGTACGTTATGTTCATGCTGATTTTGTGGTGCTGCTGCTGTATGTCATACACGCTTTATTATATGTGCTATACGTTATGTTCATGTCGAATTTGTGGTTCCTTTATTATATGTGCTGCATGTTATGTTCATGCTGAATTTGTGGTGCCTTTATTATATGTGCTACACGTTATATTCATGCTGAATTTGTAGGGCTGTTGTATGTGCTACGCATTATGTTAATGCTGAAATTGTGAGCTGTTGAATGTGCTACATGTTGCACTGATGCTGAAGTTGTGGAGCTGTTGTATGTGTTACATGTTGCTCTGATGCTGAATTTGTGGTGCCGTTGTTATATGTGCTACATGTTGCTCTGATGCTGAATTTGTGGTGCCGTTGTTATATGTGCTACATGTTGCTCTGATGCTGAATTTGTGGTGCCGTTGTTATATGTGCTACATGTTGCTCTGATGCTGAATTTGTGGTGCCGTTGTTATATGTGCTACATGTTGCTCTGATGCTGAATTTGTGGTGCCGTTGTTATATGTGCTACATGTTGCGCTGATGCTGAATCTGCGACACTGTTGCTGTTTGTAGCACACGCCATGCGCTACAGGACGCAGTCTGCCGAGACAGGACAGACATGAACCACAATGATAACTCCATCTGCTGGACTGCAGTGCACTGAAGGACCTTCGGAAGAACCTGGTGCCACCAAACTCCTCAGTCACCGACATTCTGTATGGAGATGTAGAACAGATGAAGAGGACCTGTGCGTTTCCTTATCTGACACAAGGGAGACAAGAGTGAAAACTCGTAAACCCAGGGATCGGAAAAGTCAAAAGTCGCCATGGAGGATGTGAGATTGGGGTTGGAAGTTGGAGGAATGACTTAATGGCACAAGAAGGCTCCCCCACCCTCTCCTAGTGGTCGAGGTGGGAGAGAAATCTCAGAGGGAAAATTAAGTACAAAAAAAGGAAGGGTGGGGGGGGGAATCAAACAAGAAAAAGCCCGAGATAAGCAATAACTTTCTTCACTATTTAATCCTTAGATACAACAAAGTCAACTATGTCAGCACACATCATATAATAAACTGGGGGTTAAAAAAAAAGGTGGGCGGGGGGGGGGGGGGTCTACTGCAAGTGACAAGTGATCCTTTTCTTCACTGCCCGAAAACACTTCCGGGATAGGAGCAGACAACTCGACGAGAGAAACTTTCCCCGAGGAGCCCGCCTTAGGAACTTTCCTCAAGGTCAAGCAGTTTGGTCTGGCACAGAGACGAGGGCATTTAAATATGCAAAATAAATGCCTAACGTCAGAGAAATACATCCTGGTGAACGCGTAATGGTATGCGACAACATAACACAACAGATAATAACAGGACGAAAGTTGCTAGGTGTTGCTCGCAACAATGCCCTGCTCTAAAATATATGTTGCTCTCATTAATGCAGTTTTTTTTTCTTTTCTCTGACGTTGCTCTCTCCCCCCCCCCCCCTTCTTTTCGGACTCAGTGACTTAAATGTTTTCAGCCTCATGGGTAATCTCCCACAAGGAAATGTTGTGGGGGGGGGGGGGGCGGGGAGAGAAATCCACATATTTAAATATTTATAAAAACTCTTTGTCTAAGGCCACTTTCTGAGAGCAGACCGCCCCACAGACAATGATTTAAATGTTCACACCACGCGCCCTGACATCATTAAAAAAAAAACGCACACACGAAGCAGTCAATCACCTTTACACCAGAAACAGTACGTCAGTGGTTCCCAACATTTTTTACATCTAGGGACCACGTCTTCTATAACATAAAATTTGCAGATCAACAGCTTATACGCAACACCTTTGTGTCATAAAACCTTAATTGTTTTTATTCAGTAAAATCCTTCATTCCTTTCTCGTCTTCTTTACCCTTGTTTGTTGCAAAGGCCGTCAACAAGGGCTCTCTATTTATTTCTAAAAAATAAAATCACTTAATACCAATTTTATAACGCAGACATTTATGGTTCTGAGATCACAGGTTGAGAACTACTGCACTACAGGACGCTACTGCACGCTTATCTGATGTACGGTCTCTCCGGGCAACGCGTGGGAAGTAAAAAGAAATCAAAGAATTGAAATCATTTATAGTTCAATAACAACTTCAAACAGAAAGATGAACGTCGATCAAGATACCCTAACATGACACGAAACAGGCATAAACTTGACAGGTAATAGAACCTATAGTCAGGTCATATGTCATACGGACCACCTACGTCACAGAACTGAACTAATGAAAATATGCCTGATAATATCAGTTAATGTACGTTTTTATAGATTACTTATTACTTATTGAAAGCCTGATAAAGTTGTTTTTCTCACGATCTGTGTGAAAATAGCCTTTTCTGTGAAATAAAGTCGATTCTATTTGGAGGAAAATTTTTTTTTCTCAAAACTAGAAAGTGGTGAGTTACGCTGCTTCAGAAATTTGGAGACATGAGACATGAGTCTAGTGACGTAGCGCTGAGCAACACAGACTTTAAAGGTGCTCTGAGTATGTCTTCACAGTTTTGAATTTATTTTTACTTCATTTTTTTTAAAGTATTGTTTTCCTTCGAGTCTGTGACCTCAGCTAATTTCTTCCTAAGTCACTCTTCTGGTTAGGTGCCGTATCAATAGACTTTGGCCTTCTAGTTAGGCGCCGTATCGATAGAAGATTGCCGGTGACGCTGTTCCATTTTCTGCAGCGAAGTTTGATATAACAAATAATAGAAATAACGAGTTCTCATTTCGTCTTCAATTAGTTTGTGTACGGTTGTCTCCCTAGCCCTTGGCTGTAAGACTAAACAACAAGACAGTCGAGGTACTTGCTTTCATTCTTTACAGTTTTTCCTTGCTTTCGTTCATTACATTTCCCGAGATATTTTTCACTTTCCCCACTTTACCAAGGTGTCAAAGATGCCTGTGTCATACATACTGTACATTGAGCCAAAGGTTTATAATACTGTGTATCCTGTTCACTTTCGTTTTGTTTCTACTATTAGTTGTTGTATTTCTGTGTTCAGTCGTCGACATCATATTTATATGTACAACTAGCAATACTGGCAGGATTATCCGGTGTTGCCCTGGTAGGCTAGATACACGAAGAACCCTATCGACATTTGCTGATAGAATCTATCTATCATCTATCTATCTATCTATCTATCTATCTATCTATCTATCTATCTATCTATGTCTGCCTGTCTGCCTGCCCGCCCGCCCGCCCGTCCGTCCGTCTGTCGGTCTGTCTGTCTGTCCGCCAGCCCGCCCGCACGCCCGTCCGTCCGTCTGTCCGTCCGTCCGTCTGTCTGTCTGTCCGCCCGTCCGTCTATCTGTTTAAACATCTTTAGGGCATTTGCCACTAACTTGACCTGGTCTACAAGTACAACATTGTACAACTAGACAGGCACCTTTTACGTACGTTTTTATATTGGAGGTACTGGAATAAGCGTTCCGTGAAAAAACAAATTATACATGGACATTATAAAAAAGAAACCCACACAGGAAGTACAAGAAGTACCAAGTCCAACAGTTCTTCTGTGCACGACTTATTGCGTCATAATTAGGAAAGTGGGATTATTTCCTCTGGCGCCCAGAAAATGGGACTTCTACAATATTCACCCACCGCTGGGGATTATAAGGTCAAGAAGGTGTGAACGAAGATCACCAGATTTGGGATGTATTTATTTAGCCTGCCAGCCACGAGCTTTCTCCGCGTCACTGTTAAGAAGAAGGGCCGTATTTAAAAGGGGACCAAATCTCGTGTGAGACCTCTGTTCAGTCAGCGAACTTCGCTATGGCTGTGGCTATCAAGGGGACATAGATGGTGCACCTGGGTTCTGGATTAGGAGTGGTTTTCTTGCGCAACATCAGCAGAAGATGCATGGTTACTGACAGGTATGGGATATATAATATAAGGTGTAACAGAGATAAAAGCTGAAGCTTGTAGGGGAAAAGTTCACGAATGTTAGCCTACCTAGAAATAGCTGAATGTAACTCGTTTAAAAGTCATTTAACTGATTTGATTTTCTCACCCATTTTTTAAGATGGCTGTAGAGCTCATGTGCGAATGTAAAGGGTAATGATGGATGTGTCTGTCTTCACATGGGCGCACGTTTCTTGTTAAGAATATTTTTTCCTGTTAAATCCTCGCAGAAGAAAGACTTTGTCGTGTTCTAGAGTGTAAACGTCCCCCCCCCCCCCCCCCCGCTCAGTCATCTTGTGTCTGAAAAGGGTTTTGGTTGAAATATTTGTTGCAAAAAACAAAAACAAAAAAGTCACAAAAATGGAATTTGTGCCGGTCTTTTCTACAAGGAGGATAAAAAAAAATTAACTATTTCTTCCTTGGGAACAAATGTGTTAAGAACACACTTATCTTAACATAGTCTTTGTGAGACAGGGAACATAGATCTGTTTGCTAAAAAATTCTGACCTACTTCTGCAACCCAGAAACATGTGGCAATCAACACTGATTGTAGTTGTTATTTTGTAAAATGTAATGTCAGGTTTCAACAAAGATGCACTCTGGAAAATCCTAAGATGGCATGGCCTCCCCCATAAGATAGTGAATGTAATCAAAGCCCTATATGAGGGTTTTCAGTGCAAAGTGATCTGTAGAGAACATACCTCAAGCAGCTTTAGGGTACAAACAGGAGTGAAACAGGGATGTGTACTCAGGGATGTGTACTATCACCAACATTATTTATCTTGGCAGTAGACTGGTTAATGAAGGAGGCAACATCAGACAAACGCAGAGGATTACAATGGACCCTTGACACAGTGCTGGAGGACCTTGACTTTGCGGACGACATTTGTCTATTATCAAGCAGTCACAAAGATATGCAAGATAAAATAAACACGCTAACTCAGAATGCAAACAACATAGGATTAAAGATCAACGTAGGAAAGACAAAGTTAATGAAGCAAAATGTGAACAACAGAAATTTACTCAGAGTAGATAGCAAGTTAGTGGAAGAGGTCAACGAATTTGTATACCTTGACAATAGAGTAGTAGAAAATGGAGACAGCACAGAGGACGTCAACGGCAGACTTAGTAGAGCAAACCAGGCTTTTGCAATGCTGCAGACTATTGGAAATCTAAAAAAACTAAGCATAAAATAAGAAAATCAGGATATTTAAGAGTAATGTTCTAAGTGTACTACTCTATGGAAGTGAATGCTGGAAAATCACTAAAACCATAGAAAACAGGTTGAATTCTTTCCAGACTAAATGTTTACGAAGAATTAGACAAATATTTTGGCCAAACACCATAAGAAATAATATCTTGTTGGCAGAAATGCAGATGAAGCCACTGACAGCAATTATTGAGGAAAGACTGGCGATGGTTGAGACATGTGCTCCGAATGACTGACAACTCACTACCAAAAATAGCACTAGGGTGGACACCACAGGGGAACAGAAGTAAGGGTAGACCAAAAGAGACATGGAGAAGAACAACAGAAAGGATGATGAACAACATAGGGCTCACCTAGGCAAGAGCAGAAAAAAAGGCAAAGGATAGGCATTTGTGGAAAACGGTTGCAGAAGGCCCATGTGCCCAGGGCACTTAAGGTTCAGAGAGAGCAGAGAGAGAGAGAGAGAGAGAGAGAGAGAATGTCAGGTTGGTGGACGGATGGGGACATGGAGATCGCCGGCAGGGATGAGGAAAATCTGGTGTGAAACCAATGAATCCAGGATGTGACAATCCTACGGGTCTTTACAACAATGGCTATCTGAATGATGTAGACAAAACAGCTAGCAGACTACAGATGGCGGGGAATGGATATCGTTGAGGCACTCATCGGATTCCTCATCCTAGAGTCGGAGTGTCTCTGTGGAACTGTCTCAAAGCCGTCTGGCCAGCCAGCGTTGCATGCTGGATTCTGACGTGGAGAAGGGGCTAAGTACAGCCACCAGATGCCAGAAAACAAAGTTTTGACCAGGCCAGCCTACAGTCTTCATGGCAGTCCGAGCAAGACCACAGTCTTTCCTAGCAAGGAAAGATGCTGAAGACGGAGGTACCCAGCCAAAAGGAGCATCGGAAAAATCAGGGTACCAAGCATCATCGCCAATGTGCGTAAGAAGAAGACTAAGTGTTTAATTTTCAGCTATTTTTTCGTGTTTCTATATTCTGTGTGTGTGTGTGCGTGCGTGCGTGCGTGTGTGCGTGCGTGTGTGTGTGTGTGTGTGTGTGTGTGTTGTGTGTGTGTGAGAGAGAGAGAGAGAGATCCTTGAAAAAAAGACTTTTGCTGAAATATTGAATTGTTGAATGTTTTTCATTTATACATGATCATCTTACTTTCTGCCATTCTTGTTTCTGCTCACTTTCCTCACACTTTCTGAAACACACATCTCCAACTACTTTATCACTAGAATCAGTTTTACTGCGGTCATCTCTTATCTCCAAAGTTTAGTAACTTTGCTCCAAAGTTTAGTAACTGTGTGTTAGCGTTGGGTCTACATCGTGTTGTTCTTTGCGTTTATAGTTATATCAGTTGTTTTATTCTTCCTGTGTCACTTGATCACGATCAGATGTTCTCTCGTTGTCTTCCTCTCTTGTGAAATTTCTGTCTTTTGGTACCTTCACTGGGCCATAGTTTTCGCATGTTTTAACTTTATAGTACTGGTTTTGCAGTACCGGTTTTATAGCACTGACTTTATTGTACTGCTTTTATAGTACTGATTTTATATTACAGGTTACATATTGCAAGTTTTATAGTACTGGCTTTATAGTACTTGTTTTGTAGAACTGACTTTATTGTATTGGCTTTATTGTACTGGTTTTATAGTACTGGCTTTACTGTACTTACTGGTTCTAAGGACTGTTATTGCCGGAGGTGGGGTGGAGGATACGCCCTCCACTCCAGTGGCGTGCGTCTCGAATAGCCTCTGACAGTCAAATAGAGCTCCTGGCCTTCTCGTGGAGAAGGGGCGAAGGTGAATATCTGGCGCCTGAAAACCAGACGCTTCGGGTAGATGAGAGTCATGTTTGATAGCTCATCTACCGCTGCTGGCGAGATTCTTCAGCTGCAGTGCGTGGAGTGGGCTCCTCCTGGCCAATGAAGAACGTTGCAAATGGGGTTGCCGTGTGGCACCACTGTGGAAAAGGTGAAAGAAAGGAATAAGCGAAGTAAACAGTAGTCAAATCACGGCACCTCTGGTCTGGAGGTCGGCCACGTCCTAAGTGCACTCATATCGGGCGAAATGCCTGAACCGGCTTAACCCATAGGTTAAGATATTGCTGGCGAGATTCTTCGGATGCCGCGCGTGGAGTGAAGCTCCTCCCGATCAAGGAAGAAAATGGGGAAAAGCAATCAGGGTTGCTGTGTGGCGCCGATGTGAAAAGGTGAAGGAAAGGATAAAGTGAAGCTTAATCGGTATGTCCAGTAATATCGCAGCAAGAGCTACCCATACCACGGTGCCTCTGCTCTAGAAGTCGGCCACGTCCGAAATACACCCATACTGGTGAAATGTGCCTAAACCAGCTTACACCAGGGGTGAAACTTGATGCCTACGCATGTCACGGTACCTCTGCTCTAGAGGTCAGTCATGTCCTAAACATGCCCATAGTAGGATAATATGCCTAAACCGGCTCAACCCAGGGGTGGAAGTCATTAGTGCGAGGATTCGTCCTCCTGGACAAAAGCTCCATCCTGGTCACAACTAGGAAGTGTAGCGTCCACGACCACAAAATGCTGAAGTCGGAGACATTGGACCAGGGCAGTCTAGATAGGCAACCACCTCTCACCCGACAGGAATGTATGCGTATCCTAATCACACTGAGGTTTTCCGGTGAGAAGGTCCAACGCCGGATTGGATGGGCTACCACCTCTCAGCCAGCGGGGGTATACTCACATCCAAAACACGCCGAGGTTTTCCGGTGAGAAAGTCCAACTCTATATCAAACTGATGCAACGAAAACCACGGTGTCACGCAATCCCGCTTCTGAGACCCACCAAGAATACAGGCTCAAGCTGTGCGATACTCTGAACCTATTGTGGTCCTCTCGGGGATCTCGTGTGGTCCTTTTGGAGACCACACGGGGGACCACGGGACCTATAGATGACTACAGGGGTAAATTCAGTAGGATCACAGGACGGTCTTGGTGGTAGAAGCGAACGAAGAAGAAGAAGACTACTTACTTTATATTACTGGCTTTATTGTAATGGTTTTATGGTACTGGCTTTACTGTACTTACATTATAGTACTGACTTTATTGTACTGGTTTTATAGTACTGGTTTTATGGTAGTGATTTTATAGTACTGGTTTTATAGTAGTGATTTTATAGTACTGGTTTTATAGTAGTGATTTTATAGTACTGGTTTTATAGTAGTGATTTTATAGTACTGGTTTTATAGTAGTGATTTTATAGTACTGGTTTTATAGTAGTGATTTTATAGTACTGGTTTTATAGTAGTGATTTTATAGTACTGGTTTTACCGCATTTGTTATGTCAGTCATTTTTTTTGGGTGGTTTTTGTTAAAGGAAGCCGAAGTTACAACTGATGGTTTAAATTAGTTGTAGACCGAGGACAGTTTTTGGATAATCTGCGCGTATATTTTAGAATTCATCATCATCTTGTGCCATCTAAACTGGAAAGATTGGTTGGCTGCAACATATCTCAGCTCGTTCTCTCCTTTGTAGAAGGTGCCCCAAGCCTGATTGAATCACGCTCACTGCTTCATCTGTTTCGTTGTCTTCCCGTTTATTCTTTTCTATACAACTTTTACCTGTCCCAACTCTCCAGTAACAGGCCTATCCTGACTAACGGGGCAGGGATCGCCATAGTCCCCATGTTGGTGGAGTCTGCTAAAGAAGCATTGCACACCTACTGCTTTTTAGCTCTACCCCGGGACTGAAAAAGTAGCCGCCATAACCTGCTCCCACGCCGATACGATGTTGTGTCTCAACACCTTCACAGCATTGGCTGGAAAGAGCACCAGGTCGCAGTTACAGAGAGGTAGCACTAGACAAGATAATACAAGATTCAGCTTTTCCTGCAGGCATGAATTTCATTATCGCATTGTACCTCTTGACATGGGGTTGAAGGCACTCTCAGCTGTGGTAATCAGCGACACTAAGCTGACGTGCTAGCCTCAGGGTTGGAGAACCATAGCTGACCAAGACCCTGTCTCGCCTCTCCGTTGATGCCCTCAGTAACAGGCCTTGTCTGGTTAACGGGCGGGGATAACCATAGTCCTCATGGTGGTGGAGTCTGCTAAAGAAGTACCGCACGCCCCCTTGCATTTAACTTCGCTCGTGGACTGAAAAAAATAGTTGTCACCAACCCTTCCCAACCCGACACGATGAGTTGCTTCAACTCCTTCACAGCATCTGCTGCAAAGAACATCACCTTGCAGTTCCATGGAGATAAAAGACAAGACAATACAAAACAAGACAAGACAAAACCGCTTGATATAGCCCAAATATATGCGTTGAAATTTTCACTGCATTTTCCGTTATTTCTCTGTTTTTTTTTGGGGGGGGGGGGAGGTGGGTTTGGGGGGGGGGGCCTTAACTAAATGATTGTGAATGTATCGAAACAATTATCATTTTAAAGTGACAACTGGCAAGTGAAGTCGACTTGCAGACTATTATGTTCTGTAATAAAAGAGTAACCATGCATATTCAGAAAATCTGTGCACGTTATTATTGGCGGTGGTTACTTCTTCTTAATGTTAAATAAGAACATGCACTCGTGAATTCGAGTTGGATAGTGTCTTTGTACTTATGTCACGACTAGGGCGTGGACAGGTTAAAGTTTGAGGAAAGTCAGCGTCTGCGATATTTTTGCCCTACTCATGCTGGGATAAGTTAACGTTTAGGGAAAGTCAACGCCTGCGATATTTTTGCCCTACTCATGCTGGGATAAGTTAACGTTTAGGGAAAGTCAACGTCTGCGATATTTTTGCCCTACTCATGCTGGGATAAGTTAACGTTTAGGGAAAGTCAACGTCTGCGATATTTTTTGTCCTACTCATGCTGGGATAAGTTAACGTTTAGGGAAAGTCAACGTCTGCGATATTTTTTGTCCTACTCATGCTGGGATAAGTTAACGTTTAGGGAAAGTCAACGTCTGCTATATTTTTTGCCCTACTCATGCTGGGATAAGTTAACGTTTAGAGAAAGTCAACGTCTGCGATATTTTTTTGTCCTACTCATGCTGGGATAAGTTAACGTTTAGGGAAAGTCAACGTCTGCGATATTTTTTGTCCTACTCATGCTGGGATAAGTTAACGTTTAGGGAAAGTCAACGCCTGCGATATTTTTTGCCCTACTCATGCTGGGATAAGTTAACGTTTAGGGAAAGTCAACGTCTGCGATATTTTTTGCCCTACTCATGCTGGGATAAGTTAACGTTTAGGGAAAGTCAACGTCTGCGATATTTTTTGCCCTACTCATGCTGGGATAAGTTAACGTTTAGGGAAAGTCAACGCCTGCGATATTTTTTGCCCTACTCATGCTGGGATGAGTCTAACTTATTTGCCATGGCTCAGATTGAAACAGGTAAGCGAAAAGGGTTTAAATCTGCGTCTGTGTTAAATTATGCCACGACTTCTTCTTCTATAGTCTTCTCTGAACTGCGAGCATGATGTTCTTCGTAGCCGGCGCGGTGGAGATGTTGAGGCACAGCATCGTGTCGACTTGAGAGCGGGTCATGGCAGCTATTTTTTTCAGTCCCTGAGTACAGCTAAAAAGTGGGGGGGGGGGGGGGAGGATGCAAAACTTCTTTCTCTGACTCCACCACCGTGAGGATTATGGTGATCGCTGCCTCGTTAGCCAGGCTAGGCCTGTTGCTTGTTAGTCAGGCTAGGCCTGTTGCTTGTTAGCCAGGCTAGGCCTGTTGCTTGTTAGCCAGGCTAGGCCTGTTGCTTGTTAGCCAGGCTAGGCCTGTTGCTTGTTAGTCAGGCTAGACCTTTTACTTGTTAGCCAGGCTAGGCCTGTTGCTTGTTAGCCAGGCTAGGCCTGTTGCTTGTTAGCCAGGCTAGGCCTGTTGCTTGTTAGCCAGGCTAGGCCTGTTGCTTGTTAGTCAGGCTAGGCCTGTTGCTTGTTAGCCAGGCTAGGCCTGTTGCTTGTTAGCCAGGCTAGGCCTGTTGCTTGTTAGTCAGGCTAGGGCCTGTTGCTTGTTAGTCAGGCTAGACCTTTTACTTGTTAGCCAGGCTAGGCCTGTTGCTTGTTAGCCAGGCTAGGCCTGTTGCTTGTTAGTCAGGCTAGGCCTGTTGCTTGTTAGCCAGGCTAGGCCTGTTGCTTGTTAGTCAGGCTAGGCCTGTTGCTTGTTAGCCAGGCTAGGCCTGTTGCTTGCTAGTCAGGCTAGACCTTTTACTTGTTAGCCAGGCTAGGCCTGTTGCTTGTTAGCCAG
Organism: Achatina immaculata; assembly: GCA_009760885.1. Lineage (NCBI taxonomy): Eukaryota > Metazoa > Mollusca > Gastropoda > Stylommatophora > Achatinidae > Lissachatina > Lissachatina immaculata. The sequence goes on from CM019707.1 coordinate 13,157,918, forward strand.
TCTAGGCCTGTTGCTTGTTAGCCAGGCTAGGCCTGTTGCTTGCTAGTCAGGCTAGACCTTTTACTTGTTAGCCAGGCTAGGCCTGTTGCTTGTTAGCCAGTCTAGGCCTGTTGCTTGGGTTATCAACGGAGAGGTGAGGCATGGTCGTGGTCTGCTAAGTTTCGCAAACATAGCCGTGCCTGCTCACATTGTCTCCCCACGCATCGCTACACAAATATTAACATAATTCTAAAGTAAATGAGGGGGGGGGGAATGTATGTTAAAAATCATAATGAAGCGATGGTGATTATTTATTAAAATATATAATCTAGGAATAATCTTGACAAATGTGTGCAGTCGTGAGGTAATTAAATACCATATTGACTTTGGCGGGTCTTCACATCCTGTAGAGATCTACTTTCCGGAAGCGAACACTTCATTTCTGCGGTTTAGGCAAACATGAGAGAAAGTCACATCCTTGAAGGCAGAAGCTATCCCTTTTTATCTGATAAGGTTTTGTGTGTTTCTCTCAGCTTGTTTTCTTTTCTTTACCTTTTCTTCTTTTTTTTTTCCATTTATTTTTCCTTTTCATTTTTCTTTTTTTTTCTGTTACTTTCTTTTGTTCATTTTTCTGTCCTTTCGTTTTTATTTGTTTTCTTTTCTTTTGTTTTCTTTACTTTTTCTTTCTTTCCTTCCTTTTCATTTTCTTGTCTTTTCTTCTATTTCTTTTCTATTTCATTTTTCTTTCTTTTCATTTTCTTTCTTTATTTTTCTTTTTTCTTTTATTTTCCCTTTCCTTTCTTTTTTTCCTTTTTCTTTTCTTTTCACAGTTTAGGGTTGATAGCATATGGTTTATCTTGAAAGTTTGGCTTCTTTATTTTTTTTCGAACATGCGGACTTGATCTGCCCCATTTGTTTGTTAAACTACAACATTTATGTTCGTGGTGCCATCAGTTCTTTAATTTCTTACTTTGCACAGTTTGTCTTGCCATATTGTACAAATACTTCTCATGTAGTCTGTATTTAAAACCTGTAAAAAGCGCTTTATATTTGTTTTATTACCTCCCTGCTTTTATGCTCCATAAAATATAGTTGCTCTAATGCATTATTCTGAGTCTTTTTATCAAACTGTTGGTATCAGATTTCAGTACGCCACAGTACGTATTCATTGCACTATTTGCATTTTTTTTTCGATTCTTCCCCTTGAATTTGGCTCCTAAGCTGTCATTTGGTGCGAACACGAATCCAAGTACTTGAGGTTTGTCACCATTTTTTTTTTAATGTACAATAAAATCTTGTTTGAATTGAATGAAATTGCTTTTTTCTTTCAGTATAGGCCTGCTAGATTATTTTTTTATATATGTTTGTAGACGTATGAATTGAAGTGTTTATTATGTCTTGCTGCATTTGTCATGCATGAGTTATTTTGTTTCGTATGAAAATTCATGCATTACCAGGTGATTTTTAGCTCCTGATGTTTTATGATCTGAAGCAGATACGCTTGTGTAATGTGGTTAGCCAGAGTTAGAAACGAAATAGTATACAGCATTATGGTTTAAGGTAAAGTATGGTTAATTCTACCAGAATCATCATCATCATCATGTGCCGTCTTCAGTACGAAGGTTGACGGTAATTAATCTCCAGTCTCCTTCACCCCCCCCCCCCCCCCCCGCCTTGATGGTGAACTCAGCCAGATTATGTCCTCCCCGCTCTCTTACTGCTATCCTCCCATCTACATCTCTTCCTGCATCTCATTCTTTATTCCCTCCCCCCCCCCCCTTTTCCACGACTCTTTCTAGTCTGGTCTTCAGTATCGGAATGAGAGCTTTGCTTTATAGCCATACTTGCTTGGGGCACTTTGAGACTAGAACTTTAGTTGTTCGGTCTCGTATATTAAGTTTATTTTATAATAATATGTCTTGCACGTTAAGTTTATTTCATAATAATTTGTCTTGCACGTTAAGTTTATTTCATAATAATTTGTCTTGCACGTTAAGTTTATTTCATAATAATTTGTCTTGCACGTTAAGTTTATTTCATAATAATTTGTCTTGCACGTTAAGTTTATT